>JAWWLV010000001.1:60616710-60629976 GCA_035041135.1 Platyrinchus mystaceus | reverse complement strand
GCAAAGATCGTGTTGTAGTGCTGAGATATTTTCTTATTCTCTAAGAAGAGTGTTAGAAAGGGTAAAGAATTATTTCAGCCACAAGAAATAAGTAGAAACTAGTCATGAATAAATTTAAGCTGCAGATTGGTTCTGGACAACTAGACCAGAGAGATTCAGGCACACTTACCTTGTGAATGCATCTTTAAGAGAAAGACCTCAATATTTTGAAGGTAGACTTACCAAAAATAAGAAAATTTCCATGTTGTGCTTTGCTATAGCAGTGACCCAGACTTTGGACCATGAGTTCCATTTATTAGATAACACAGTAGTTAGTATTATAGTTGCAAAAATTTACAAGTGAGGGATAGATTTTAATTCCTTTGTTTTCTCTCCCTCGTCTCCATACATCACATAAGGTAAATGTTTACAAGCAGCAGGTTTATCAGGGGTGTGTGAGGCAGACAGTGGGCTGCAGATTGCAGGATGGGAAATCCCAAGTGATTTGTCTGTTTCTTGGCTTGCCTCCCAGATTTCCCAGCTCCCAGGGATTGTAGCAAGGAGTAAGCAGTCTTGCACTGAAGGTTCAAACCCAAGCATTTGACCTGCAAGGCCACTGCTACTTTCAGATTGTCATTCAGCATATTATCATTATCCTGGAGACCTAGAGATACTTGGACTGCCTGGTTATATGCCAGTGTCTGACATCTTAGGTTGGTAGAAGTGACCCATCCTGATCTCCAGGCATACTTCAGGTGCTTTGAGGTACTTCAGGGGCTGATGTGGGAGTGCTGTTTATTCTCTCTGATGTCCTTGGTCTCTTGCTGCCTGGGTAACTTGACAGTCCACTGCTGACCGTGGCTTCCTCATTCAGTTTCAATCAGGATACACCAATTTCCTCCTAGTAATCCCAGTTTGCTATTCTCTCCCACCTACCCTTTCATTTTGGAGTCCCATGTACTGGTGTTTCTTCCCACAAGTTAATGATCAGTCCTTTGTCAGGTTGGCACTGCTCCTGCCTTTGTGGTATATGAGGCACTGACAGTGCTATGATGTGACAGTGGTAGCTTAGTTAAGTTTTTTGTCGCTCTTATGTCAGATCATTCATTCCTGCTCTTGCATTCCCCTGTGTATTTTACTGCCATGTCTTGGTTTTCTTGTATTCACTCAGTGAATTAGGTTGAAAACCTAATCCAATGTTTCCCTGATGGAGAAATCTTGAATTGTTTTAAGTTGATATGAGAGGTTAATAAAAGAATTAAAAATAACATCAGAACACAAGTACCCTTTAAAAATCTATGTTCAGTGAAAGTACTTACAGAGGAATACTGTATAGTGCAATATGTGTTCTGGGATGAGATTACTTTTACATTATAACTAGTAAAAATTGTCTTTCTTGTAGAGTGAGGTATTGTTCATCTGTAAGGATATGTAGTAAAACACTGATTTTGAGAGCTAAATGCTGGTAAGACCATACAACACTATTTCATACAAGAAAGAAAGTGAGATCTTAATGGAATTATTTTCTGTCAGAAGTGTGTCTTCAGCTTAGGTGTTGGCTCAGATGGTACTTGTTAACTTTAAATATTACAATAACAAAGATCAGATCAATTATGAAAAATGTTTATCTTAACAGTTACAGTGTACTGTTCTGAGAGAAATAATCCTTACATAAAAACAAATGATTAACTGAAAATATGTAACTTTTGTTTCTAATTTAATGTGATAGCCAATTTTGTGAATTTGTTCGGTGGCAGGCAAATTAGTGCTGCTAGTGTGGGGTTTCAATTCTCTTTCTTGTTTAATACTAGTGTTTCCGTGGCTGTGTAGGGAAGTGGCACAACTGAAAACTAGCTTCTGGGATTCGCTATACAGGTAAAGGTAGTGTCAGGGAAATGGTTGTCAGCCTTTTTTAGTCGTGGCGCAAGCTTCTGCTCAACTGGGATCATGGGGTGGTGCTCTTTGAGCAACAGGGCAGATGCATCAGTTCATTGATGCTGAAGTTAAGAGTCCTGACTGATTTATTCTGCCCTCCACCTGGTTATATGGTCTGCCCCACTCCAGTGCTTGTTTATTAGTCCACAAGTTGATTAAACTTTCTAATTTGATTACAAACTTTTTTTTCTTGTTAATTTTTCTGACATTTTGTGAATTGAGGTTTTTTAAGTACATTGATTATTATGCTGACTTTTTCATAAATTCTAAGAATATGCAACTAAGAGAAAAGCTGAGTGTATGAGGGAAGGAATGGACTCCCATCTATTACCAGCAGTGCTCAGCTATGTCTTCATATTGTGATTTGTGGAATCATAGAACAGTTGGGGTTGGAAGGGACCTTTAAGCGCCATCTAATCCAACCCATCTGCAATAAGCAGGGACATCTTCAATGAGATCAGATTTCTCAGAGCCCAGTCCAACCTGACCTTGTGTTTCCAGGGATGAGGCATCCACCACCTCTCTGGGTAGCCTGTTTCAGTGTTTCACTGCCCTTATTGTAAAAAATGTCATCTGTATATCTAATTTAAATCGACCCTCCTTTATTCTTAGATTAAAGCCCTTGTCCTGTCACAATAGACCCTACTAAAAGACTGCCCCATTTTTCTTATAAGCCCCCTTTGAATATTCAAAGGATGCAATAAGGTCTCTCTGAAGCCTTCTCCGAGATAAACAACCCCAGCTCTCTCAGCCTGTCTTCATAGGAGAAGTGCTCCAGCTCTGATCATTTTTATGTCCCTTCTCGACCCACTCGAACAGGTGCATGTCTTTTCTGTGCTGAGGACTCCGGAGCTGGACACAGTATTCCAGGTGGGGTCTCATGAGGGCAGAATAGAGGGGCAAAATCACCTCCCTTAACCTGCTGATCATGCTTCATTTGATGCACCTTAGAATACGGCTGTCTTTCTGGACTACAAGAGCACATTGTCGACTTGTCCAGTCTTTGATCCACCAGCACCCCCAAGTGCTTCTCCAAAGGAGAAAATACTTGGATTACTCTATGTTCAAAACTCAAGGTCTGAAAACATCTGTATTAAATTGAAAGTTAAGATTATAATGAAACAATTTTGACAGTGTAGTGAATTAAGGTATAAAAAGGAAAAAGATACTTCTACTTATTCCTGTAAATAAATAATGATAAATACTAATGGTTTGAAAACTTGCACAGTAAGAACAACTTAAAATTAGCTTGTATGTTGGACTTTAGTCTAGAAACACACCATAGTCCAGCTTCTAGAAGCTACTTAGTGAAGTGGAAAAAGCTTTGAGATCAAACAAAATAGTGAATTGTTCATTGAAAGATTAAAATAAAAATTTTACTAGTAGTCTCACCTGAAAGCAACAACAGAGCATAGTTAGGGAAATATGGAGACTGCAGCATATTAAAGCCATTTAACAGGTGCTACATAAAATCTATAAGCAGCCCATCGTTGAGTGTCTTTTTCACTCAGGTTTCACTTAAGAGTATAGGCTTGTATTTTAATTCCATGGACTTCAGTAGGTTTCTGATTCTTACTGCTCTGCTGATTTACAGCCAGGGTGTTAAAATTTTCATATGATTGAATTTTTAGCGTGGATAAAGGCTTAATAAAAATGCAATACAAAAATATGATTTACTGCTGCTTATCTGTCTTCCAAAGAAAAAAAAGAGAAAGACTAACACCACTTTTTTCCTGCTTCCAAATGCCGAAGCTTAGAATTATTTCTGTTTGACCAATAATGAAGTGGCCTCCAAGCTGGTCTTTGGGAAAAGCACCATGTTAGATCAGGAAACACAAATTGTATGGTCAGTAGAGGAAGTTTTAGGATAGGTCCATAAAGTGGACAGTAACAAATTGCTAAGACCAGCTGGTATTCACCCTGAACTTCTAAGGGAACTGAAGGATGAAACAGCTGAGCTTTGAACTGTGCTGTGTAAACTATTGAACCTATGCCAACATCAGAGGAAAGGAATAAAGGTGACAAATGTGATGATAGTTTTTTGAAAGGTTTCTGGTTATTGAGGATCTACAATTACCAAAGTTGATACCAATGGAGGGCGTATTGTAGACAATCATTAAGAAATGGCAGAATTAGTTAACAATGTAATAAATTACTGATATACTGGCAAAATAGGATTTTGGGAATTTGTGTGATTTTCTTTCCTCTCGCTAGTAAAAAGTATGGTAGAGGTACAGCAAAACTGATCAAGATTATAAAAACAAAGGTTTTTTTGTACAGTGCATAAGTATTGGAACTCTGTGCAGAAGGACTTAATCAATGTTTAAAATTTATTAGGTTTAAAAAGTAATTACACAAAGGCTTGGAAGAACAATCCGTCAAGGATTGTTAAATTAAAAGATTTTACTCTAGAATTTGACAACCTCTGAAAGGCAACTATTGGACACAAAACAGTAGAATTGAACAGTTGCTATTCCATTTTAAAATCAATAATGTTATGGTGCTTCCTGAATCAACTATGCTCACCTTGGGTTCAAGTGCACTCAGGTCCATTATTCAGCTTTTGATGGCTTCTGACAAGTGATCAGCTTTGTAAGGCCCAAACAGCAAAGTCTTGATGGTAGGATTATATCTTAGAATGTGGAGATCTCAAAACTCGAGAATTAGGTGTCTACTGGAACTAAACTGTATTCTGCTGGGAACAGTAGTATGTTTTGCTTTTCCCTGTCCAGCAAACTCCATTGTAGCAGAAAGCTCATTTCAACCTCTCCAGGCATCACTGAAAAGTATCTGGCTCCCCAGTAAAAGAGAGACGTGGACGTACTGGGCAAAGTCCAAAAAAGGGTCACGAAGATGATGAAGGGACTGGAGCATCTCTACTATATGGAAAGGCTGAGAGAGCTGGGAGTGTTTAACATGGAGGAGGCTCCTGAGGATCTTGCCAGTTTACATAAATACCTGAAAGGAGAGCACAAGAAGGATGGAGCCAGATACTTTTCAGTGATGCCTGGTGACAGGACAAGAGGCAATGTGCACAACCTGAAACACAGGTGGTTCATCCTGAACATCACAAGCCACTTTTTTATTATTGTGAGAGTGACTGGGCACAGATTAGGAACAGATTACCCACAGAGGTTGTGGACTCTCCTTACGTCCTTGGAGATATTCAAAAGCTGTCTGAATACAGTCCCGGGCACCTGGCTACATGTAGATAGCTGTCTGAGAAATGGGGTTGGACCAAATGACCTCCAGAGGTCCCTTCCAAACTTTATAGTTCTGTGTTTTATAGAAAGATACTCCACATTTTTGCTTTGAATAACTAAGACATTCTGCAGGATTTGTTATTTAGCTACAGCCTCATTTTTTATTAAAGATCTGTTCCTTTGATTCCAGATAACTTCTTGGAGATAAAGACTACAGGTCTTTCAGTTGAATATCCTACTACATGGGACATAAGCTGTCATTTACTTCTAAGAATTAGACTTCTAAACAGATGAAGCAGGCATCTACTTTCATAATGGGGTTGTATGAGTACATCCTTTGAGCCCATGACCCCAGGCTTGTTCTTTCCTTTTTCAGTGAAGACAGAATGTAAGATGACTGTTGTCTTAGCTAAGAGGCTATGAAAGGTGCAAGGTCATATGGTCTGTATGCTCTGTTACTTAGTGACAAAATAACTCCACTGAGTGTTCTGTGTAATTTAGTTTTCAAGTTTCATCTGAAATAGGAACTCAGACTTTCTAAAATAAATGTTCACATCTGTACATTCCTATTGAAGCCTGTATTTCAAGGGTATTTTGTTGGGTTTTTTTTCAGTAGGATGATGTATTTTAGAAGATTTTTTTTTTATTTAGCATACAGATGCAGAGACATGATTTTTCTTACAGAAAGATTGTAGATAGCAGATTATATCAAGACCTGTGGCAGAAATGGAAATGTGCATTCATGAATGTAGATTATTTCAGTGGCACCTACCAAGAATGTAATTGTTTCAGAGTTCTACAGAGTAGCTCCATAGGATCCAGTCCACATTTTTATGAAGTGGTATTCTGTAGGCTTCCAGCTATGATATTTGTAAAACAGTCCTATCACCACTCTTTTCAGGACTCTAATTTCAGTCAGGTCATTGCCTCCATCAGACAGAGGTAGTTGACTACATTTGAATGCATATATGGATATTTGAAGGAGACAGTAAAAGCAATCTGGCTAATATCTAAAACTCCTTTGAGGTATTTGTCCATCTGTATGCTGGCAACCGCATTATTAATTTTAGAGTCATGTTAATAAGGTTGTGGGTATGGAGATAAGAGGAACTGCTAAGGGTAGGAGGTGAATTCTATGTGTTTCAAAGTGCTTTAGCACTTTGTGTCCCAGCCTGAGAGGGCAGAGCAGTTGAAGCTTAAGGTGTGGTGTTACTGACAAAATATGGTCCAGTTCACATGCTGGGGACATGTGTATGCCCCTCAGTGTGATAGATGCAGCATATAGACAGAACTTCAAAGGATGTGCAGTTCTTGACATGTAACATTCCTTTTTAGTTGTATAATACCTGAAATAAGACATCTAATTTTAAAAAAGTTAATGGTTTAATATGCTGATCCAAATCCTGGAGTTATGAGAGCTGTCTGTGTATTTTGAGATCCCTTGGTTGAATTCTTCTTTTGTTAGTGTGATAACATCGTGCATCCATTTCCCTTAAGTCACCTCCTTTCTGCAGGAGCTGCCCACTCCCAGTGGCAGCTTTCTCTTTTTCCACTATAAGCAGATGTTCCCATTTTCTGTCTTCTGTATACTTTGCTTTCTATTCCAGTGCCCTCCACAAATGAAAATCTGCTTGTTTTCTTTGATTGCCTTTTAGTCTGGATACTTACTTCACCTGTTCAGATATTTCTACTAATTCCCTCCCTGCAGTGGGATTTTCCCCTTTGTTCTTGTTGGAAATAGTTATGTCTCCGAGGCTTCTGGGGCCTTTTTTTTTTTTTTTCCTTTCTTTGCTACCTTGTAAGTTAATTAGCTGTTGTGGTTTATGAGTGTCACTCTCTAATTTAGTGAACCCTCTCCTCACCCCTCTGGTGGGAGGTACAAAATGCAGAGATCACAGATTGAGATAAAAACAAGTTACTGGAAACAGCAATGAGATAAGAAAACAAACAGGAACAGCAACAGTATGAATAACAAAAGTATACAAAAAAAGGGTGATTTGCAAGCAAAAATTGCTCACCTACTGGGACAGTGAACAACATGTCAGACAGACTGTCCTACGCCCACATTTTTCCCCCAAGCCCAAGACAATGAAAAACAATGGGGGACAGACCATCCGGTCAGGACCGGTGTTACCCCACTGCTCCCTTTGCCCCTTGTTCCCCCAGTAAGGGAACACACCCTACCCCTTCTGGGAAGTGAGGGAGAGTACCTTTTCCCTGCCCCCTGGCCATGACATAAGATGGTATTGAATAGCAGAATGTCTTTGCCAGGCCCACATGGCTCCAGGCTCCCCCCACCCCAGCCATGGATACTGTGAAAAATAAATGCTATCCTTGGCCAAAACCAGGACATTAGCAAGTGAGGTAAAAATTTCTAGAGGCAGAAGGAGGTATCAGAGTTTTCATTGGAAAGTGCAACATTTCAAACAAGGAAGACAACTAATATGTATCCTCTGCTTCTTATTGCTGCCACCTACATAAGGATGTGACCTCAATTCTGCTGAAGAAGTATCATGTAAGTTTGCAGTAATTTAGTTTGTTGCATAATTGTAGAACTCTGCATACAATTCCTGCAGGAGTTTCCTAAAGTAGATATGTTTTATGCTTACACATTTTTCCTTACTGTCACAATACCTTAAGCAGTGTAACATTGTGCATAATGCCCTCTTGGGTGAAAATTCCTGAGGGAATTAGCCAGTTCATTTGCATCATTGTTTCTTGATTTGAAAGTAGGGAGTTAAATAGTGCCTGTTAAACTGTTGACTTTTTTTTTAATGTTTGCATATCTGTGTATTATCTCTAAGACTTGTAATGAATAAATATTTCTTTCTAGTGCTGGAAAAAGCAAACATATTTTTTTTCTGTTTCTGCCCATATTAGTATCCAGTTCAAGGCTGTCAGGACAAGTTTAAGGAAATTAATAAATTCATATAATTTCACTTCTGTTTATTATGACTGAAAAGGAAATTATTTTGTTTCTTGTAAAATAATGATTGCAAAGTTC
Source organism: Platyrinchus mystaceus (assembly GCA_035041135.1). NCBI lineage: Eukaryota > Metazoa > Chordata > Aves > Passeriformes > Tyrannidae > Platyrinchus > Platyrinchus mystaceus. Next base: position 60,621,855 of record JAWWLV010000001.1, on the reverse strand, counting down.
CAAGATAGCCATAAAGCATTACTATATTTTCATTACATAAGGCATGAGGAAAGCATGGAACCTCTGCTCCAGAGACATCCAAGTCTTCTAGGGGAATCTGCAATTCTAGCAAGACAGGCAACTCAAAATCATGCTTTTAAGAATGACTGTTTTCAGCATGTAGTTGTTAAGAAATTTGAGTGGTCTGCTAAAGAGTATAACTGCAGGAGAAAACAGTCACATGATTCTGAGATCTGTAGCCCCTAGACATGCCCTTCTGGGCTCTTAGAGCATAACTAGGAAAAGTGGACCTTTGCTGGTAACCTTCTCTTCATCCAGTAGCTCAAATGTCATTCTATTCATTTGGAAAATGGGATATTGAGTTCTCACATTGGTAGTTAAAACCTACTTTTGCTTTTGCATGTGTAGTAAGCAATGTGTGTAGTTTTAATGGTACAGGAGAATGCTAACTATTCTGTTAAATCTATGCTAAAAGGAATTCAAGGCCAACCGAGTTGTGTCGGTAGAGTGCTAAGACAGACAAAAGATGAGGGTATGTAGCTTCATAACCCATTTGCCAGGATGGTGGTTATCAGTCCTTCTTCCAACAACTGCTTTATGTCTTAGCTCAGTGATTTCATTTTTTTCAGAATACCAGGTTCTTTTCTGCAATGTGTCATGTCCACAAGAGCATCATGCTGTCTAGCAGGTGTAGAGTATTAAGTGAGATGATTCAAATTTCTGCCTCCCATCAATTCAGAAGGGACTTGAATCTGATTCCTTCAGTCCCTGTGTGAGGTCTTTAGGTCCTTATCTCTTTGGTTGTATCCTAGAAAACAAAACTCAAAGACCTCGAGGTTGTTTATTCCGTGTCCCAATCTTAGGCAAAATTTATTGTGCTTAGAAAAACACTTTTTAAGAATGACGTAGCTCTCCAATATCTGTTAACATTTTTGGAATTAATTTCAGCTCATGGAAATCCTCTTGATAATTCATGTTTATGCCTAGTTTTGTCAAGAACCATCAGTGAGCCAGAAATTTTAATCCTACATCTTCTTGACAGGACTTCTCATCTATATCCATCTCCTTTGGAAGTCAGTAGTATATTATTATAGCATATTTTCTACTCTCAAATATTTGAAGCATGAATAACAATTTGGAACAATCATACTGTAAAAGCTTGGAAACTAATTTCATTTGTGAAATAGTATAGAGAATTAAACAGTAGCAATACATTGGGTAAATAACATTTGACACTGAAGATTTGTTCTGGAGAAGGAAGGAAGAAGGGGGGGAAAAAAAGGATAACCAGATTGTATTTAAGGAAAGATTTGTGCTTGTTTGGTCTTTTAGTTTTTTTGCATAATAATTGAAAAGGTCCTTACTAATACCTTAGCAAGCCTATGCTGTTATTTTAAGTGAAATTTTTATGACAATGTGCAAATAATGAGAAATAAATTCAGCTTACATAATGCATTCTGGAAGTCCTATTTTATGAATTATTTTCTGAAAAGAAGGAATAAGCCAGAATTTCCATCAACGTTAACATATACAATCACTTTGTGATATTTTGTAAAAGTTTGATTACATCATGTATTTAAAAATACATCGTTTTGGAGGAATATACTCATTTATATTCTAAGGTAATGCTATTTTTTTAATAAGCCAGTGGTCTTTGATAATTTTGGTGCATATAGTTAGACAAGAGCAGTCACAAAAATAGTTAGATTTTAGGCTGGTTCTTTATTGCTCAGCATTGGAACATATTGACATATTTTTTTAAGATTTTCTATTGTTAAAATCCAGTTCAGAATGCTAACCTGGCCAGGGTGACTGAAGCATGTTGCATATTTTGAATATGACTCCAGCATATTTGAACAATTAGCATTAGCGTCTTTCCTCGTGTTGCATATATTAAAAAAAATAAATCTAGAAGGTTAACATGCTGACAGATTTGACTGTTTGTTTTGAGAATACAAGCAATAAATGCAAAAGCTCTCTTTTTACTGTGTGTTTTATTATGTGTTCTTTTCACTGTGAATTGACTGTGCTTGATAGTAAATATGCTTCCTGAATTCATGAGTGTTTTCTCTAAATATTAAGAATTAACTGTGAGTGTATTTGTGTTTACTTTGTCAGTAAAAAGAGAGGAGGATGATTTTGAAGAAAAGAAATCCATTAAGAAACGAATCAAAGAATTAAAAGTTTTGGACCCAAAGATTGCACAGAATCTGTGTAAGTATATTCTGTTTGTTTATTTTTTCCCACCAAGTATTGTATAAATGTTCCATATAAATGCCTTTCTTTCGTCTGATTGCCTGGTAACCACTTCTTCTTTCAAGTGTGTGAGAATATGTGCATATTGTTTTTAGGCCCAAGCTTGGGAGTTGATACAACTGAAACACTTAAAAAGACCAAGAAAGCAGTTGAAGATTATTCCTTGTTCAAGACTGTATATATTGAAGTACAAGCATACAGCTGTATATCTAATTATGTATATTTTCAGCATATTCATCAAGGAATACTGCCTGCCCCCCCCGCCCCCCAGCATTTCGCCACCCCCTGGCAAAAAAGGACAATAATGTTTACAGGATGTTTGGCTATCTCATGTACTTTATGGAAATAAAGTATGTAGTATATAGACAAAAGTCAGTATTATGCAATAATACGCAAACGAAGAAGATAAAGTTTTGGCAGAGTGGAGTGCTATGAAGTTCCTAAATGCCAGCAGAGATAAAATAGGAAATGACTGGATTATAGTGGATGATCAAGGAGTGTTTATAAGAGCATTTTGTTTTCTGTTTATATGGTTTTGGTTTGTCATGGTGCTTCCTGAAGAGAAAGCTCTGATATGACTGTTGAAGAAAAAGATGTCATTGTCACCTCAGCACAAAATGTTGTAACAGCAGGGATTCTCCTTCAGAGCAGACTTGTCACTGACTGCTTATGGAAGTCTTCTGTGATGCTAGATGCTGTGCATAACAAACGGATGAAGAAGGCTGGAATTGAAGAACAGTAATTAAAAATAACATTAAAAATTATTATCTCTTACCTATATTACTTTGCATAGTGTTTGTTAAGCTGGAGATGCTATAACGTGTTTTACTGGTGTTTTGTAAGTAGAAACAAGATTGTCATCTTGTTTTTTTCATTTTTTGTGGAATCTTTATTTTAGCAATTTTCCTTGGATCTTTCCGAGTGCCTTATGAGGAAATCAAAATGATGATATTGGAAGTAGATGAAACACAGTTATCAGAGTCCATGATTCAGGTAAGGAAAAACACATTTAAAATCCCAATATTTCAGGGAAAGCTTCTTAGTAGATAAAAAACTATAGCTAAAAAACCTCTTAACATAAACTTTTGGCAAATCACTGTAAGAATATTTTTTCTGTGAACTGTAGATTTTTCAGTATTTGAAACGCTAATATTTTTATAAAATCAGCTTGTGCTGCTTTTGGCTGGGATACAGTTAGTTTTCTTTACAGTGGCTAGTATGAGGTTGTATTTTGGATTTGTGCTGAACACAGTGTTGATAATATAGAGATGTTTTCATTATTGGTGAGCCAGAGCCAAGGCCTTTTATGCTTTTCAAAATGCCACGCTGGCAATGAAGTTGGGGGTGCGTGGGATGTTGGAAGGAGACACAGCCAAGACAGATGACCCTGACTGACAAAAAGGATATTCCAGACCATATGACATCATGCTCAGTATATAAAGTGGGAGAAAGAAGGAGGAAGGGGGGAGATGTGGAATGATGGTGTTTGTCTTCTCAAGTTACTGTTGCACATGATGGGCCCTGCTGTCCTGGAGATGGCTGAACACCTGCCTGCCCATGGGAAGCTGTAAATTAATTCCTTGTTTTGCACTGCTTGTGTACACAGCTTTTGCTTTCCCAATTAAACTGCCCTTATCTCAACGCATGAGTTTTTGAGCTTTTACCTTTCTGATTCTCTCTCCAGTCCTGCTGGTGGGAGAGCGAGTGAGTGGCTGCGTGGAGCTTGGTGGCTGTCTGGGATTAAGCCACGATGTAACACCCCTGTCCCAAAGCATTAAGCTTTACTGGGAATATTACTTATATTTGTCAATCTTAAGAGTTCCCACTGAGCTTTTGCAGAGTCTTTAGTTCTTTAATACCTTGAGTTTGTGTATAGAGAATATGCTACATACATTTTCCCAAGAGACTTCTTTTAATTTAGTGAGAAAATAGGCATTTTGGCAAAAGGTTCACAGCAGTAACATACAACAAGGGAGAAGTACCCAGCAAACATTAACTCACAACTTAATGAAATACAACCCATCGGTTTTAGGTACCCGGAAGAGATAAAGGAAAGAAAAAAGAAAGGGGATTAAGAGATAAAGGAGTAAAAAAAGGAGTAAAGAAAGAGAGGAGAAGACAGAAAGAGTAAAGAAAGAGGTTAGAATAAGAGAATTATAGACAGTTATAGTTACCGCCTAGAGTTACATGGTGAAGGCTGGTCCAGAGAAGAAAGAGAAAGAGAAAGCCCATGTGCTCCTGAATTTATGTGGTTTGACTCCCTGACCGCTCAGTACCTCCAGGCCAGAGAGAGGTGGGTCCAGCCGGTCAGGGTCTCCAGGAGCATGGTGTGGGTGGGCTCCTGGGCCGTTTGACTGACAGGCCATTGCCTTCTCACTTGGAGGCCTGGACATGAGGACTTTAACCTGGCCCCGCCACACAGAGTTGGTTGATTCGACCCAATAATCAAATAATCCAATGAGATACAAATCCAGCCTCTCACACACAACACAGCTGAATTTATATTCTCTGTTTTCCATATTGTCCACACCTAAACTGAGATTTTTCCTTAGGTACATATGAGATTTTGTTTCTTTCCTAGTTAATAATTTTTTCTTTACTTTGTCTGTCTTATCTGCACAAGTTTGTGGTTTGTTTGGTTGGTTCTTTTGGAATTTTTTTGTTCCTTAGAGCTGATACAGTCCAAGATCTTACCTTAGGGCATTCACAGTGACCACTTTTCTTCCATGGAGTTTATTTAGATAGTGTCTTCCCTTCCCATATTATATTATTTAAAGCACAAAGTATGAATCTCTATGGAGCCCAAAGAAAATGGAAGTTCTTCTATACACAGTGATTTTCAAGGGTCGACAAGCTGAAGAATTTAATAAAATAAATACAAATGCATCA
>JAWWLV010000001.1:60604677-60616610 GCA_035041135.1 Platyrinchus mystaceus | reverse complement strand
TGGAAGTTCTTCTATACACAGTGATTTTCAAGGGTCGACAAGCTGAAGAATTTAATAAAATAAATACAAATGCATCATTATAGAATCATGAGAAAAAATAATCTGGAAGGGATGTCTGGACGTCATTTGCACCAAGGCCCTGCTCAAAGTCAGGTCAATTAGAGCAGTTTGCTCAGGGACTTTTCCATTAAATTTTTTGTATCTCCAAGGCTGGAGACTCCACAGACTTTCTGGACACCTTTTAAAGTGTTGAATAACACTTGTGAAAAACCATTCCTTGTTTATCTAACTGGAATTTTTATGGTTGTAACTTGTGACCTTGGTCTTCTATTGCACAACTCTGTGAGGAACTTAATTGCATCTTCAGCTGGGTATCTGAACACATTAGGTTCCCATGAGTCTTGATTTCTTAGAGTTCTACAACCAGCTGCTCTCAACCTGTCCTTGCCATATTCCCAAGTCATCCTGATGGGTATCCATTAGATTTGGTAAGATCTGTTTTTAAAAATATTATCTGTCTTTTGTGCAGGACTCTTGCATGCTGCAATATACTTTATTTGCTATAATAGTAGAAATTCTCTGTGGTAGCATGAAAAGCTGAGAGGTATGCTATGCTGTTATGTTCAGCTTGGGCTCTGTCTCGGGTAGTACATGCTTGCTCTGAGACTCTCTCATCCTATTTGATCTTAGCACTGGTTTTCAATGGTTTAAATTTAGCTTGTTAGCAAAATTAAGTGCTCAATAACATGAAGCAACCAGTTTTTAATAAATAAATATTATATATCAGAATTATGAAAAACTGTCATCTGGATAATTGCAATATGTAATATTTAAAGAATGCAAAACATACTTTTGCATCTAGACTCTAGGGAGAACGATCATCAAACCATTAATGGGTAATTAATTAATGGCATACTTCGATGTGAAATTGCAATAAGCTGATAAGAGAAACTTTACTTTCATTGAGAATTTTTTTATTTTATATTCTTTATTTTAAATTTTTCTGTGGACTGTTATTTTCATTATAATTATATACACTTTGGGATAAAGAATGTCTAATTTTCTGTATATTTAGAGCATCTAAGACAACCTAGCCCCACTGTAGTAGCTTTGCAGTAGGCATGCTTAACAATAATAGGAGATACTTTTGACACTATGCTGATAATCCTGTGGCTCTATTAGTTGGTATTACCAGTAAAGTATGTTGAAAGTCAGTGTATCCCATTACCTCTCTTGGCATCAAAATTGAGTACAAAGTGGTTTTGACAGTGCTTGATTCTTTTTGTGTTTGCTTTGGAGGGGAGGGAAAAATTTTATTTAAGTAAAGGGTAAGAGAAGCAGCTGCTGTGACTGTGTGAAAGTCAGTGTAGTGGGATACAAGTGATAATGCTCAAAATGTCCTGTATGAACACAATCATAAAACTGACTCAGGAATATAGATCGCTTTTTTTTGCCAAATGATTAAACACTTGAAGGCCTAAGTCAGATTGAAAACTCAGTATAACTTACGCTCCAAATTTAATTTGCAATTTTGAATGTAGTAATTTTTATCAAATGTTTTCATCCAATTTGCTTGTTTCTGGGTAAAAGAACACTATAATAACTTTGAAAAAGGGACTGTCTGAGTTTAAACTTGAAAAACGACTTAAGACACCCATCTTCCTCTGAAAGTGGCAGAATAATGTCCCTTGTTGCTTCAAAAATTTGTTATCCACCTTCATATATCCTTAGGTTACTAAATAAATGTTAAGTATCCAGCTGTATGTCTCTATTTCTATCTTTTAAAAGATATTTTAAAGCCTTCTCAATTTTGTGTTATGGCCATGCTATAAAAATGTGGTCCTCTGTATTTTGTGATTCTGAGAAGAGTGAAAGCATCTATAGGTTTGTAAGCATATGGCCATTTTTCCTCATTTATATAAGATACCTTAGACAGTACAGTACTTCTCCTTTCTTGAAATTTCTTGCCTTCATCAGGTTTTTTTTTCTAGCGTTGAATATTGTTCCGTGTGTCCTAATACTGCTTTTCTGAAGTTGGAAATTTGTCCTTAATCCAACTCCTGTTATGTTTAAGAAATAAAATGTATTTTCTCTCAATCTCTTTCTGCCCTCTCTCCTGTCGCCCCCAGTTCGTTCGAAATTTAATCTATTGCTGAAAGATGTAAAAACTCTGAAAGTCATGTTGTAATCCAAAAACTCATTGACTAATTATTGGAATGTTTCTGTGACTTAATCTAAATTCTTTTTCCTGATGATTCTCTGATATTCAAAATGTGTTTCGTCTGTAGTTGTTCAACAGCTTTATCTGAATACCATAAATGTGCTTTGATATCAGCTGCTCCTTCAGTTTTGGTTGCTTTTTTTTTTTGTTTGTTTTCTGATTCTCAATTTGGAAAATATCCACACAAGGCTTTAGTGTTTTTGGTTTTTGAAAGTTTTGTGGTCAGTTTTTCTACATGTGAAAACTATTTCAGCATCAAACAATACCATTGTAATCTCAGTAAAGATTAGGGAATTGTACTATATTTAGAGCTGTTGTTGTGGATGTTGTATATAAGAAAAATAGGTGTTATGAATTTCTAATTTAAGATGTATCTTCTTACACACTGTACCCTTTCATTTTTGCTTAATGTTACTGATTTAGTGCTGGACACCTTCATCCATAATTAATAGATGTAGTCTTTTTTGCAAAAATATTTTCCAAACATAATGGTAAGGATAAATATGACTGCTGTCATACTGAAAATCAGTTTGACCATGTCCAAATCAAGCTCATAAAATTTAAATTTACATTATTGTTTCAAGCATCATTATTCATGCATTTTTAATAGTTTTCCTTTTTCTTAGCAAAACCCTTATTTGAGCACGGACACTGTTGACGCAGTCTGCTGATTTAGGGCTATTTTTTGTCTATTACTTAAAGAGTGAAATTCTTTCTTCTTAAACTAGGGAAGTATGTTAAGCAAAGCATAGGTATGGCTTTTTATCTCTCTGGTCCCGGAGAGGTGATTTTTATATCTTAAATGATATTGGGATCTTCAGTGCATAAAATTAGGGGTTTCTTTAAAAGACTTTCAAGATCCTGTTTGCCAACTGAAATAAATTCTTTTGGCTTCACTGTATATCACCAAAGCTATTTACTTGAAGAGTAAAAAAAGAGATTTTGACAACCAAAATGTCTGCCTTTTCAGTCAGGTAACAGGGAAGTGCTGGAGTATATCTTTCTGATTCTTTCTTGAAATACTGTAGTAGTAGTTAGTGGGATGGCTGTTTCCTTGACTGGCTTCAGTGTTAAAAGGATTGAACTTTCAGTTTCATTCAGAAGAGTGATCTTACTAGTAGATGAGGGAGTGTTTTAAGAAAGAACAATCTCTCTCATGTGTTTCTCGCTGTGATGGAAGCTGAGCCCATGTGTAACCAGGAACACAAGAGTCATAAGCTAAGAAAGACAGCAGGCTAGGGGGACTGACAATTGCCTAGTAGTTATAGTCATTGTATTGGGAAGGGACAGAACTGAGCTACTGACTCACATTATGTACCATAATTAAATGTGTGAGAAGTTCTCTACTTCCAGAATAATAGAAAGGCTGTTTTTAGCCAACCTAGCAGGATCTAAGTAGAGTGGGGTTCAGGTGCCTAATTGTAGGTGCCTCTATATAGATAATACATGTCTAAGTGTTCAGGAAGCTCCAGGAAATCAGAAGATTCTTCAGATGAACAGATGAATTTGAGATGTTTAGATTGCCTTATCTGTGTTCACAAGACCGTCACTTATGTAAGCATCCATCTTCCCCATATGGACTTATGAATTCAACTCTGAATTCCCACTTTGAGCAAAGTTTTCAGGCTAGTAATGTAAGAAAGTTAGTGTAATGGGTTTAAGGTTTTGTTTTGAAATACTAGAAAATAAATTATCCTTTTTGAAAATACTTTTTGTGTAGCATTAGTATTTCTTGCTCTCCTTTAGGTGGATATGTTACACTTGAAATTCTTGTTCTGTTTGCTTCATAGTGTTTTGTTTCATAGTGCCTATTAAGCATATTCTTTCTTTGAAAACAGTGTTTAAAAAAACTACAGAAGCGTCTGTAGAATTAGCAAAAGGTGTTAGCTCGCAGTATTGCATCACTTGCTTTTTACACTCTCAGGTAATTTTGTGTGTTGCCTATTTACATTCTACTGCCTTCAGGGGAATGTTATCTTTGGAGTGTATGGTAATGATGCATATGTAATACTGTTGCTTACAATAATACAAGCAACATAGATTCTGAGATTTTTAAGCCTATTTTATTTTTCCTTATAGAATTTAATAAAACACCTTCCTGAACAAGAACAATTGAATGCACTGTCCAAGTTCAAGAGCGAGTATAACAATTTGTCTGAGCCAGAGCAGTTTGGAGTTGTGGTGAGTTCTGTTTTATTATCACCTTTTTTTTGTCCTTTCTTGAAATACAGTTTTAATATAACATTATATTAAAAATGACAGCTGCTTCATTCTAAATGTGAAGAGGTTCTAGACTGAGAGAAGAGTAAAAATGCTGCCTTTCAATTGGACTTTTATTGGACATATCCATGGATGAAGAAGGCCTGATTGTTGAAATATTACTTTTGAAATGATTTTGGATTCTCTTTTTCTTAAAAGAAGTAATTTATTTTGCCAAAAAATCAAACCAAAAAGACTTTTGCATTTTCTGTGGAAATGTTCCACTGGGAGACACAGGGCAATTTTTGAATTTCAATAGCTAAAATAATTTTTTTTTACTTTTGTTTCCATTAGTAAATCTTAACTTTTTCACTGAAGTTTTCTGCACTGATTTTTTTTTCTGTTCTCCACATAAAGGAGAAGAAAATACTGTTGTAATGATCATGTTAATGTATTCTGCCCGCTGCCTCCTATGTTTTATAGCATGTTGTGCCAAGAGTTCAAATAGTCACTTTTTTCCTTCCTAATGGGAAGATATGTTTCTAATATCTTCCAAGTTGAATTAACAAAGGAACACTGGAAGTGAGAAAATACTGCTAGTTCAGTGCTGGGACTTGATGCTTTTTGTGGAAATACAATGTGTAATTTCTATATAGCTCATAATTAATAATTGGTAATTATTTCATCCAGACAAACTCAGAGTAATGCTATATTGTTTGCTGGTGCACATATCTATATAGGTCTTTGACTGTTCTTGTCCATTCCTAAAGTTTCAAGCTAAGATGGTCCTTGTTAGTTCATCTCGGGGAATTTCCCTGTGAGTTAATAATACCTATTCAGTTAGATGGGACTGTCAATTGATGAGAAGAGCTACACCAGTAACAGTATGGGTAGAGTTTTGCTGCCTGTGACCCAACTTATCTGATAAATTTGTCTTAAAAAGTTGAGATAATGTGATAACTCAGAAAAACATTGCATAAAATAATGAGTTCTTATATCTTTAAAATTTGTGGAGCTTCTTTTCTGAAGGAACAACCAATTTCCCACTGAAAATTGCAAGTCCCTCCTTTCCCTAGATTTCCATGCAAAGCATTAAAAAAAATCCACAAACAAAACCAAACCCCATCATTAAGCACAATTTCTCTAGTGTCACACCCTCTATACATCTAGTAGAGCTGACTTCAGAGAACAAGCTTCAATCAGATTTTAACATGAAACATTTTTCATTTCTGTTCAAGGGGAAGATTTTTGTATAAGTCACTTTTTTCCCTCTTTGAATATTAAATCGTACACATTTGCTTTTTATCAAAGTTTTTCAATCTCCATTTGGCTCTCTTGTATCTTTTGTTTTATTGTTGGCCAGGGGGTGGGCTGAGAACTTCTACTCATTTCTTTAGGTACTGCTGTTGACGTAATATGAATCTTCACAATTTTGCTGGGTTTGTTTATTTTCCTTAAAAATCTCGGTTTATGCCCCATTTTTTGCTGTGTGTTTTAAATGAGGAGAATCAAACTTAAACACAATACAAGACTTGAAGTTTTATCTTTTAAATGAGTAGTTTCTTATAGTTATGTTTTTTCATAGAATTTGGAGATCTCATGTTAATTTGCCTTAAAGTTGTGATTAAGGGAACAATTAAACTATTGGACTCCCAAGGAAGAGCCTAAATACTGAGTAAATGGCTAATTGCTACTCGTGTGATAATAATTTTTTTTTAATGATGGAAACCCATTATCTTTCTGGCTTTGAATTCAAAGCCAAGATATGTTATTCTGAAAGAAACAGCTAGACACTTAGTGAGATATTAGCTTTCTGTGACTGTTACAAGTTTGAGGCTAAGTTGATTAACATTTGTTTTTGGCTTAAAGACATTGAGGGCATGACTAACAGAGGTTCAGGTTCCCTTCATGAGTGTGGCTTGTGGTTTTGGGGTTTTGTTTTGTTGGCTGGTTTTTTATCTCGTGGTTGTGAGGGGTTTTTTTGTAGTGACTCTATGGGTTGCTTTTGTGGTTTATGTGTTCTCTTTTTTTTAAGTTATTTATCACTTTTATGTTTTCTGTTCGTTCAGCAGTAAGTATAAAATAAATCCCTTATTGCCCTTATCTTCTCTTCCAGACTAGGTTTTCTTTAGATAAACTACTTTATTTTCTTGTAGGTTCTTTCTTTCATTGATGTCTCAGGCTGATGTCTCAGAACACAGATATTATCACCTGTTACTGTGGAATTTCATTTTTGTTTTGGAGTTGCGGTTGGTTTTTCTGGTGGGGCTTGCACAGATTCATGAACTATTTGAGGAAAACTGTATTAATTCTGTTCATCTTATGAAGCACTTTAACTTAGCTTTGTATCATTATCGTAAGTTGATGTTATATTGAATGCTTTATTTTGTTGCTCAAATTGATGTTGAAGTATGCTTGTGCTTGTCAAAATTTAAATACTCAATTGCATTTTGTTTTACCATAGTTCTTGTTTTGTACTTGGCTTTACTCAGTGCAATAAACATCCTCCAAAACTTTTTTAAAACCTCCTTAACCTTCATGTTATCTTCTTGGAGGTTTCATTGATTATTACTGATATTGGGTGATATCTCTTATAAAACTTGTTAATGATGAAGATTATGTTTAGAAATGAATAGTCCTATGGCAATGCACTTGCAATGTGAGACCCATTGGAGATGAATTGGATTTCAGCTTGATATTCATCTTTGTGACTGTTGACAGAAGGTTGTTTTTTGGTGGTTTTTACGTTTTTTATCCGATGCTTTCTGTAAAGGAGAGTATAAGTATTATGTTGCTTTAGGACTTAAAACATTTAGCAATAGTGATTTGTTTTGCAGGTAGTTCTTTCCTACTGAGAAAAGAGTACCTGTTTAGAGAATATTTTTTCTTATTTTTGGTGCAGTGTCTGTCATCATATCAAATAAACAATGTTTAAGGAGTAGATCATTTAGTAATGTTAATCTCATTTGTATTCAATGAAGTTGATATAGTAGCTACTATTTAGTATCAGAATTATTAATCGTGATTGATACTTTAAGGGCAGTAATCTGTTTAATGGATTTTCATTGGTGAACTATTACCATACCACTACTCAATATATTATTTATAGGGAAATTGGGTACAAGCATATTACAGGGTTCAGAACTTGATTGTCTAGCAGGCACCCCTGCAACTCTAGGTCTGACATCTCAGTGCATTTTTGGAGTCATAAAGGGGCATGGCAATGTTTGGTCCCATATCAGGTGGCTCCAGATCTTAGCCCCCACCCTCCCCAGGTTCTTTTGGGATGCAGTTTATTTAGATGAGTGTCATTATATTAAAAGTATAATTATTTGGAGAATTGTGTGCTGTTATGATAGGCTAGGCTTTCTTGCTGCTCCAGCTAAGAGTGTTATGAAACTGTAGTTCCCCAACTCTCCAATAGCACAGATCTACCTATCCTCCCTCTCGTGGCCACACAGCAATGCTAAGGCTTCAGGCCTATTCATGCCAACATATGTTAACTGCTTGTTGCACCAGGAACCATTCCAAAAACTAGTTTTAATTTGATAATGCTGCATGGATGGAGCTAATCCAGTACTGAATTCCAGCATGAGACAACAGGAACAGGTTGTCCAGAGAATTTGTGGATGCCTCATCCATAAAAGTGTCCAAGGCCTCGTTGGTTGGGGCTTTGAGCAGTCTGGTGTCCCTGCCCATTGCAGAGGGTTGGAACTACATGATCTTTAAGGTCACTTCCAACCCAAACCATTCGATGACGTTACGTAGACTCATTAGTGCCTGTAATCCTTAGTGGTGTAAAATGGTCCTGGACCATATTAAATTTTGTGGTTTGATATCCATAAATGCAATTGTGCTTTAAAAAATCATAATTTTGATGTTCTTTATAAACACTTCTGATCTAAAAAGTTGCTAATATTTGACGGTGTGCTATTAGTAGACATTTGACCTCACATGTAGGCAAGTGTACTAGCAGTCTCACACCTGAGAATATTGTCTCAAAAGCCACATGTGATGGCTCCTGCTTTATTTCTTTTCTTATGACTTGAGATGTTTGGAAAGATGTTCCCATGTTGTCTGGTAGTGAAAAAAAAGAAACAGATTTTTCCTCGATCACTTACATTTACTGAAAGATAAAATTGGGGGAATTACAAAATATTGTTTCAGAAATAATTAATGCTCAGACGTTGTGAAATACGCTGATAGCTAACCCAAACAGAATTTGACAAGTGATCCTCGTGTGGCTTCACAGCTTGTTCATTGATGGATGTGTTTTTAATGAGTTTGTACCAAAGGAAAAGATTTCACTAGAGTAAATTGAAGATTAGAGTGAGTCCTGATGAAGGCTAGTTTGTCTCAAATAATTTAGCAGACACCTAAATTGATCAATTCCATATTCGGGTGATGGTTTCACCTGGATGTCCTCATTGAGTATAACTCAAAATGTTTTAATGTGTTTTCACTGTTGTCTGGAAAATATCATACTATCACTATTTCTGCAGAAGTGTGCTCTGCCTTTCTGTAATGCTTGATGCTTGGATACAGCCATACCTAGGGGCATTTTGGTTTGTTTAAAATTCTGAAGTGCATCTGGGCTGTGAGATATTTTGATTTTGCTAATTTCTATCTGTGTCTTCTAGATGTCATGTATTTGCTGCTCTGCCTTGTCAGTGTTCTTTATAAGTATTTTCAGCCTTTCCAGGAGTGTTACCAGAGATTAACTTTCTATTATATGCCATCCCTCAGAGTTAAAAATTCTTTATGATGAATTGCAGTCAAATTACTGGAGTTGTTTAGAACGAGAACATCCTTAACTCTTCTAACGTTGATGTATTTCAACTCTTGAACCTGGATAAGGGTGGAGCTCCAGAAGTACCTTCTGAAAGAGACCATTGTGATCTGCACTGATCTGACTGTTTGCAATTGCCATTGGATTGCATTGGATGATGTTACTTCCTTTGCATCACTTAAAGATTGTGATGCCAAATTATAGAGAAGTGCTCCTGTAAATGCTTCAGTACCTGCAGGTCTTATCCTTGTTTAGTTCCAGTAAAACTATTTTGAGTAGTTATTCTAAAGACTAGTTTAAAAAATTCTGTCTTACTGTTGTCTGATGTTAATTCAGATGGGTGGAAGTGGGTGGTTGTTATTTGTTCTAGCACACTCGTAGGCTAGCTCACTTTTCTTCTTGGCAGATACCTCTGCAACTTCAGATCAGGAAAGTTGTTTCTCTGAAGGGTCCCCATCTTGTACCTTCTGCCATTCACTTTGCAGATTCCTGTAAATGTCTCGAGAGCCTGTCCTGGATCTGATTTGATGTTTTTTCTTCACTAGTAATGCAAGCTACCCCCGACTGTTCATGTTGTGCTTTAAACATCATAAGGAAAACACTGATGTTTTGAGTAAGGACTGTGATCAGTACATGATCCTATCATTTCAAGTCTCAGCCGTTTCAAGAGTTTCTTGGAATTTAGCCACCTAATTGGAGTGAGGTATCCAAATGACTGGCTGGTGTAGGGCAGCTGTGCTGAAACAATCTTAAGGCTGGTTAGTACCTCTTAAATCCCTAGAGCTTAAAATTGCTCAAATGCTAGGACTGGCATTTCTTCTGATCATTTTGTAGAACTGAGGAACTTTCTCCAAGGTAAGCAAGATGTTTTCCACAGCATTCACTTATGTGACATTTCATGTCAGACTGGTTTTGCCACAGATTAGCTGTAGTTCCAAATACACTAAATAACTGTATGAGTAAAAATTCCCCAGTCATTTCTGAATTCACTACTGACAGAACTACGGAAGATCTACAGTGGAGTGTTTATTCCTTATCAGTATTGTCATCATCGTACCTTCTTGCTTAGGAAGTTAACTGGGGCTTACCTTGTTGGGTCAGTAGAGAAGACAATGCTAGATATGAATGTGCTGGAGGCCCAAACGTTTTTTTGAAATGGGTCATGTCTGTCACATCAAAGACATCATAATCAGCTGGTCTGTTATCACTGCTTCAACAGCTAAGTAATATCATATTCCACTTTTATGTGGGAATTGTTACGATGGTTCAGCCTGATGGAAAGTATTAAACCTTCCGTCATAGTTTTCAGACATTCCCATCCACTTTGATCATGTGTCTGTACCTTCATGGTCTATATTTTGGGATATTCCATATAGTAGACTTGCTTTTCATTAGGAGATGGATTCCTAGTAGTAGCCAGACAGAAAATGAGGCATTTATTTTGGAGTTAAGCTGGTCAGATTTTCCGTATGAAGTGCAGCTACATGCAATTTACTTTTAGAAGCTTTTCTCTATTTAAATATTCCTCAATGATATCTGCCCTTGATTTCTGGTGTAAATTTATTTATTTTTGCTATCTGCATGAATTAGAGGTTTTACAGATGTTTTTTATTTATATTAAACTCCTGACTTGATTTCCCATGAGGAAAGTTTTTCAGTCTAGTGGCATCTGCTCCATATGTGTCTTTTAATGAAAATAGCCTTTCAGACATCTGTTAGACTTGCTAAAAATAAAAGAATTTGGGAAATTCAGACCCTTCTTGTATGATACCTTTTTAGGAAAATATCATTGTCTGAATTCAACCTGGAGAAACAAAAGCTGTCTCTGTGTTCCAGAGTAATCAAGATGTCAGTACATCTAATTGTATTTTTTTGATAAGGCAAAATAAAAAAAAAGACGACTTTCTTTTCCTAGTAGAACATACCTTTCTGCAAATTTCAGCATGAAGACTGTAAACTCAGCTTATTTTGACAGCTGTGTTGTAGCCCCCACTGGCAATTCTGAGATCTACTCACTGACCTTGCTGGTCTGTCTTTGTTGAACATAATACAATCCTAAACAGTACCAGGGATTTTCTGCACTGCGTATCAGTGCACTGTCATCCACCAGACAAGGGAAGGCTGCCTGTATGCAGCTCGGAGGTAACTGATAGGTTTTGTCCCTTTGTCACTTAAAATACACTCCCTTTGTTTCTGACCTGAATATCCTTTAGAAAAATCTTGGGATTTGCAGGACAAGCCAGTAGTGCAAATTCAAGCTGTTTATAATTCAAGCTGGAGAAACAGAGTAGCAGAACATGCCCTCTATCACTTCTAATACAGCTGAAAAGTCATGAATTCAATTGCTTGCATGTATAAGACCTTAAATCATCTTGTCCATGAGCTGCTTTATGCTGACGACAACGCCCTCGTCGCCCACACAGAAGTAGCTCTGCATCATTTAACATCCTGCTTCACAGAGGCTGCTGAGCTTTTTGGGCTGGAAGTCAGCTTGAAGATGACAGAAGTTCTCTACCAGCCTGCACCTCAGGAAGTCTTCCATCATCCCCATATCACCATTGGCGAAACAGAGCTCAAATCAGTCCAGCAATTTAATTACGTGGGCAGCATCATCTCCTCTGAAGGTAAGATTGATGAAGGAATAGACAACGTGGCCAGTCTTTGCGAACGAAGATCTGGGAAAGGTCTTTTTACCTTTCAAGCCTGCGCAATGGATTTTTTAGG
>JAWWLV010000001.1:60576493-60598814 GCA_035041135.1 Platyrinchus mystaceus | reverse complement strand
CCCCCTCCGGCCCCTGACAGCCTCTGAGGAGAGGAATTCGGCCCGCGGCTTGAAAAGTTTGAGGACCCTTGATCTAGGATCTTATAGTTAAAATAGAAACATAGAGTATACTGGAAGGGACCAATCAGGATCATCAAGTCCAGCTCCTGGCCCTGCACAGGACACTGCAAGAATCACACCATGTGTCTGAAAGCATTGGCCAAACACTTCTTGAACTCTGTCAGACGGTGCTGTGACCACTTTCCTGGGAAGCCTGTTCCAGTGCTCAAAACCCTCTGGGTTAAAAACTGATATCCAGCTTAAACCTCCCCCAACTCAGCTTCATACTGTGTCCTTGAGTTCTGTCACTGGTCACGAGTGAAGAGATCAGTTCCTGCCCACCTGCTTCCCCTGCTGAGATTGTTGAAGACCGCAATGAGGTCTCCCCTCAGTCTCCTCTTCTCTAGGCAGAACAAACCAAGTGACCTCAACCTCTCTTCATATGGCTTCCCCTCTAGACTCTTCAACCTCCTTTGGATGTTCTCCAACTGCTTAATGTATTTTTTATATTGCCATGCCCCAAACTGCACAAAATATTCAAGGTGAGACCACACCAGTGCAGAGCAGAGCGGGACAATCCCCTCCTTTGACTGGTTGGTGATGCTTTGCCTGATGGCCCCCCCTCCTGGCTGCCAGGGTACCCCCAGCTCCCTTTCCGCAGTGCTGCTCTCTATCCTCTTGTTTCCTAGTCTAAACACACAACCAGGGTTGCCCTGTCACAGATGCAGAATCCAGCACTTGCCCTAGTTAAACTTCATATGGTTGGTGATTGCCCATCTCTCTGATTTGTTAAGGTCCCTCTACAGGGCCTCCCTGCCTCCAAGGGAGTCAATAGCTCCTCCCAGTTTAGTGGCATCTGCAAACTTGCTTAGTATTCCTTAAAGCGCTGGTCATTACTGAAGATGTTGAAGAGAACTAGGCTGAGGATGGAGCCCTGAGGAACCCCACTGGTGACAGGTCACCAGCCTGATGTTGTTCCATTCACTATAACTCTGAGCCAATTGCTCACCCATCACGTAACATGGTTACCCAGCTGTGTGCTGGACATTTTGTTCAGAAGGATCTGGTGAGAGAGTATCGAAAGCTTTACTGAAATCCAGAAAGATTACAGTGCTTCCCTTGATCAATGAGCTGGGTTTCCCTGTCACAGAAGGAAATCTGGTTCAACAAGCAGGACTTTTCCCTTATTAAGCTGTGCTGGCTGTGACCAATGACTGCATTGTCCTCCAAGTGTCTTTCAATATCTCACTGAATAATCTTTTCCATGATTTTACTCAACACTGAAGGCCTGTAGTTTCTGGGATCCTCCTTCTTGCCCTTTTTGAAAATTGGGACAATGTTCACCAGCTTCCAGTCAGCTGGGACCTATCCAGATTCCCAAGACCACTCAAAAATCATTGAGAGAGGCTTTACAGTGACATCAGCCAATTCTTTGAGTATTCTGGGATGAATTCCATCAGGCCCCATAGTTTTTTAGGGATCCAACTGGAGCAGCAGATCCTGCACAATTTCAGGGTTGACTGGGAGTTGATCGTTCTCACATCCATGGTCCTCCAGCTCAGGGCAACCTCATTTCCTTTGAGTGGAACGTTTACAGATTATTTCACCTTACGGGAGGGTACAACATTCTTTAGAAACGGAAAAAATGTCTTTTAGTGTACCTTCTGTATATTATAAAGATGTTGATTTTCTACTACTTACTTGGTGCTGATAAGTTTTTAAGTGAAGTCTTGTCCAAATTACTGCAGAAAATACTAATTTGCTCCCTATTGTCAAAATGCTTATTATGGTGTAATTTTGATATTATGTCATGCTGTATGATTGGAAGTGCTGAGACTGGTTTACTCTTTTCAGGAGTTAATTTTTGTATAAAAAGATAATGTCATATGTTGCATATACGTAGGAAATGTGCAAGTACAAAAATGTTGTTCTAATGACAAAGATTTTGTATCTATTTCATTTGCTGTCACTTCACGCTAGGTTGTAAATACCAAACCATGGTGCGTAAAAACTTTTCAGGAGGGAAGATAACACAACCTTAATGGTTGCTGAATGTGAATGCCTACGGCAAGCAGTTTGGACTAGATAGTCTTTAAAGCTGCCTTCCAATCTGAGCTGTTCTATTATGAGAAAAAATAAAACAAAGGAAAAACCCCAGACAATGAATTATTATAGATTTTGCTGGGAGGCAGAGCAACTATGACCACCAAGTCTAACCAACTTTGAGTTCATCCGTAAAATTTCAGGTCTCTGTCACTAGATATCCCAGGAGACAAATGCAACCTACAGTCAACTACTTCTGAAGGTTGACAGATTTTTTTCAGAGAAAAACACTGGGAGTATGCATTTATTATCCTATGTGTATCAGGGTACTAGTCACCAATTCCTAGCTTACCTCATCCAATTGTGGCCTCATTTAGGAAGTCCGTGAGTGCCAAGCCTTCACTGGTTAAGAAATTGTCTTTTACACTGACAGATCACTTTGTCTGGAAACACAGAGGTAAAACTATGTATGTGTAATTTTGAGGATTTTCCTAACAATGTGTAGTGTCTTGGTTGATGCCTAATCTGTTCTGAGAATAATAAACTAGTTCAACTGTTAAAAATATTAGTATTAAAACAGGAAAAAAAACCAAAAACAACCCCCCCCCCCAATCTAGAAAGCTACAAAATGCAGGCTATTTGATTGTCTGCACAGCAGTTTTCAGTAGTTTTTTTTACAGCTTAAGAAATTCCCATGACTTCTGTCATTCAAAGATATTGGTTTCTGTAATATTTAAAGGATATGCAATTCATCTGCTCTTCTTCATTGGTGCCCAACTATGCATAGGAGACTATATGAACTCTCCACTTTACAGAAGACAATTCTGTATCTTGCTTTTTCCCTGCTTCATGTAGAATTGAACTGTAAGAGTTCTGCATCAGAGAGCAGCCATGCATATTCTCAGAAGAGACATAGGATATCAATATGCTAAGACTCAGTCATTTATTAAATACTCATGTATTAGAATTATATGCATGTTTATAGCACAGGTTCATGTTTATAACTAACTTTTGTTAACTACATGTATCTTAAGCAGTGTAACATTGTAGAAATGTTGTGTGGTGTGTTGAAATATCCTTCTCTGAGATTCCCAGTACAGTAGCAGTAACTTACTTTGTAACACTGCATACAATAAGGATCCTAAAATATATTTTGGGGTTTTGATATATATAGGTTGCATTTTCTGTTTATTTTGAAAATTATGTCTCACAGTATTATTAATCAACTTGCCTTAAGGAAACATACACATTCTGGCAGAGTATATCTCATTGTACTTGCTAAGATAGTACAATTTTGATCTTTGAAAATAATCACTGACTTTTTACAGTGAAGTGTGAAATATCAACCTCAGTGATAGCTACCATCCAAAATTCTTCATTTTTATTTACATATAGTACAGAAAAAACGAACCGTATCATTTGGTTTTTAAATCCAATAATTTAAAATATTTTTTAAGTGATGACTGAAAGAAAAAAAATCTCTTTATAAAAAAATTTGCAACCATGGAAAAAAAAAGGTCTGTATATTTAAGTTGGGGATGATCTTGCTCTTAGTTCCTGATTTGAAAAAAATTCCCATACAGCTCTGTTTGTGAGTTTCACCCCTCTTTGAAAAGGGAGGTAATTTTTCCTTTCTGTCTTGTTGCTGTAATTACTCATACTGTTGAACTTTGATGATCACTTGTATTTTTCATGTTAACCGAACTAAAGAACAGTCTTGAAGCTGAAACAAACTAACATGATTTTTGAGGTTAATTCCTTGTTGTGATACTGTGCTAAAGACTTTGTGCCTTGATATTCAGATGTTGTACAAGTCTTAGTGCAATTGTGGCAGCCCTTTAGTACTTGTGCTTACTTTGTGCCTATGTGCATGTATACTTTTCCTGCTAAATTATCTAGAAATAGTCCTTAAGTAGCAAAGAAACACTTTCATATGTGATGTCATTTTGTATTTATCAAAATCTCTTTGATTTAGAAGGATGGCTCAAATGGAAGACTACAAGAGAAATGTATAGCTGAGTGTTTGCCACTAGTCAATTTTTAGTGGTTTTTACACAAGTAGCAGTAAGTTTTAAAATGGCCAGGCTTAAAAAAAAATTTAGATGTATAAGGGTTCAAAAAGATTTATGCTTAAGAAATATTGAAGTCAACTTTTTTAAACAATGAAATCTCTTAACTCTTATTTACTGTATTGAGAATTGATAACAAGAAGTGCTTGTGCAAGCTGAGGCTGTGTAGCTTCCACTGCCTAAATATTGTTAGGCTAAAGTTCATTTCATGCATAAGGAAACAAATCATGTAATGCAATGGATATCTGCATTATGTATAGTTAGATTATGCTGATTTAGCTCTGATTTTTTTTAAATGCTTTTATGTGTTTGTTCACAGTTTTACAAATACTCCTGTATTGTTTAAATAATTGCATTTTTAAAAGAGGTATGTGTACTGTTTTTGAGTACTGAACTCAAATATTGCATAGAGTTAAAAATTAGTCTGATCTTTCTAGGGATTTTTAGCAAGGTGGGAAATGAAACAGCCCATTACTTAGTGTTTTCTTTAAAAAAACTACTACTTCAATAGTTTGTTCTTACCTTTCTTGGATTCATAGTTAATAATATATATTAATTATCAAAATGGTCAGAAATAATATTTTTCTCAGTGTTTTACATTTCTTTTTTTTTTTCCTAGCTGAGAGACACAAAGTCGGCAGATCAGAAAACAACGTTGCTACATTTTCTTGTAGAAGTGTGTGAAGAACGCTACCAAGATGTCCTGGATTTTGTTGAGGATTTCCAGCATTTAGATAAAGCTAGTAAAGGTTTGTGTAACTAACTAGAAGTTTTGATTTTGATACATTACAGTGTCTTGTGTGTGGGATGATGCTTATTTTTTACAAACAATATTTAAAAAATATACATTAATGGTCTATATCATGGATCAGTAATTTGAGCTGCTGCAAATGATCTTGAAGATACTTATTGTTTGGTCCTTTAACATTTACTACAGGATTTACCATTACATTTCTTCTAACAAATCTTCTAGAATCATGTTCCAAAATAGAGTTCTTTTAAAAGTTCTTTTTTATTAACAGAACTTAATTCCAACTTTCAATCTTTTATTCAGTAAGTGTATCACTCAGTGTCTTTTAATTTAGAAATGCAGAAAGGCTGTCATGCCGTCGCTTAATTTTATTTTATTTTTTCAAAACGTGGAACTGTTTTGTCTTCCCTGCATGTGTGTTCTTCATGCAACAGTAGCACTGAAAGTCTGGAAAAATTTTACTATTTCATAATGCAGTATAGAATATGGTAAATCTCAGTATAAGCACCAGTGGGTTTTTTGCAATTAATTTCTTAATTAAGAATGTCTTTTCTGTATTTTATCACAGTTTAAGTAATTTAAGCAGACTAAGCACTGAGTAAGAAATTAATGCCATCTCAGCATTGTCCTAGTGTTCCAGGAAAAAAAAATCAGATGGCTCTCTCAGTGAATAATTTTTTTAGTTTATATCCATTTGGAAAATATCACTGTTTATCTATATTGCTTTGTATAGCATCACTCTTATGTCTCAGTCAGTCTCCCTGCCACTAATTACAGCTTTGCAAAACCTGCTTCTGATGAAGAACTTGAGATACTGGTCCCTGACATAGAGTTCACTTTGTGGTGTCCTGGTTTTTAAAGTTTCCAATTTTACTTGGTGCATTATAACCACTTAAAAGTTCATTTATTTCTAAATAGCTGTCAGTGTTTCAAGCCTTTTACCTAACTGTTTTTACTGATAATAGAAAGAGTTTCTGCTGTATATGAATTTAGTGTTTTCATCACAATTTGCAGTGTTAACTGGTCACTGATTTTTTTTTTTCATTACCATGATGTTATGGTTTGTATTGTGGTTGAATTTTTTATATCAGACAGGAAAACTAAAATGTTACTTAATAGAAGACATTATTTTCAGTGTAGACAGTCATCTTGTATGACTGACAGACACTTCTGACTGTTTCCTGGAAAACTTCTGGGATATAAAAGACTGACTTTTCAAAGAGTAGCCAGTAAAATAATCAGTTAGTCCAGGCTTTCTGTTCTGTTTTAGCTATCTGGAAATGATTAGATGAATCTTTGATCTCACTCAGTATGTTGTAGGATAGAAATCAATGATCGTGTTTTCAAGTTTATATATTGAATTTACTTCAGTGTATTATGAGATATATTTTGCATTTCAGTTTTACTGTATGAAAAAGACAAATGCTTAGGATATCATTAACAGGTTAGTGTATAGTGTGTTTGTTTATACTTGTTTCCTTACCTGCAAAACTCCATTCTGTTTTCAAAGACTCCTGCTGCATTGGAATTTTGGAAAATGCAGCAAAACATAGAGACTGTAGCTCATGGGGTTTTTTTAAACTTTTTAGTCCTTCTGCAAAAGTACCTTTTTATGAAGCAAGTTGATTTAATATGCACCAACTTTTGCACAGTAAATTTTTAATGAAGTGGCTATTTTTGCTTGAGCTTCCCAAAGGTCAGTTAAAAAAAAGTCTGTGAATCTGTGGTTGTGTTCAGTCCCATCCAACATATGGTCTCATGTAACTTACTGATATGCTGATGAAGTCTAACAAATTGAGTAAGAATGATTTGTATTGAGGCTTCTACAGAGAGCTGGGAAATTATAGCAGATATTACAGCAGATATTACGAGCCATCATTATGGCTGCTAGGGAGAGTGATAGAGGGGAAGTCATAAAAAAATCTTTTATCTAGTCAAATATGCATATTCCAGAAAAAAATACTGGTTTTGGTAGAACAGAATTTGATATTGAGGGCTTAGAGCATTTCCTCCATTCCTAGATACTGTACTTAAGGTTTAACGGGATTAATCCATCCTGGGTTGGTTTGTTGGAAGCAGTTCAGACTTGCAGTAAATCTGGAAAACTACTGGATCCAAATGTTGCATGTAAGGGGTTACAGGCTCCTGACAGTATAGAAGAGAGGAAGTCAGCCTGGGTTTTTCCTGTCATCCTATAGTAAGGTTCTGTTCACCTATAGGCTGCTTTGTTCCTCAGAGTTGTTGGATAAGGAGATAACATCCCTCTTTTCTGGTTCTGTATCATACTAATATAATGTTCAATTTTCCTGTGAGCCATATAGGTTGTATTTTGTTACAGTACTTGTTTCTAAATCCTCTTCTCTACCTTTTGTCCTGGCAAAGATTAGGGCCATGTATAGGTGGTGGAATGCCATTCCCTTCATGGTTTTGCTGAACTTCGTTGTCTGAAGTAATTTTTAAAAGTAATTCCGCAGAATAAATCAACAAAGTTGGATAAGAATATTCTATTCTCCCATACCTTTATTGTAAGCTGTTTTTTATTGAGCTGATTCTATTCCCTGTCTGCATATTCATGTGTTCAAACACAATAATTTCACATTTTATCTGTGGCATAAAAATATTATTTGTGAGTGTCCTTTAAATTATAAATCAAAATTAATGTGGTAGAAAGATGTTTAAATGCGATTTGAACAATATTAACAGAAAACTTGAAGCTTAACATACTGTATAAAAATATATGCATAAAAAATATATGCATACTGTATAAAAATATACTGCATAAAAATACTATGCATTTTTTGGTTTTGGATTGATCACCTTCAAGTAATTGTTGAGTCTTCTACAGGTTTCTCAAAACAAGTTACTTAAAAGGTGCTTTTTTTTTTTTAAATTCCTCCCTAACATGACTGTCCTTGTATCAGCCAGCCCATTTGTAGCATGCCTTGTGTATTTTTTTTTATACTTGCTCGTTCTTAAACCTTCTCTCTCAAGTTGTTTCTAATTCAAAATGGTGACCATTGGAACATTACAACATTCAGCAATTCATTTTCTTCTTATTCTTTTCAGAAAAACATTCTTACTCCTTTAATTTCATTAAATATTGTCCAGTGATTGTACAGTAGGCTGTTAAAATAGATTGCAAGACTTCAAGAGCAGTGACAAGGTCTGTTAATTGTGAAGCTAACATGTATTTTTAGTATTTCATAAATGATCAAGCATTCACGGTATGTAAATTAATCATTGAATTAGGAAAAATATATTTTTTAAAATATAACTTTGACAGGCAAGCAACAAGGGGCATCTAACCTTTGCAATTGTAGTTTACTTCAGGATATTTAATTTGGGGTTCTTTTTGCATTATATGCTAAAAGTTTTGTTTCTACTTTTATAATAAGTAGATTTAATTCATTGTTATAGTACATGTACATTTTTACTTTGAAGCATAACAAATCCTGTTTTTTAAGTACTCGTAGATCAGCAGGAGGACCTTTCATTGCAGCTAATGAGCTTAATGATATGACAGTTCCTGAAGATTTATATAATTAAAGCTGTCTCTTCTTTCAAACATAATGACTTTCCTGCTTTTCTATTAATATTCCAGAAAAGAAATATTTTTGTAATTTAGTAACATTTACTAATTTCTTATTTTATGATATTCTAGAGAATTCGATTGCATTTATTCAGGCTGCTGTTTTATTTGATTGACTCTAATTTACTCAGACCTTACAGGTAGTAGTCTATTAGAACACTATAAAACTGTAGATTTTTTTCCTCTAAAAGACATTAACTCATCGCAGCTTTACAAGCAATGTATCCATTTTCTCATTTTTGAAACTATATTCAGGTTTTTTTCATAGACAATTTTGCTTCAAAATAAAAAAAGCTAGGAACCAAATTGTAAATGTGAAGTTTAATCTATATTCATAAAAAAGCAGCATACCTCCACCTACAATATTTAAAAACATTAGGACAGCATGAGATAAAAATATTAACATATATATGCTTTCTGTTATTAACATATAACCATTCTGTATGTCACAGGGGAAGGCTTTTTTTTCCTACTGGAGAATTTCTAAGTCAGTGGTAAATTTCTCAAATAAATAAATAAAAGTAATTAATTAGATAAAATTCTCTGTTAAATAGCATACTTATTCTATGCATTGCTTGGGCTTTTGTTTTGATTTGCGTCACAAATTCATAGGCTGTATTTTCAGGCCATCAAGATTGTTGTGTTTGTTTAGCTTGTTTTTTCAGAAAGCAGTGCAAACTTCATGAGTTACTCCATACTCTATTATGCTAAGTCAGTACCAAAATCAACAGATGGTTCCACTATTTTGCAGATTACACATATTTCTAAGTTCTTGTAGCAGATTTATAGTATGAAATAGACTCATTGCAGAAGGTGATAGCAGGGATTGGGAAAATGAAGAACCACCCACTGTAGAAGCCAGGTTCAAGACCATTTAAGGAACTTTGAAGGTGCACAAGTCTATGGGACCTGATGCGATAAATGCACGGGTCCTGAGGGAACTGGCTGAGGAACTGGTAACCCACTATTCATCATATTTGAGAAATCATGGCAGTCCAGTTAAGTTCCGGAAAAGGGGAAACATAACCTTCATTTTTAGAATGGGAAATAAGAAAGACTCAGGGAACTACAGGCTGGTCACTCTCACCTCAGTGCTTGGCAAAATAATGTGCTAAGGCATAGGGAAAATAATGAGCTATTTGGTCACAACCAACATGGTTTCTCTATAGGCAAATTGTGCCTGACAAACTTGGTGGCCTTCTACGATGGTGTTACAGTGATGGTGGATGGATGAGGGAAGGGCAATAAATATCATCTACCTGGAGCTGTGCAAAGCATTTGACACTGTCTCCTTTTCTATAAACTGGAGAGACATCATCCCCTTTTCTATAAACTGCACAATGTCCCCTTTTCTATAAACTGGAGAGACATAGGTTTAATAGATAGACCAGTCAGTGGACCAAAAATTGGCTCAGTGGTCACACTAAGAGATTTGGAGTCAATGTGTCAATGTCCATATGCACACTAGTGACAAGTGGTGTTCCTCAGGGAACTGGTATTGGGACTGGTGCTTTTTACCATCTTTATCAGTGACATGGGATTGAGTGCACCCTCAGCAAGTTTGCCAACATCAAGCTGTGTGGTGCAGTCGACACTCTGGAGTGAGGGGATGCCATCCAGAGGGACCTGGACAGACTTGAGTTGTGGGCCAGTGTGAACCTCTTGAACAAGGCCAAGTATAAGGTTCTGCACCTGAGTCAGGGCAATCCCAAGCACAAGGTAGGCTGGGCTGCATAAAAAGAAGTGTGGCCAGCAGGTGGAGGGAGGCAATTCTGGCCCTTCTGCTCTGCTCTTTTGAGACCCTACATGGAGTGCTGCATCTAGCTCTAGAGCCCCTAATACAAGAAAGATGACCTGTTGTAGTGGGTCCAGAGAAGGGCCATGAAGACAATTAGAGGGCTGGAACAGCTCTCCTGTAAAGACAGGCTGACAGTTTGGGCTGGGAGGCTTGTGACTCACAGGAACAGGTTGCCCAGAGAGGTTGTAGCTCCCTGTTCCTGGAGGTGTTCAAGACCAGGCTGGATGGGGCTCTGAGTGGAAGGTATTTCTTTCCATAGCAGGGGAGGTGGAACTAGGTGATCTTTAAGGTCCCTTCCAACCCTGATCATTCCATGATTCTATGGATTAGTAGCCCATTCAGAAATCTACCTTGAAAATTGATTGTAGCTAGCAGGGTAACAATTTTATCATAATGTTTGGGTTTTTTTTTTAAATTTGATAATTCCATTTTTAAAATGCAAAGCTCATTTCCCATTTTTTTAATGTTATGTATGGGATGTTTTTCTGCCTCAAATGATTGTTTTCAAGAACGATGGCTATGAATTATAAGCAGAAGACTTGCTACCAATCTAAAGTCCATTTTTAGAGGTCCTCTGAATGAAAAATAACTATTATTTGCACCTTTGAGAACTTCTAGTTTCTTGGTCTATAATTCACTTGGTTGCACCACCCAAGAATAATATCAAATATATCTTAGGCCTTAGTTTATATGGAAAAAAGCCAATGTATGTTTTACATAACTATTGAATACTCTTGTAAGTTAGTCTAGAGGCAGCTAAGCAAACTAAGGATTCCTTATAAAAAGTGGAAAAAGAAAGTGTTTTCCTTATTAAAAAAAAAAAGCAACAATATTCTTAAAAACAGTCAGATTGCTCAAAATGGAGATTATATAAATGACGCTCAGAATAGAAAATACAAAATTTTATTCTTTAAGAGGTAAACAATAATAGGAATTGAAGTTTTGGGTTTATTAGACTTTCAAACAAGACAATTATTAACTGTAAAGCCTTAAAATAAATGCTGAAGTATAACAAAGTAATGACATAGAATTCCATATGGAAAAAGGGACTTGAGATACTATTGTTTCAAAGGAAGAAAATTTTTTTCAAAGTAGTCTTTTTTTTCTTGCTGTTTGTTGTCGACTGAGAAAGTGTGTAACGTATTTAGCAACTAATTTTGCCTTATTATTGAGCACTAGAGTGCAGTAGAGGAAGTTATAAAGTAAATATTTGGCCATTAAGGCAATTCTTAGATTGGCAGTCTATTTCAAGCTCTAAACTGGGTGAAAGACATTCTTTTACAAGATTGAAGGAGCTTTTTATTTTGGTGCTACTGTTTTTTTTAATTATTTGAAAATTACTTGGTTTTTTCAATATTGAAAATCTTAGGCTAAAAATATATATCAGTTTACCAGTGCACCACCTAAGACATAAAAATGTGCCAGTCCAGCATTTAAGATAGCATATCTAGGGCATTGAATATTTGCAAAGAAAATTCATGGTGATGTGGTTTAAGTGGACCTTTAAATATTTCTACAATTTTGTATTTATTCATGTTTTTTGCACTGCTGTCAATACCTCTAAGGGATCAACAGCTCTTGCTCTATTGGGACATAAGTGCTATACCAGCACACTACACTACAGTTTTGCCATATTCTTATATATTATAATCTGAACCATTTTATAATAAAATGAACTTTTTTAGAATAAATAGCTAAACACATCACCTTGTCAGGGTTTGGGGGTGTGTGTGGTTGGTTTTTTTTTGTTTGTTTGTTTATTTGTTTGTTTTTAATTTTTTTTTTTAAATTTATTTTGCTTTTTGGGGTTTTTTTGTCTGAGTGCATTACATGATATAAAAATTCTGGCTTTAAGAGCCAATGGAACTAATGCAACACTGTTGTGTATTGCACATAAGCTCTTTTAATGTTTGTGGCAATAAGTTGTGCACAGCAGTGTTATATGACAAGTTGTTTTAAGATCTGATTACACAAGGAACTACCAAAATGTAAATGAAATACTCTATTTCTTTAGGGCATTGAAATATATGCATCTTTTACAAGCATGAGTTAGCAAATCAAATATAAGAAAGAATTTGAGTATTTGCACGTTTTTACCAAAATGGTGCTTCAGTTTCTAATATGATATTGAAGTATGTCAGTAGCCCATGCAAGTAGCCTTTTTTATCATCTTGTGGTGATCCACCAGTTAAGTCGTGGATCACAAGCAGTCCTTGAGTCCTGGGTTGTTTAAACATGCTGTAGACAGTTTGATCTATAAGCAGATCAGGATTCGGATAAAGCTGTTCAATACTACTAATTTCATGCTTATTCGCCTGAATATAAATGTCTGAATGTTACTGAAAGATTTCATTGATGTATTATGTTTTAAGTGATAGTGAGATTAAGACAAAATTATATACTCTGGAGGGAAAAAATGTGGATATCTGCTAATAGATGAGGAAAAATCAAGTGAGTTATGCAGAAATCAGTTGCAAGAGAAACCTTAAAATGGTGCAAAGGACAATATAAAAAAAAAAAGCTGGATGCACTGTGTAGATGTTTAGAACCCTGGAGATGAGAAAGCTTAATTTTAATAAGCTGGAAGTGCATATATATGTATATGTAAGCTTATGTGTCCTGCTACCTTTACACTTCAGGGAGTTAGATGTTACCATGATGAGATTGGGTAGAAGACTGATAATCTTGTGACTTTTCCAGTTTTATTTTAAACTTTGCTAGAATGATATTCATTACAATTTCATGCTAATGGTTCATTCTGAATCAGTATTAATCACTCTCACTGCATATTCAAAGCAGTTAGTTATTAACAATCATACCATAAATTAGCTGTGAATATACAACATGCAGCACAGTACTTTGTGGGTCCCCAAGGATCTAGATGATGAGGCTCAAGAGCTCTTCAGTGAGGGAAGCTGCAACTGATGCAAGGGTCTTCTTTTGGTTCCCTCCTCTGAATTTGATTTCTTCTTGGCAGCTCTTAGTCCATCACTGTACCATATCACTGTGCAACACTGGGGGATATTGATCCCTGTGCTGGGGCAGGTGCTGTATCCTGTTGCTTGGCCAATTTTTCTCCTTGCCTTAGCAGCTGCTTCTTTCTTTCAGTAGCAGTCTGGTGACAAATAACTGACCATCAGTGAATTGTTTGTCATTCAGGTGTTTCTGTTTTCAGCTATTTCCCATATTTTCAAGTTTTGAGCTTAAACAATATATTATAAAAAGAGACATGTGATGTCAGACTGCATTTCACCCAGGATGTACTTGAAGTTTATAACAAGTCCAGCAGGCCAGGGCTCTTCTGTACGTGGTATGGGGCACAGTTGGTATAAGGTCCAAGGCTTATTCCTACTGATGATATTAATATTATTATTAGTGAACTGGGTACAAAAATGCTTCCACATTGTTTACCGATTACACTACATTAGTGTGTTCACATTTGAAATCAAAATAGGAGACAGTTAATTAAATTATGCGTAGAGAGCTGCTTTTTTTTTCATGTGTGAACTGAAGTCTGCTTTGGCTACAGAAGGGAAAGTCAAGGGCTCATGAACCAATGGAAAAAAGGATCTCAAAAGCCGTTTGTATGCATATGTTAGACACACACACATGGAAGAAAGGGGGATAAAAAGGCAATAAAGCCAGAAAATGCCTATAGAGACCAGTGAAATCGTCATTTAGGGAGAAATAAAGCATAGATATTGTATTTTCAGTGCTGTGTGACACTGTGTATATCGAAGTAGATCTTATGCTACTGTTAATGGATATTTCAATGGATATTTCAGACCTTTGCAGGTGTTTACAGAAACCTCCAATACTTTGCCTCTGGAATACTTCTTTTTTAGTGCTCTAAATCCACCAAAAAATACAGGTAGTTTTTTGTGGTTGGTTATTGAGCTTTTTTTGGCTACATTTTGCCATGTAACATTACTTTTAAATAGTATGTCAATAAGATGCTGACAATTTTAGAGAAGTAGTTAGTAAACTCCATCAGTCCAGTATGAAGTTTGCATGGCAAAAGCAATAGTATATTTCCAGAATTTGTTTATTTATAATGTGGTATAGTTTTCTGTATGGGACTAGAGGCCAGCTTGTCACTGTCACTCGCTCAGAATAAAGGGGCCAGAATAGCACAAGGGAAGCAAAATACCTGTAGGCAAGAAAAAGAGTCTCATGATAAGGAGATTGTGACATCCAAGCAAATCGTCACACAGCAGCATGTAGAATTTCTGAAATATTAATGGTTTACAATAATAGAAATGAGAGAGCACGCAAGAAGTTTTGCTTCACATTAGAGAATTATTTCTACTATTTAAGACAAAACAGGTATGGCCTGAAAACTAGACGAAACACTGTTTTAATTTTAAGAACGAATAATGATTTGGGGATGGGGAGGAGGGGAGCAAAAATTCTCGACAGAAATCTGTTGGAAGAAAAAGAATCGGAGTACTGTATTCTCATATTGTAAATACCAATTTCATTTTCTGCATTCTGAGATAACTGAGTTAAAACTAAAAGTTTGGTAAGTACATTTTTTACTAAGTTTTGCTGGGTCTATAACGTGTTGTGTGACTACAGAATATTTAAGAAACTGAGGAGAAAAGCATGATTAGGGCAGTTCCACATCTCTTTATCTGACTTTACTGATATCAAAGTTTATAGAGGAAAGAATAATCAAACATGGAGGTTAATGAGAGTGGCATAAAATGAAAATAAATTTATTGGTAGTAGACTAATCTGCTAGCTGTGACTATTAATTTCTTGTTGTTTTCAGTCCCATGAAATCTATGTTGACTTCAATAAAATACTTGATATTATGTACAATGGGAGATTACTCATTAGGATGAAAAGTAGAAGAAACAAAACACTGTCTAAAAGAAATATGATTAAAAAATTATGAAATATTTCACCAATGAGTGTATCTGACATAGGGTTAGATAGTTTGCCAGACGAGAGTGTTATTTCATTGTCATCACTGAATAATCCTGAGGAAGCAGAGTAAAAGAAATTTGACAGCATGAAGTACAAGATCATCCATCTTGATACTGTAATAAGAGCTTTGGTCAAGAAAAAAGGGTGTTTTATTGTAAGTTAGTCAGATAACGTATTCTCAGGAAAACTTTAGAAATAGCAATGCAATGTAGTAGTGAGTCATCACCTGAAATACCATGCAGAAATATTTTAAAACAGAAGTAGGTGAAGAGGCTTCTGCAATAATTATGGTATTAGAAAACCTAATTCAAAAGAGGAAGCTTTAAAAACAAAGTTGTTATAACCATGAAAAGCAGACAGTGAGAAAATCTAATTATTGCCTATAAAAATATCTGGAGCCATTTTGAAACAGGGATATGAGAGTTTAGAGGATATAAGTAGGGAATTGTTTAGGCACACATGCATTTTATTCAACGAACAGCTTCGTTTTGTGGGGTCACTAATATACAAAAACACAGGTTTTGAATTTGTTTCTAAACTAGCATGTGAGTTGCATACTTCAGTTTGGCTTGGGTTTATTTCTGAATCCACCCAGGATTAGGGGTCAAAGTTTGACAGGAGAAGAAAAAAACTCCCTTACTTCTATGTCCCTTCAAATTTTATACCATGTCTTTTAGAGGGACAAAAGGGAAGGTTGGCAGGTATTTCATGTGATCTTTTTATGGAAGAGTTGGTTATATGTACGGGTTCTATTTTTTTTTTCCATCCGTTTTCACTAAGTTGAAAGCTGCAAAGACAATAATACCAAACTTAATAGCAGCATATTGTGAACTAGCCTCTCCTTGAGGCTGTCATCAGAACTATAGTCTTAAAGGGAAATATATCTAATAGTTGTGCACTGCTGAAATCAAAGGAATGCTCCATTCTTAAGTTGAAGAACAACCTAAGATCATGACAGAGGAAAAAATGCTCTTCAGAACAAGATAGAGATTTAAAGATTCTTGATCAAATATGTAACTGTTCAATGTCAAAAGAACTGAAGTACTCGAATAAAAAATTGGCTTTGCTGGAAGCAAGAACTCAAAAATTTCTTGTATAGAACCTGATAATTGGCTCTAGGCACAGAGTTCTTTTGTTGGGTTTTTTATCTAGGTAAAAGATTGTAGCTGTTACTCAGCTGCTACCTGCAATTGATGTAGAGGATTTTTTGGTGGATTGGGTTTTTATATTGTTTTTAAACATGTGTACTTGCTGTGTTTCATCATTTTGATATTATGTAAGAATATCACAATAATTTATGCTGTGAAGTCCTTATTCAAGACAAACAGTATTGTGAAGAGTCCTATCAATAGCTGTATTAGGCACAAGTTGTATTCTGTGTTTCTTAGGAGCTTTCTAAGTAAAACAGTGTCTTAAAATTGTGTGACAGCAGAAGTATGACTTTCTATTAAAATCAGGTTTGTTTTTGGAACCAGTGAAGACTGAAACACATCTTAGTCAACATTGTCAGCTTCCAGTTTTAGCTCTGCTTCCCAAGCAAGGCAGTTCCTTAACTACTGAAACCAACTGACTTACCTGGTGATGATTTGGGATGACCAATTCCAGCATGAAAATATGCAAGTCTAATATACAGTTGGGAAACAGTGCTTTTGAGTAACCAGAGGCTTTTAAAAATGGTGATTATAAAGCAAACCAAGAGTTATAAATTAAAACATGAACATATATTTTTATACCCTCTTTCAAAAAGTTGCCTACACATTGTTTGGGCTTTTTTGTTTTCCTTCTTCTAGGTTGCATTAGTAATTTAACAGATTGCCGTGGATCATTTTATAGTTGTGTTAACCTTTCTGCAATGAATGGGATTGTAGTTGCTATGCAACATTTTACTCTAGTCATTTGGGGACTCTGTCAGGCTTTTATGAGAGAAGGATGTATTCATTGTGTCTATTTTATATTTTCCATCACATAACTCTACTCAGTAGATGAAATCACAGATGCACTACTGATTCTAGTAACAGCACAGGGACACAGACTTTCTACAGGTTTTTTTAAAAAAATTAAATAGAAAGTAACTATATCTTTACAGATACAGTATATTATGAATAAAATAAATAATTTTTTAAAAAGTAATTAGACTAGAATTCATGGTATGTTCTTACCTCTTTACTATTGTTCCTATGGAGTAGATTTAAATGTGAAGTTTACTTCATAAGCAATCAGGAAATAATTTTGAATTGATTGCAATAATATAACTCTAAGATAGAATACATGCTAACGAGTTATCCTCAGTTTACTCTTGTCATCTTGATATTTTAATCAACTATTGACGGATCAAGTGTTCAACTTTACATGCATTGATTCAAATGTATTAAAGTTTTATTTTTCTTCTCGTGAAGAAAAAAAATTTGCACCATTTTTACATCCTGCTGTAAATCCCTGATGTTTCAGCTCTACTCCTTTCTTAAGTCCATGATGTGCTCTGTTGTACCGTCTCAAGTGCTTTGGCAGGCACTTTCGTTCTGATAAATTATGTTGGGGTTTTTTTACCACGCATGTTGCAAACTGGGGAATTGAGTTTTAGGTTTCATACATAGTTTTTTAATAGCCCCATTTTCTCTATGTTTTGAGAATCTTGCTTTCCCTTCATGATTTTCCATGCAAATGTTCTTTTTGTCTGTTTTAGCAGAATGAGAATGAAAAAAGCTTTGTGATTCTTAGAATAGCTTCAAAACTTGTCCTTTGGTTAATCAGAAGAGACAGACTGGCATATGTATATCTCAGGTTATTTAAAACAGACTGTTAATTGCAGTGCAAACCCTTAGGCATAAAAATAAATCAAAATGCCACATTCAAACAGCACACATCTAATCAGAAAAGGCAACTGAATAAGTGAGGGGAGCTGAATGTTGTAGAGTGACCTCCTTATTTTGTAATTTCTTTACTGTGCTTTGATTTCAGAATTAAAAAATGTAGTATGCTGATTTGGGTAAGGTTTTAACTCATGTATTTAATTCATGTATTTTGCAAACAATGATTTTTGTTTAGCGTGTTAACAGAATGAATGTTCTGTATTTTAGTCTCAGCAGAAAACCTGGAGAAGAGCCTTAAGCATATGGAGAAGCAACTCCAACAGCTTGAGAAGGATTTGCAGACTTTTCCAGTTCCTGAAGATAAGCATGATAAGTTTGTAGCAAAAATGTCAATATCCTTTGGAATGCTCTTAAAAAACAAAACAGAAGAAAAATCTCCAAGTAATTTAACTGCATTGCTTTAAACTTTAAATTTCTTTGCATAATTTCTGTCTAGTTTGTAGCATGTATTTTTGAAAAAGCTAACTTTTTTTCCCTCTCAGAAACTAAAGACATGAAGAGTTCAATTAAAGGATTCCTCTGTAGTGGAATGAATGAGAAAAATGCTTACTGTCAGGTCTTACACAGTATATAAGTTTCACAACTTAGTGAAAAGTAGTTATAATAGGAATGTTAAGGACTCTAGTGTTAAATTATTTTTTGATGTCAGAATATCTTAGAAAAATATGTCTCTCACCCTGTACCTATTTGTTTTCTAATGTATGGATTACCACTGTGAATGTTTTTGTACATGCAACCACAAAACCAGAAGATTTCTCTTATTTCAGAAATTGGATTCATAGCACATGAAGTGTTTTCAGGCCTTATTTTTGCCAAAATTCCTTTTCTCACTATTTGTTCCAAATCCTGCAACCAACTTCACTGCCTCTCTCTTTCATAAGAACACCTTGTGACCTGAAGATAATTAATTAAACAGAAAAACCCCATTCTTTCACTTAAACCTCCCTAGCAAATGCTGGTCATACATGCTTGGCACTGAGACTAATCTGGAAGCAGAAATATCAGCAGACAGGTTGAAATTTGCTCTGCAGACATGGTTAGGTTATTACCTCGCTAGAAGACTACTTTGTCATGTACAAAAGCAGGAGGACTCAGGGCACAGTCCTCTTGATTACTATTAAATAAGAGATGGCAAGCGACCCTCAGGCCTTGTGGATATACTGGTTCTTGCTGCATCAGGGCCAGTTTTGTCTTCATTAGATTAGCTGCAACCAGTGTTTGCAACTTAGCTTCAGGCCTTCTCTGGAAAGTGTGGGTTATCTTAACCTTTTAGTGTTGCTACTAAATTTTTTTAAGGTTGGGTATTTTGTTGTTGAGGTTGTTCTGTTATTGTTGTTGTTGCTGGCTTTTTTTTTTCCAGCCCAATGTGTTTTTAAAAGCTATGTTGTAGCCCACCAGCATGCTGTCTGTACCATATGAAACGTAAGTTTTGTCCTTAGAGAAACTGATAGCGTAATAGGAGAACTAGGAGGTGGGACCCGAAGGCAAGAGATAAAATATTGCCTTGAAGTTAGAGGAAAATATATCCACGAGAGCTTTCACAGAATTTTGTTGTTAAGAAAATGGCATGTAGTCTAGGAAGTTAGAATGGGAAAGACCTATTAAAAAATCTAGCCTACGAGAAAGGACAGGCTGTTCTTAATCCATTAGAATAGAATAGACTATTTCAGTTGGAAGGGACAGACAATGCCCATTGTTGTGATGCAGGCCATAGCCTGTTGTGATGCAGGCCATAGCCATAAAGTTAAAGTTTGTTTTTTGCATCAGTTTTCTCTAGGGAGAACTTCAGTTGATCCTACTATGTAATATTATGAATGGAAGGATGATGTCAAATGAAAGAATAAGTAGAATTTTTTTTCTTAATATAGAATAAATAGCAATAAATCCCCAGGAGTGACCAGTGGTCACAAAACAAACTCAAATATAAACTTAATCGACTACAGATTCTTACATGAACTAAGGTAGCCCAAGACAGAAAGGAATAATAGAATACTTTGTGTTGGAAGGAACCTCAAAGACCATCTGGTTCCAATCTCCCTGTTGTGGGCAGGGATACCTACAACTAGACCAGGTCAAAGTTGAAAAGAAGCCCCTAAGTTTTTTTGGAAGAGCTGCAAGGAGGATCTGCAAGTCTGGCTTCTCTACCAAGAAAACTGATGAAGACTAAATAAAAACAGAATGAACATATATTTTTTGGAGATAAAATGTGATGAAGGACAGTCAGTATGTGTTTTGTAAAGAGAAATCATCCCTTGCAGGTCTATTATATCATGCAGTTAAAGGTAGGAAGTCAGTAGAGCATAACGGAATTTCCATGCATGTTTCAATGAGGTTTATTAACAAAGACTTTCAAGTAAAGAAATTTCTTAGGTAAAAGGTGGATTGATTTTTTTTTCTGGATTAATATCTTTAAAAAAATCCTTATGTCAAAGGCAGATACTGGCAGATGCTGACAAAGCAGCAAGTGAACTTCAGTGATTATAGAGTAATAGTTCTGGAGGAAAAACACTATATTAGAACAATTGGGAACAATTGCAGTTAAGAGCAAGCAGAAAAGATTTTAAGACGGTATAAAAATCAACAATATTCTTATATCATCAGTTCTTCCATCACCATCTTGAAAAGTATGCTGTATACCTGCTCATGAGGCAGTGAATGGTTGCAGTGAGCAGCAGTTGGCAATAGTTTCTGCATGAGGCATTTTAATAGATTAAAACTCTGAATGTTAAGAAAATATGGTACATACAGTAAGTACTTGTCATTTTGTATTCCATCCAGAAGGAAAGTTATTAATATATTCATTGTATCTTATAAAGAACCAGGGTTCATCCCATGCGAAATACTGTCCAGCGGGTTAAAACATACTAATGGAAATGTTTTCTTGGACAACAGACAATTAAACCGTAGAATTTACTTTTAGGAAATTGTATAGGCTGAAAATGTGAATGAATTTCATCTAAGGCTTTGATAGTTGGCTAAAGATTGTACATCAGAAGCTATTAAGCAGAATACTCCAGCAGTAGCTTTAGCTTAGAAAAATCACTAACATGGAGACTGCTAGAAACTGAATACTACATCAGTTGAATTATAATTATATAATTGCCAAATTTTCTTCTTGTTTTCCCTAATCATTGGGTATTGACTCCTGTCAGAAACAGGCAAGATGAATATTTGGTCTTACTTATAAGAAATCAGTACAGGTAAAACCAGCTGTTAAGATCTGATTAGTGGGAGATGCCTCTGCTCGAATTTAGGTACAAACAAGACCATATGCCAAAGTCTGTAATACAAATTTTATTTAACAGTAAATGTGAGGTAGAGAGATAGAGAGAAATAGAAGAGAGAGGAGAGAAGTAGTGAGAGAGAGAGGGAGATTAGGCAGAGGATAGTCACCTCACCTGGATCCAGTGGTGTCCCATTGGTGGTCCTTCACCCTGGGCTTCTCAGTGGTGGGCATCCCAAGGTCATTCAAAACTTTTCACTGTTTACGCATTTTAGCAAACAAAGGAATTAATGCTCATTGGCTACAAAGTTCTCTTATTCTATTGGTTAAATTATTCCCTCACTTCTAACGCTAATTAGTCTTGTACTCAGTCTTTCTTCTCTTTTGAGTTGGTGGGTTTCTTGAGTTGGTGGGTTGTGATCTGCCCCTGCCAGAGTTACCCAGTCGGAGCTGATTTCAGCACAGTTGCTGGGCTGGCTTTCCTTGCAGCCCAAAAATTCTGCATTTTTTGTGTCTGTTATCAGTGATGCATTCTTCTCCCCCAGCTTTGTTAACCTCACCCTAAGTCTGAGATTGCACCTGGACAATAGTACTACCTTTATCTTATCTCAGGTTCTTGTTACAGTGGTTTAACTTACAGTCCAAGTTCCAGGTATCTACAGAGGCACATTCAGGGGACGGGAGGAGGCTTTGGTAGTTGCAGATGCCATCTGTCCCGTAACTTGAGGTGATCTTTGTTTGACGGGTGAAATGCGTACAAGCAGTTACTTCTTTACATAGTTTGCCATAGTGGGAATTTAGTTCTGTATGCATTACCCAGGTCTTGCCTCCACTAGGCCTGGAGTGAGTGGCATCCTGTCACTCCCTTCTGATGCTTATCTCATGGCAAAGTCCTTCTGTGGCCTGAACAGTGTTTGAGGGAGGCAACCATGCTCTTTAAGTCCTTACACCACCTGTACTACATATTTCATCATATTAGACTATTCAAATACAATATTTTGAATAGT
>JAWWLV010000001.1:60556866-60576393 GCA_035041135.1 Platyrinchus mystaceus | reverse complement strand
TCCAAGTTCCAGGTATCTACAGAGGCACATTCAGGGGACGGGAGGAGGCTTTGGTAGTTGCAGATGCCATCTGTCCCTTAACTTGAGGTGATCTTTGTTTGACAGGTGAAATGCATACAAGCAGTTACTTCTTTACATAGTTTGCCATAGTGGGAATTTTGTTCTGTATGCATTACCCAGGTCTTGCCTCCACTAGGCCTGGAGCAAGTGGCATCCTGTCACTCCCTTCTGATGCTTATCTCATGGCAAAGAAGTCCTTCTGTGGCCTGAACAGTGTTTGAGGGAGGCAACCGTGCTCTTTAAGTCCTTACACCACCTGTACTACATATTTCATCATATTAGACTATTCAAATACAATATTTTGAATAGTAAATATTGTGAACAGAAATAGTTCGCCCTCACCTACTACCTGACCCAGCAGATAGGCAGTAATTTCAAAACAGCAAAGTTGCATATGGTTTCTAGTCATGTCTGTGAACAGACTAATTAAAGAAGCTCACTTTTAGAAAAACAGGAACTTCAATAAATTACGAAGCAGAAAAGGTTTGATGTAAAGGTTAGATAATCCTGCACAGCATGATGAAACCTGGACCTGTCTTTACTTTTATTTCTATGACAAGGAAAGCTGAGTGGTGCTGATGTCTTGAAAAGCATGCAGCTCATGAAAAGAAACCAGCAGGAAATCTGAAAAAGAAAGGATGGTGCTTTGTTGGAAATAATTTTTCATCCTGAATACAATTAAGCTTCATGGACAAGCAGGCTATTACATCCTGTCGCTAAATATCACAACCCAAAGCCCCCTAATGAACTGATTAGCATTCTTGTTTCTTTAGGAAGTCAGACGTATGCACAGTTGGTGCACTCTTTTATTGACAAAGTCTGTAATTATGAATATTTCTCCTATATATTAGATTGTATTAATTTGTCAGCCATCGTACGTATGCTAGCTGAAAAGAAATAATAGTTATTATCACAATTCTTCTGATTCCTTTAATTAAGAAAGTCAAAGAATATTGAATTGATATTGATCTAGCGTATTAAATCCATCAAGTGAAATGTTCCATAAAAAGCACAGTGAACAAAATACACTTGTATGTAAAAAATAAGAATTTAGTGGGTTTATGGAGAGTATTTAAATTGTGTATTAAAAGTTTAATTAAATGATTTAGTCAACATGCTCTTTATCACTACAACTCACATCTTGTGATTTTTCCAAGTAGCAGCTGAGAAACTCTTGACGAGTTTGAGCCTATCAATGAAAATAGTTGATGGTGTTTTTTACAGAAACTTATGGAACTAATTCTTGAGAGACAATAAGTTGATTGCTTGCTGCCTTTCAGCTATGAACAGAGTCCTTTCTTTTGATCAATTCTCTGTTCCTCTTTCCTTGCCATTTAATTTGATTTGTTGACATTGCAAAAAGGGAGGGAAGGGACAGCACTTAACCTGAGTCAGAGCCTTCACTATCAAGTGAGATAGAAGAAACCCATTTTAACTGCAGTGAAGAGACTATTTGCTGCCCCCAAACTGTTGGTTACTTAATCGACCGCATAGTTTGAAGTTCCCCCTGTGCAACATAATCAAACTGAAGTCTGTAAGATGTCCTTGCATCCTAAGGATTTTGGAAGATTACAGGACCTGAGCTCTTTAGGTTAAAAAAGGTTATGTGTTGCTCTTAGGAGGAGGGACAGGATGTTAACTGTGTAAATTTAATAAGTATATAAGTCATATATATGGGTCTTTAGTATCTGGTCTGAACTTCACACATGTATTACAGCTAACACTGGTTTTGCTTGTAATATATGGCATACAAACACTGGATGCAGCAGATTTGTGTGATACAAATACCTGCCAATTTGTTTTAGTATTCTAACATAGAGGTAAGTAGGAATGAATCAAAGAAAAGTTATTATTTAACAAGTACTCTAAACATTTCTAAGTGGTTTTTGAACTATTATATTCAGATGCAGAATTTTTTTTTTTCTGTTGAACCTTGGTATATGTATATATATACAATATACGTATATGTCAGTCTCTCTGACATGTATTCATGTATTTTTCAGACAATTGCAACCGTTTTCACAAAATATGGGAAATCCTTAACAGAGACCTACGGCATTCACACCCCTTGCTCTTAGTAGAAAATTATTTGTTGAAATGGTTTGAAGTGACCTCAAAGTGTTTTTGAGCAAGTCTTCCAAAGGTTTGCCACGTTTTTATGGAGACTGTTGTTGTCTAATGTAGTGGCAGTCTCAGTTCCCTTTTGAAGATTCTGCTAAAATATATACAGCATCTATGCACCTGCTATCTTTTTGTTCATTTGCAGAACAATATTCCTTTTTCAATTGTCTAGACTTAATATGTAGGTTAGATTGTTAAAACATCACAAGTGGTGAATATTGGGGTCTTTTAAGGAAATGTACAGTGGAGATAACATCATTCATTATCTCTTTTAGGGTAACAGCTGCTTTTACTTGGCTTGACCTGCTGCACTATATTAGTATTCTAAATACCACAGTGTATTAAAATGAGTATAAACTTTAGACAGGCGGTTCACTATGAAAAGATCTGCCAGAATATGCAAGACCAAACATACAGCTGTTAGAAATTTTGCCACAGATATTACTTGTCTCAGCCCTGCATTGCTTTCCTGTTCCATTAATTAGCAGAATGATCTGTAGTCCCATGAGTCCAAAAATGCAGTCCACAAAGGGAAGCCACTTCAAAAAAAGTTAACAAATACCAAACTTCTTGATTCCCTTTTCTTCCCACCTGTGTTGCAGCTCAGCTGTACTTCTGTCTTCATTCATCCAAAACCAATGAATTGTGTAGTTGATAATGTATATATATCAACCTGTTCATAATAATTACAGTTGGGATTGCTGTACTCAGCAGTATTCCCGGTTGTCTTTAGTTTAGCTAGGGCTGGCTAACAAAAGCCATATTTAAGGAGAGAAGGAAGAGGAGTTATTAAAGATACCTAAATTGAAGCTCACTCTCAGTAGAATGCCAAGAGCTTAGGGATATCCCATAATGCACCAGATGGAAAATAAAAATCTCAGGATTCATCGTGTCTAGCATTGAAATACTAGATAGTAAAACATCTTTCCAGAGTGCCGTATTTTGTGTTTATAATCGTGCATCAAATATTCAGGGAGAGTCACTTTTAACAGTATAAACTATCCAGCTTATATGGACTCTGCTAACATAGCTGTAACTTCAGCTGTGTCTTGAAGAATATCACAGAAATTTTGTCTCCCACCTCCCCCACTCCCAAATTGTTCTTTTCAGGACATTCTTGCCATTTACAAGATGAAGTTTACATTTTACTGATAATTTTAATTTTTTTTTCCATCTTCCTAGAAAACTGAAGGAAGTTAGAGGAAAGTTTGATATTTGGCACTTATACATAGTGACAACAAAACACATTTATCTGATTTCCCTTTACTCTTCCAATTTGTGGAAATAAGCAGCCTTGTAACTACAAAACACCTGTATAACTTTCCATAAGTTCTCTTAATAATATAAGAATCACAAAAAATAAATATCTTAAATTTGTAGGATCAAAAGTAAAACAGATATAGAAATTCTTTTTTTCTGGTTTCACTCTGTTTTCTTTGTTGTTTTGTTTTGCTGGTGTTTTTGTGAACTGCCAACATTTCTCTTGATGTACTAACCTGTGTTTTGTCATGACTTGTTTCTCATAATCCTTTCTTATTTAATAGTTGGGCAGCAGTTGTAGACTAACTTCTCATCAGCTTTCCTGGCTGTCCCACCAGCTTTTTAAGAGACTTAATAATTTTTAAGTATCTCAAGAGTAGTTTTCTGTGTGCTATTCCCATCTTGGGAGCCAAGTAAAGAAGAGAGATTCAAATTGATGCGGAAGAAAAGTGAGGCCATAGCATCAGTACTCTTTGAACTGTTGCTAGCTAGTCAGCACAGGCAGTCTGAAGCTCCTTACAAGCTGCATCTTGTGGAGTCAGTAGAAGCATGGAAATAAGCTTGTACTGGAAAAGAGCCTTGTCGGAGAAAGTCTGAAATTAAATGGTTGAGGGATGATGGAAGTTGTATCTTCTTTAATCATTTAAATCTTGACTTTAGTTAGTCCTTTTTCACAAGACTGTCATAATGGAGGCTGTTGTGCCCTTGCAGACCCAGCTAATAGCCATTGTAGTGACCAGTTAGAATGTTGTGAAAGTGCATTATTTTTCTTTTCCTGCATGTATATGAGAATGTTATTGTGTGACTTTTTGGCATGGATTCTAAAACACAAAAAATCTCCCATGAACATCTTACTTGATATTTTAAAAGCAACCTTAACAAACCAGAGGACATTTAATAGTGAAATTCAAATGGGATTCAGCCTTTAAACAAAGCTAAAAGAGGAGTGCACTGCAAAAAAGCTCAAGAGTGAAAACAGTTACCCAGCAGTAAATTGTTACTGTGTATTGGTCACTTGTGGGGTTCTCCAGGCCCAGTCCAGTTAATATCTTTATTGATGATCTGGACAAGAGGATCAAGTGCACCCTCAGTCAGATTGCAGGTGACACCAAATTGGGTGGTAGTGTTGATCTGGGAGGGTAGGAAGGTTCTGCAGAAGGATCTGATCAGGCTGGATCAATGGGCTGAGGCCAACAGTATGAGATTCAGTAAGATGAAGTGCTTGCACTATTCTATTGGTCTAGGTTTTAATGCACTTGATTAAAAATCCTGTGCTACATAAATAAAGTGACCATAGGGCTTTTAATCTGTAACAGAAAGTGTACAAATACAGTAAATTCTCTTTTGCAATAGTTGAGGTACGCAATTGAGACTAAAGGTAAAATTGTCTTTTGTAGTCTTTACTACAGCAGGAAAAGTAATGGAAC
This sequence comes from Platyrinchus mystaceus, assembly GCA_035041135.1. Lineage (NCBI taxonomy): Eukaryota > Metazoa > Chordata > Aves > Passeriformes > Tyrannidae > Platyrinchus > Platyrinchus mystaceus. The sequence continues at coordinate 60,571,525 of JAWWLV010000001.1, read as the reverse complement.
ATAAATATTTGTTTAGCTAACATTCCATTAAAGTAAACACTTCGTGAAGCTGTCCTACATAAGGAAATGACTATGTAGAATATTTCATCTTTGAGCTTCTTTGACAAAGTACATTATCAGATGTCCTGAATAAACATAGTTTTTTAATTTAATTTATGCAGTATTTTGATGCTGTTTATAAATCATCTATCTTTTGTAGATGTAGTTTTATTATTTTCACCTCTAATTTAATTATGTTGTATTGATGTTGCAAACAGAAAAAGCATAAATACCTAACTCAGCCATCAGGAACAGAAATAAATACATTGTTGTTAAGATGAAGTTCTTTATCTTTCATGGCTTTTACTGCTAACGCTGTTTATCAATCTATTTTTACTCTAATTTTAGTAGGAACTATACTATTTCTTGATAAAGCATTCAGGTTAATTATTGGTATCTGTACCTAAATGCCTGTAAATTTTAATTTGCATACCTAAGCTTTTAGCTTCAATAAGGAGATAGTGATACTAAATAAACTACATAGGTGCTTGAAGTTAGATTAGTTCCATATGTTTTATTTCATTTCATATGAAATTATATGGTAATAGAATAATCTTTAAAGTAGTTGAGATATTGTGATGTAAGTCCCTGAATTTATTCATAGGCCTAATATATGCACTAAATACTAGGAAGCATATATGACATGGAAGGAATTCTTTTGGTCTTCATTTGATGAAATAAAAAAATCTGTATGACCTACATATCAACGTTAAGTAAAAGCTGTGTGTTTGACTGGATTCGCTGAGTGTTTTTGCAGCCTTAACAGCAGTATACAGCTTTCTAGTTCATGCCAAAGAAGATTTTCAGAAACTTTCACGGATGCATGAGAACATGGAAAAACTCTATCAGAATGTGATGAGATATTATGCCATTGATCCGAAGAAAGTTTCGGTGGAGGAGTTTTTAACCGACTTGAACAACTTTAGGACCATGTTCATGGTACAGTATGTTTATTTTGACTAATATTGCTTAGAAGTTATTTCTTTAACCCTATGTAATTGTATATTAACTTGGATAATAAGTAGTTTGTATCACATCTGGCTACTTATGGTTACATAGCTTAACTTACAGACTACACTCCTGCAGGAATGTTATATGAGCATGAGTTTTGTGACAAAATCTGGAAGAGTGATCCAACAAATGCCTACTGATCTGTAGAAATATTCACTTAGTCATTTTACCACCTACTTCTCATGTCAGGCTGATGCTTATCATCAGCTTTCATGTTTCCCTGTCTTTTTTGGTTTTACTTGATTGGTTGGGTTTTTTAACGATTTCAGACATGTCTGATGATATAGATAGAGAAAATTACTTCTTTAATAAATACTGAGAAACAGTTTGAAATTTGTATGTCCATTTACTTTGAGGACTGGACTTAAACTGGAACCCATATTTAGCAAATACTTGGAGCATGTAAAGATTACTAAGTCTCTTCTGCTTCAGAGTTTAACAACTAAAAACCTAGAGAGCACAATCTTCAATTAGAAAAAATTTTGCTCGACAAGTTACATATGCCAGATTTTTCAACAAGAGCACTGATTATGTTTTCCTAACTTGATCAATGCTTAATATGAAACTCAATAGTCTGATTTCAAAATTGCTAAATATTACAAAATAGTTGTTTTGCTTTAACTTCTGATTTTTAAACCACATCTTCCATGTAAATATTGTAGAATAAGAATTCGAACTGCTTAGGTTCATGTTGAGTTGGAGGCTCTAAGGGAGTGGTTGTGCTTTACTGTAATTTTCCCATATTTCTTCTCTGTGTCTGTAAAATTACCACTGATACTAACCTCTGCTTCACAGCAGTGTTATAAAGATAGATTAATTAGTGCTTCAAAACAGTTAGGTATTATTTATGAGCACAATAGAAGAAACCTTGAGGAAAGTTAATGATTCTGTCTTGCAGAGCACAGTTTGAAGGGTATATGAAAAAGATGTGTAGATAAGGCATGCAACCCCTTATCATTCAGTGACACTAAACAAAATATTGAGTAGCTGCTCAGTTTTGAGACTTCCCAGAAAAGATTTTTGAGATGCCTAGCATGAGACACCTGAAGTCTGATTTTCAGGATTGTTTAGTATTGGTCTTGATTACCAATAGAAGCTGCAAGTGGTTGTTATCCTAGAAAATTTAGTTCCAATGACTTGTAAATTTAGTGCTGAAAAATCATTGTTTTATTAAGAAGTCCAAAACCAAAAGGCCACTTATCAGAAGTAGGTGTGGGAAACTGAAGTTCAGTCATCCTTGTTGTCATGCAAGGTTGAAGATTACATAAAGTAATTACATAAAGTACATAAAGTATTCACCTACTTATAATTTTTTTTTTTTAGTTCTCAATTAATGAAAATATTTAAAAATATTTTAAAAATGCATGTTTAAATCTGGAGCCATAGACTTGAGTTTCATAGCTGACTTTACACTGCAGTTTGTACTTCAGTGTTATTTGCCAGCTGTGAGAGCTATTATTTGCACTCTGTGAGCACCAAATCTTGAGTACAGTTAGTTGGCCAGATCCAAAAAAAGGGGTGAAGCATTCTACCTTCAGTGCTTTAACTTCCAAAGCTAAATTCCTGGTACTGTCAGTAGAACATCTTAGGTATCAGACATCTCTGTTAACCTCCCTCCGTGCTTTCACAGCATCACAGGGACTGCTAAGAAGCTCATCCCTTTCCTTGGAAGGATAGCTTTCAAGATAAAGCAGTTGTTTGCCTAATACTTAGAATTTTCCTGTAGTTGTAGGAAAGGGAGTGAAGAGGCCTTGAGTTAACAACTCTTCTGTCCAAGACCGTACACGAATCATAAGACTATAGAAACCCCTTGCTCCTATTGACACTAAGTTGCTCTGCTGCAGAAACATGACTTCAAGAACCAGAAGAGAAGAAACCAAGCAAGAGTTTGTTTCCTAAACTCTATTTTTCTTTCAAATGATGCAAATACTTAAACAAAAATTAGAAACAAAAGCACATGAGAGAGCCCAAGAATGCTTCCATCTCAGAAAATCCAGGCCTTGGCATGCCATGTTTTGTGTTGAAAACACATAGAACTTGTAGCATAGGATTTGGCTCTAAGGCATAGACCTCAAAACAGTGGCATCTGCATGTGAGTTTGAGTGTCTAATGTCGTAATTCTAGTCAAGGGAGATGCATAGTTAATACAGTCAGTGAAATTTGAAGAGCTGTCTACCTGATGGCTCAACAGAGAACTAACACCAGAAGTGCCTAGTACCCTGGAGAGGTGTCTTAAATGGTACCCAAGTCATCATCAGCCTGAAATTTTAAGCTGTGACATAGAATTTGTGGAAGATCACTATCCTGCTAAAGAAAGGCTGGAGTCAATGGTTCTATGCTTTGGTGATACACCAAAGCTTCCAATTTGCACTGAATATGAAAGTGTGAGCTACAAAATCAAGCCTATTTGATCAGTGTGACTGGAAAGAAGAGATACCTACATTTGAATGACTACAGTCTGAGTCAGTCCTACTGGTATTAATTTTGGGGACAAAGTAGATGCAAAGTAGAAATTTCCTTGGTCACTCTGTTAGGAAAATGTGTAATTTCTCCCAGTATTTCCTTGTGCTCAAGACCCATTTGAGTTTTACCCAGTAGTTTATTCTACAGAATGCCTAGTCTGAAAATCAGCAAGAATTTGTTAAAAATAATTCAATCAAAAATGTTAGCATTTTGTAATAAGCTACTTCCCTCCTTCCCCTGTATTAAGAAATTTGACAGAGATTACTTTGGAGAAGACTATGTGAAAGTACAGTTTTGCTTTGTATAAAAAAGTCCATTTCATTGTCATTTTTTTCATGATGGAAGGCTTATTTTCCTTCAGTTATCCAAGACAAGTATTTATTCACAAGTTCTATTTGATATTTTTCTTTCCCCTTCTTATGTTCACTATCTATTACAGTAATGCTACAGTGCCCCTGGAAATATTGCTGTAATCCACATTCATCTGTGTTGTATAATAGTCTTCAGTCCATTCTTGTTATTTTTTTTCTGAGTGCAGTGTGGACATTTTCCTACTAAAAACAACATGAGATATTAATTATCCCTGCAAACATGCAGCTTGTGCCTCAGACCTTGTAAAGTTGCTAGCCATTTTGTACACAGGGACACTTTGATATATTGTGAAAGACAGGATTCTGTGTAACTGTGTTCCGAAAAAAGAAACTTTCTGCAATGAAGAATGGGTGCACTTTACATATAATGCAAATGTAAATTCTCAGAGCACTGAGAATTTACCAATGTACATAGCTAACACTAAAAGAATGAAAAAATAATCCAAAAATACTTTTGTTAAAAATGTATTCAATGTGACACAGTGTGACACATTGTTTAATGTCTGAATATGCAAAATTATGACTTAAAAACTTTGAAACTCATAGTTCTCTTTTGGCTTCATTGGAAGTTTTGGAGTCCTTATTTATAATTCAAAATAAACAATATTGCACAGATATTATCCAGAAGATAAGAATTTATAAACTCAATGAATTAATGCATATATAGATAAGAATAAGAAAAATGCAACACTGTCACCCAGACAGCCTTGTTTTGCTTGCTTTAGTGGCTGCATGGGAAAGAAGAAGTGTTGAAACTATTCTAGAAATACAAATAGTAACATACTGTGGTGGTTTTCACTCTATGGTGGTTTTCACCACACATACTTACAATTTGTAAAACAAGGTGGTTTAGATATTTTGAGTTCTTCCTACACATGTATTCTTATGATGTGTTTCTTGCTGAATGTATAATCCTTATTTGGGGACAATTAGTATGCTTTTAATATATGTATTCTGAATTTACTTACTCTTCTGAATAAAATGTACTAAACATGAAATGTAAAATATTTATTTGCTTTGATTAATTAAGGTCAGTTAGGAGATGTGATTTGAAAGCTTCTTTCTTTAAGGTTCAGCTTTGTTTTTGCTAAGACTTCAGTTTTCATGGACCTCTATATTACTTTTTTCCATAGCAAGCAGTAAAGGAAAATATGAGAAAAAGGGAAGCAGAAGAAAAGCAGAGACGTGCTAAAATAGCTAAGGAGAAGGCAGAAAAAGAAAAACAAGAGAGGCAACAAAAGAAAAAGCGCTTGTTAGAAATGAAAACAGGTAAGAGATGTAGAAAACGCATTTTAACAAGCATTTTACTGGAAATAAAGCTGCTATTTTTTCATTATCTGAATGTGCTATGAGTAAAAACAAAATAGGTGAATGATTTTTCACTGGTTAAAGTTTTCAGCAAAGAGGTTCTTAAATTTTATATTGTTAATGAGCTTTCCTAATTACCAGTTTTTCTCAGGTTATTCTATAGTGCTGCCTTTTAGTTTTCCATTGGAATATATTGAACCTTGTGTGACTAAGTATGAGTTCAGTTATGCTCAGAATCCTTTTTTACCTGTAGAAAGACATTTCCAAAATCACAAAGCCATTTTCTTTAACTAAGGTTGCATACACATTTTTCTTCTTTTATCAGAATAAGCCCTTCCTAAAGTACTTTGTATTTTTCTTTGAGTATGTCAATTGTTATTTCAACAGGTCCCTTGAAAAACCCCTCAGCCATGCATTTTTAAAGTTCTCATATATTGTCTTTTGTATTTAAAGAGGCAGCAGATACTGTGAGAACTCTGTTACTAAAAAAGATGCCTGATGATCCTCTATACTTCTGTATTTTATCCCAGACTGAACTTCTGTAATCCTTCAGAATGATACATGTCTTACTGTATAAATTACCATGAGATACTGGGTTATTTTTTCTGAGCAGATCTTGTTAAACAGTTCTCTACTCAAGCCCTGGTTGGCACCTTTGGCATAAATGATTATCTGTCTCTTACACTTTTCACTAATAGCCAGAGTAGTTTCAGAGTAGTTTCTTTTTAGTTTCAGAGATGTTTGAGACCAAAAGTCTTTGATTTATTTTTGTAAGACTATCCGTATCTTGAGGTGTGAGATTGGAGCTTTCTCTTAATCTGGGCAATCAGGCAACTGCTCTCTAAACACAGAACTTCTAATTCCTTAAAAGTAGTATTCAAGATCCAGTCAGAAAACCACAAATGACAATCTCTTCAAAGCTCACAGAAGACAGAGGATGTCTGTAGAAGACTAGGAAAGGGTAAAACTGGTATCTGCATTCATGCACAGTTGGAAGGGTTTCAAAAGAGATTTCTCTCAGACATGTTGTATGTATGACTGATAGCACTTTGGGTGGAAAATTGATAGTCTTTCAGTGAAAGTTAAAGCTACCCCTCAAGTCCTGTTCTTATAGTGTGATGTTCAGGCTTTCCAGAATACAGGTGCCAGTGTTAGACACTTCTGTGTCATATACTCGCTTGTACACATAGGCCTCTGTTAGCGAACCTTACCACCTCATTAATGTAGGAGGGAGATAAGTACTTGTTATCTACTTGTCTTTAAGTAGCTTGGGTTTTTTATTAAATCATCTAAGTATACATGTTCTAGAGTCGTGAGGATTACCAAAACACGAAGTGTATGAGCAAAGGAATTTTGTTCAATTACAATAGCAATTAATACACACCAAGCCCTGGATTTCTGAAAAGCCGCTGAGCAGGAGAAGGAGATGGATCACAGTGCTCGGCGGGAGGGGCAGGCAGGCCATGCACCTTCAGGGCATCCCCTGGATCACAACCACGTGCATCTCATCCTGTCCAACCCAGAACCACCTCTTATATCCCCCTCACAGGAGTGGAATTTTCCAGTTGTGACATAGTCTTATGCATGGCCGGAGTGCAAACCAAGACCACAATGGCTTATGATACCAATTCCGTGCCAGCAGTGGCTCTGTTGTTTCTTCTTCTAAATGTCAAATTTCCACCAGTTAACCTAATCTATTGTTCTTTCCAAGGTTCAGTTCCCATGCCACATCGACAAGCACAACCTCAGACCAACTATAGCAGGGCCTCAGACATGACTCAGGACCCTGACACAGTACAGAAAGAGGTTTCTTGTTCTTGTGAGCAGCCACTTAAAGTTCAGTCTGGAATGACTGATCTAAACATCAGAGTAAAAGATGATGTTGGGATCACCTCTAGCTATAAATGCCTCAAGTCTGATATTCGCTAAATTGACTACTGATGAGTTGTAAGGTTTCTTGTATCTGTTTGCAACACATTTTTAAAAGTCTATTAGAAAACCCAAATTGTGACAGTGGAAAGCACGTGAGGTAGGGTAGATTTGTTTGTCAGGAAGGACAGCAACAACAGCATGAAAAGTGGGATTGGTTTTTTTAATTATTATTATTATATTGATAATCTTACCAGAACTGTATTTACAGTATTTAATTGAAGAAGCATGTTGCTGTGATTCTTTGGAGTAACATAGACAATCAAAAAAACTTTTTTTTTGCCTCCTCTTTTTTCCTAGCTGTAACTAGGTCAAGGTAAGGCTGTTTTTTCTCATTAAGAATCTCTAAATCAGTCACAAAATGTTTACATCTGACCTGCTAATAAATTCATAACCAGGTCCTCCCTCTGTCAAAATACCAAACACTCTTACCTGGAGTGTGACTGTGGAGTAATTGTTTTTTGCTGCATATTATTTCTTTACTGGATCAGATGTTGGATTTCTAGAAACATTATTTCAAGTATTACTTGAATAAAATAGCTGAAAACTCATTGATGTTACCATCCCAGACGTTATTTCCTGGGTTTCAAACAGTTGCATACCTGGAAGAAGAGAAAAGATTAGATTATATATGCTAAATGGTCTTCAATACTTTTTTTTTCTCAGTGGACAGATCATAGTGTACGCTACATCTCAACTCTTTTTTTTTTTCAGTAACGTGGCTTTTTAACTGAAAATGACCTGAAAGTTAGGAATGGCTGTGTATCACTGTGCTGTGTGCTACTTCGGAGTTTCTTAACTGTTTCTCTTTTTAAAAAAAACCTAAGAATCAGCAGCAGCAACAAAAAAACAAGCAAGCAAACATCTAAAAAAATAATCCAAGAATAACCCCACCGCACTTTACTGGACTTACAGTAGTTAACAGTACTGGTTTTGCTGTTATCTTACTCTTGTGCATTATTTGTCATTATCACTATAATTAGTTCTTGCTATCAGTGGGTGCCACTACAAAGTCAAAGCCGGAACATCTGTGTCCTAAATTTAATATGGATGTAAAATCCCATGGAATTGATACTGTAGTGTGGGCAGTGGTGGCTACTCGTGATGTTGATGGGATGACATAGTGAAATTTGAGAGGTCTTCTGCAAGGGAAGCCAGAACTGAAGCAGATGTATTTTTTTCTTCTCTACCATCTTCTCTTTCCTTCCCCAAGCACAGTATAGGATCTTATTCTTTTACAAAATGGTTTAGTTTCTAGGTAGTTCCCAATCCTGTTGTCTATCCCTAGATGACAGGATGCAAAATGCTTCAGGGGGTGTTAATTCCTCAGGCCACAGCAGTGCCTTTGATTTTCTCTTGCTTAGCTGCTGCTTCTTTTCTTAATGTAAAAGCAATCTTTTTTTTACCGTGCTTGAGGTTGTGCTTTTTTTTCAGTGACCCTTAATTAGCCATTAGTGACTACTTCATGATTCTGGAGCTTCTGCTTTCCGAAGTTACTCAGTAACTTTCAAGACCTGAGCTGCTATCTAGTGCTTAAACAAGATTTGTATCATCATTCTAAACTTGTTTTGTTAACTACTGGTCTCATGTACAACACAGATATTTAATCTGTCCTAGATTTTGCTTTGTTCTTGAAGTTCTTTTCTCTGGGTTTCTTCATCTTTTATCTGCTTTTAGAAGCTATTTGAAGAGCAGGGGTTTGTTGCCTAGGGTGCGACCTTTTGCTGCACAAGGTGGGGGAAACTGTGATTCATTTCTTTGCATAAAAGTGACCTACATAATACTACAAAAGGTTTTAGTTATTTGGGGGGTATTTCTAACTTTTTTTGCATTTTCAAAAACTTAATATAGAATCATAGAATGTTAAGGGGTTGGAATGGACCTTAGAGATCGTCTAGTCCCAACCCCCCTGCCATTGGCAGGGAAACCCCCAACTTATATCTTAAGGAAATGTGTAACAAAATATAAATTTTATTGAAATATACACAATATGTGACTTGCATATTATAAGTTGCATATAGCATGTTGGGACTGTATTAAACCAGGTGTGACTGACATTACAGATATCGTATTAACCCAAAAAGAGAATGGATCTGGATTTAAGGTATCTCCTGAGTTTTAGCTTAAACTAATTTCTCCGGGTTGAAAACAATAATTTCATTAGCAGTAACTGACATTTACTTCAAATATGAGGTGATCCTACAATATACTGGCATTCTCACAAGTGATAGTAGTCTTTCTTAACCTATGCTGTGCCTTTGACACACAGGTGACAACTGAGTCACCTGGATCATGCTCTATCATTCATATCTCTGCATCAGGCTGCCTTTGAAATATTGGTACACTGAGTTTGGGGTTGATATAATTATTTTCTAAAACTAGATAAATATGTGTACTTTGTGATAAATCCTTATAAAGTTTTAAGTTCTCTTCTTTTATGTTTAAGGTATAAATGCATCAAACTTTTGTAGTTTGTCAAGTGTGTAGTTTTTTATGAATATGTAGTACAGCATGTTTTAGAAAAACCTTAACATTTTACAATATAAGTTAGGACTTCTGCTAATAAAACCATAGATTTTTGTTATTATATGGAATCGTTTTACTTGCTCTCTTGCAAATTTTTTTTTGAGATTTGGACCTGAAACCAATGTCAGATTTACATACCTCTAAATTGTAGTTTGCTAAAATCCTCTATCTCTACTTTATATCTTAGCAACACCTACATGTCTTAACAATCTCAGCTCAGGCAGTTCACTGATAAAAAAAGCTGTGTCTTTAGTTGACATAGTAAAAATATCAGCTTCATATTTTCCTTTCACCTCCATCCTAACTTGAAAAGTATGTGGAATCAGTAAACATTCTGACTAAGTAGTGAATGATACTTGGTATTTTGAAATTTATGGTAATAAAATCTGTCCTCTAAATATTCTCTGGACTGCAAAATGATATTCATCATGAGATGCTTTGTCAATAAGATTGCTTTACTGGCTTTTGTGAATCCAGATCAAATGATCACACACTGTCCTTCTAAAGGTAAATAGCCAGTGGAAGGGGATCTTTATGTAAATGCCACTTGTCTGCATACTATTAACATTCAGATACATACTTTCTTGTGCTGTTCAGATTCTTAGTAAAAAGCACACCAATCAATTATTTTGATCTTATCACAGTGTAGACAATTCTATAACTGCGATAATACCAGCTAAATTTATTGTAATATAATTGAGAACTCCATCATTGTGGCATCTTCATTGTGTCTTACTTTGAATACTATTTAAGTAAGCCAGTTTTATCAGTGGTTATTTACAAAGGCTGCCCTTTTCTTATGCAAAAGCAGTTAAGTAATGCCAAAATGAAACATCTGATTTCCAATGTAGAATATTAGTTTGTTTTCAGTTGTGTTATTCAGTTTCACTTTTATCACAACAATCTGCTTTTAAATACATCTTTTAGTTTATTTAAACAGTTATGACCTTATTTGCAGTCAATTTTGCAGCATTTATTTTTGCAGAGGTTTTATATTGTTTATCTGGTTTTGGAAAAAAACTCCACATTTGTGTCTCACAAACTTGCTAAGTGTGTTCTCAGTTTTGGTTCTTCAGATATTTACTATTTCATTACTATCCTGCTGCATTGTGCAATATGAATATTTTCATTAGTTCTGTGGTGTTCTGCAAAACAAAAGGACACCATGGAACCCAGTACTGACAGTTTAAGCAAAGAAAATAGTAATTAGGTAATTAAAGTTCAGATTCCAGCAGACAAAATGCTTACCTTTGAAATAAATTTAAAAATCCCCAACCTATTTATATTAGTAAGCACCCCTAAAGACCCTACTTTCCCTGCTTAGCTCAAGTTCTTAAGGCCTCTATTTTGTTAATTGCTTTTTGCTGGGATAGGAGATTCGATGCTTGTCAATAATATTCCTTTACTCTAAGGGGAGCGAAGGACTGCAAATGACACAGGTTATAAAAATGTGCTCATGTTCCATTACAACTGAGATGACATCATTAGTTTCTAACATATGTTTTAAAATATCTGCTGGGCTGTTTTCCTGAAAAAACACAAGTTTTGGAAAATAGTAGGTATATTGCTGTCTTTTGTGTGTTTGGGAATATGTTTCATGCAACTAAATTTACTGTAAAGGGGACCAAAGATCTGATAAAGATATATATAACAAAGTATATAACATTACTATCCAAAAAAGCATTTGGTGTAAGGCCTCTCTTCTGTTAGGAGTTTCACCTTTTGGAATTTCAAGCGCTCCATTCATCTCAGTTCCTTCCGGGTGCTGAATACTCCTTTCTGTTGTTCCATGATTGCCTACACTTATCCTCAAATTGGACCCTTTTAACCAAAAGGGTTCCTGAGGTCACTTCCTGTTATTTGAATTTATTCTTAAAAGTCACTTTCATCATGGGTCCAGTGGGAAATAACTCAGTTCTGTAATTGTGAGAAGTGTAACTTCTTCGTCTTATGTTAAATTATAACAATGGCCACTAAGAACTGTGGGACATTACAGAGTTGCCTACTCAGTACTTATTCATTTTGATACTTAGCAGACAGTTGATAGTAAGCCCACGACAAGTTTGGGGAGAAGATCTAATTTTGCATAATATCCGTTTACATTAAAAAAAAAAAAAAAAAAAAAAAAAAAAAAAAAAAAAAGGAAGTCCTACATGTGAAGAAGGAAATGTGACAGACATGGGCCACAAATACACCAGAAAGGAAATGTCACCTGATATGTCCCTAATTATGGAGGTTATTTTTCAGCTTCAATTGTATTGTTTTGACAGTAAAGTATAAATCTTGGTAAACTGCAGAGAACAGATGTTCCCTCAAGAATAATTGTCACATTCATAGTTTAAAATGCTACAGAGAATGATGAAATACAGGTATGTTCAATCAAAAAATCCCAAAAAACCAACGTGTGATACATCTGCAGAAGCTGCAGCAAAAGATGAGATACATCAAAACCTTATCTGTTAAGGCAAATGGATGGTTTTAATGCAAGAACTGATCTGAATGTATATGAATCAAAAACTAATAGTCACAGGTCATGTTTTAAAAACATGTCAAAGGTGCTAAATTTTCTGAAACATGGAGGTTCATGCACTTTTTTGCAACCCATGGGCTCAAAATGCAGCAGCTGCTACTAGTTTGTACTAAGTAGGAGCTCCAAAAGAGCAAGTTGTTTAGAAGAAATAATTATTTTCTTTCTGAAAATTTTACTTAGCAGTGGAATCTTTGGAGATAGCAGCTGAAGGGGTTTGTGAAGCTGAGGTTTACACAAAGCCCTGAAAAAATAAATAGCAGCTGTATTTGGGAGAGAGAAAAATTGTCAGAAAAAACAGAACTGTTGAAAAAATTAAGGGTCAATAAAGTAATGCCTGTAGATGAAGATTTTCATAATGCTTGCCATTTATGCTGTAGCAGTAAAATTTCTAAACAAATGTGAAAACTATGCTACAAACTTAAAATGGCATTACCATGCAAAATAATTACAATATCTGGAGCCATCTTTGTGATTAAGAGCTCTAACATTTATACGGGTAGTAGGTTTTGGTTTGAGTAGGCATTTCCTACTTCAAATAGTAACTCACATCTTCTTCATAGGGAGGTAGACATTAGAGTCCTCTTTAAACTTTCACTCCTGCTATGTGATGCTTTTATTCTCTCTTTTTTTCTGTATCATCAAAAGTTTTTTCTCTCAAGTTGCAGAGGAAGCGAGGAACAAATATCCTTACCAAAGCATTGGAGGATATGCTTTATTTTTACTTTCCTCAGGCCAAGGTTGTAAAAGAGCCAAGAACCTCCTCTGTAATTGTTGGAAAGCTAGCGGATTGGAAGGTCATGTCTCTGACTCTTTCTTCAAACTGAGTCTGCTGCTGCTTCTATTTCTATGTTGTTCACTGTGACGGTTATCTTCACTCAGCAATACCTCAGTGGTTGTACAGAAGTACAGTCTTGTTACTGTGTACCAAAATATTCTTACTCTGAAGTTTGCTGATAAAAGTTACTTGATTTCTCTGGCAGCTTCTATCCATTGAAAGCCATTAAATGCAAATGCAAAGTCTTTGAATCACAAACAGCTGGAGACCAAGAGACCATTCTAGTAACATCATTATATATTTTTCCTGTCCTTTTTATAGATGGTTGCTATCAGCTACTAGAGCACAAGACCATAGATCTGATCCTCATGGGTATTCTTGTGCATTTATAGCTACCTAATCAGAAAGGGTCTTTCCTACCTGAAGCTGTCCAGAAGCTTTCCTTAGACTACGCTCAGTCATGAAATCCAGTCAGAACTTTATCAACCCATTAGTGAGAAATTATATAACTTGGAAGTTTCTTTCAGCCCCTCATCTCTGTAGTACAACTGTCAGTATGAGTGATCATTGTGTGTATTTTCTGATTTATTGGCTGTTTATAAATTTGAGTGGAAATAGTAATGTGCTAAATGAACTCCTTGAGAGGCACACAGTAACCAAGAGAGATGTTCACACACACACATGCACACACATACACACATGTGCGTGCGCGTATTATGCTCAGCTACATATATCCTTTTAAGAAGGTATATTCAATTAAGAATGCTACTAAAGTAGTTCTGACTGCTTTCTAAATGAAATTGTAATTGATACATCTCAGTAATAGGTGTTTGTATTTTTTCCTTCTGTGAAACCAAACAAATGAAAATACTAGCTTTTGGCTACTCTGGAAAGCAGATTGGTTGTATTTTTGTCAGTGTGCAGTTTTGGTCATCACAATATAAGATCTTAGGCTGTTAGAGAGTGTCCAAAGGAGGGTAAAGAAGATGGCGAAGGGCCTTGAGGGGAAGCTGTATGAAGAACAGCTGAGGTCACTTGGTCTGTTCAGCCAGAAGAAGAGGAGACTGAGAGGAGATCTCATGGCAGTCTACAACTTCCTCATGAGGGGAAGAGGAGGGGCAGGCACTGATCTCTTCTCTGTGGTGACCAGTGACAGGACCTGAGACAGTGGACTGAAGTTGTGTCAGCAGAGGTTTTGGTTGGATATTAGAAAAAGGTTCTTCACCCCGAGGTTTGTTGGGCTGTGGAACAGGCTCCCCAGGGAAATGGTCACATCATTAAGCCTGACAAAGTTCAAGAAGCATTTGGACAATACTCTCCCGCACCTGGTGTGACTCTTGGGGATGGTCCTATGCAGGGCCAGGAGTTGGACTTGATGGTCCTTGTGGGTCCCTTCCAACTCAGTACATTCTGTGATTGGAGTTCTGATGTGTAAAGAAAACAGGAAAATCATTCATTAATAGTAAAACATATTGACTGACTTCTTTTTATGTATTTGATGGTTCTTGCTATCAACTGTCCTATAAAATTTTAGCCTTAGATAAGAATGCACAAGGTTGGTCTGTTTTAGTTATGAGTGATTAAATATAGGGGACCCCTGGTGGTCTAGCGGTTAAGATGCTGCGCTCTGAGCGCCGAGGTCGCAGGTTCAATTCCTGATCCTGCTTCAGGGACAATCCCCTGGGTAGATGGAGCTCGTCAGCCCCT
>JAWWLV010000001.1:60506987-60556766 GCA_035041135.1 Platyrinchus mystaceus | reverse complement strand
TCTTCGTTCGCGAAGACTGGCCACGATTAAATATAACTAGAAGAAACTTAGCATCGTGCTCAATTTAGCAGGGGTTTTCTTCCACTAAAAAAGCACAGCATCCCTAGTGAATAGGAAAAGGGCTATAAAAAGATTGAGTCTTTGGACTGACTTTTAAAAAATATTATCAGGTAATGCAGTATATTACTAGAACATCCTGTATTGTTGAGTTGGTGAGAGAGTAGGTGTGTATGCAGAAAATAATTTCATTTTCAGACTGTTAGCTAATGTTTTTGTGGACTTAGTGAAAAGGTAACCTCCTTATTATTGCAGCCATTGTAAATGGGCAGCCTGTTAGAATGTTTGACCACTCTCACAGAAAAAAAAAAATCATCTTACTTTTGAATGCAATTTCCTGTAATCAGTTTGTGCTCATTACCTCCTATCCTGTCTCTGGGCATCCCTAGGATGTCTCACTCATCTTTACACCCCACCAAGTCCCCCATCAGGTATTTCTATATATATTGGTAAGATCCCTTGAGCCTTCTCTTTTATAGGCTGAACAGTCCCAGTTCTCTCAGTGTGTGAGGGCTGCTCTGATCCCTTGATGATCTTCATGGCCCTTGACTTTGCTTAGATATGTTCATGTCTCCCTGGTACTGGGGAGCCCAGACCCAGCATTGCAGGCATGTCTCACCAGTGCTGAGTAGAGGGGAAGGATGACCTCTCTTGACCTGCTGGCAATGCTGTTCTTTGGTCATCCTTGCCACAGAGACGCAATACTGACTCATGATCAATAGTTGTCTGCCAGAATCTCCAACTGGTTTTTTTTGAAGGTGCTTTCCAGCCTGTTAGCTCCTGCTGTGCTGCTGTATGAGGTTGCATCTCACCACTTGCAGGTCTTTTGTTGGATTTCAGTAGGATGCCTGTGTGCCCATTCCTCCAATTTGTCAAGGCTCTTGTGAATGACAGCACAACTTTTTGGTGGCTCAACCATTACTTTGAATTTTGAACCATATGCAAACTTCATTAGTGTGCATTCTATCCCATCATTCAGGTCACAAAGGAAGATGTAACAACTATTATCCCCTCTTTAAAGTCCTGGGGTGCATCACTTCAAAGGCTTGGCATTCTGTTCATTCTTCTATAACTCCAGTTTATATCATAAAAACTTTTTTGTGATCTCTCTCAGAAATGCTTGCTCTTGCAGCCTTTTACTGGATCTGGCATCAATATAAATGAACCTGGATAATCTCTGTGGAAAGTGAGTTTATAGTGACTTTCTTCCATTGTCACAGAAAGAATGGGATTTATAGACTTACAGTGAACACTAGAAAGGTATACATTTTTATTAAAAAGCTCAATATTAAGATGATTTCACTCTCTGTCCCATTACTTAAATGGAAAATTATGATCCAGCTGAGATGTAGAAATTGGTATCTTACGTCACTGAAGTATTTTTGTATCCCTGTGATACAGAAGCACCTCTTACCATGGCTTACCTTTTGTTTTCTGTGGTATGAGCTATCTTACAGAAGTTAAACTGATGTAGGTACCAACCTTAATTTGAACAGCTGATTTGAAAGGCACAGCTGTCTTTCAGAATTCACGAAGGGTGGAGTCTTAGTTTGTATTTAACGTCTTTTAAGCTGTGTGGAGGTTGGTGCACACTTTCATTCACATGCTTGGAGTCAAGGTATATCTATTTCTGTACCCTAAAAGCACTTTATGGCAGCCCAACAATGGACCAATTTATCAAGAGCAAACAAGATGGCATGAAACCTACTCTTCTCAGCTAGATTTATGGGGTGCTCAGTCATTAGGGAAAATCCTACCTTTTTACAGTACATTTGCCTAGAGCTCTGAAGCAGTGTCAAAGGCTTTCTACTTTGTGTTGGGCATAAGTAAGAAATCTTAGAAGTATCTTCTGATACTGAACTAGACTGTTGATGTGGAATGTAAGGTATGTACATGTGTTTTACTTCTGGGAAGGGCTGTTATTTGTCTCTTGCTTGAAGTCACTGCGAATAGTGATATTTTTGCCTGAAATTGGATTTAATACTTTTAAATCTGAGAGAAGCTGTCCTTTCAGCCTCTATCCACAGCAAGCTTGGCAGCTGTTTCTGCTTTGTATCTGTACATTGGAACTTTTCCTTGCTGTAAAGTAACAAGGTTCTTCCAAAATTTGATCAGTGTCAAAGGAACCTCTATGTTCTGAGTCATGGCTCTAGTTCATGCACTGTTATCAGAAGTCAAACTGACAGTCATGTATTCCTTAACTCACCTGTCAGTGAAAATTATCTGACTGGTGCTATGGCTTTTACCAGAAAAACTTCAAAGCCTTAGAACAACTTCAAGTTGAAGTCTATATATCCTGTGCATTTTCTGTTAAGTTGCCCTTAACACCCATCCACAATTTCTTTGTAAAATTGTATCTGAATTTCATTGGAGTGAGGAGTCCGAGTGTAGGTGGTCGTTGCTGAACATTTTGAAACATTAAAGTTGCTCTGTATTTTTATATTTACAATGTAAAAGCCTTCAAAAAGTGTCCTGCCCTGTTCATATGTAAGGCTGCAAGATCTAGAAGTTTTTACATGTCCCCACTATGAATACTTCACAAAATCTGGCTGTCTTAGACTCTGACTGAAAAGATGGAACCACATCCAAAACATTGGAGCTCACTACTGCACTGAGGGCTTGAATTATCTTCCTCTCCGTGACCTGCTGTTCTGCTTCCTGAAGCCTAACTCATTCAATATTACAGCATGGTTAATGTGACATTGTTTAGAAAATGGTCCTTCAGTTTTTACACAGATGGAGATCTTCCATTTTCAGCTGAGCATTGCTTTGTAGGCTGGACTAATTAAAATCAATCCTTATACAAACATACATGAAGGACTTCCATGATGTCTTGAAAGTAAAGATACAACATTAAAAAAGTAAAAGATGTATCTTTCTTTTTTTCCTTCCTTGTGTGAATGATAGTCCGGAAAAATCTCTGCTATTATTGTCCCAAGCTTGGTAATCATTTGCCACTGAAATTTTTGTACATTAATGCACAAGACATAATGTAGCTAACCCTGGAAGAAGGCTGCAAAGGGCTTACATTTCACTTAAATATACTGGATACAGTGTATCCAACCTGAATTATCCTGAGCTGAAGAGGGGGAAAAAAAAGTAGTTTGTATTCTAGCAAACAGCAGTAAAAAAGTACTAATTCTGGTACTTGCTGAATTGAGAGATCAAGACTTAAATCTTCAGACAAGGAAAACAAATCCGATAGCTTCAGCACTCCAGGTTGGTTACTAAATTATATAAAAACTCGAGTGCTGCCACAGGGTTACGTCAAAAATGATACAAAGATAATTAAAGTTTTTGCTACTCGGGATGACTTCAGGAGTAGCCCTTTAGGTTTTGCAGCTTTTTCCTTTTGTTACAGCTATGAAATCTGTAAGATCTTTTTTTTATTTGTCCAAATTATGCAGTTTTATTTTCAGATGAGGCTGTTTGTCTTTAGGAGATGATCCTTTTCATTACTATGTAACAAAAAGGTGTATGTAATTGCAATGCCATAAATAGAGGCTGGTGGAAAATAATGGTCAAAGTTCTTGCAGATAAATCTCCTAAGTGTTCAGATTGAGTAGGCAACATCAACGGAAACCATGCTAAAGAATCCCTGGTTTTGTTTTTCTGAAACTCCTCAGTATTTTCTTTTGTGAGAGGACTAGCTGAACAAAGCTTTGATTCTGTGAAAGAGGAAACAGACATATTATTTTATGTTTTTCTCCTAGTAAAGTGAACTTTTGGAGTCCTAGTGTTGTGTGATATTTTAGTTTATATTGAACAGGTTCAGGGAAACTCTAAAAATGAAAACTTTTTCATTCAAAATTATCTTGTTGCACCACTCTTTTTTTTTTTTTAATCATATTGCTAATTATTTTTGTGATTTTGTCATGTCAGTGGACTACTGCTCCTGAAATTATAGTATATATAATTTCTTTCTTAAGAAGTACATAAAATGCAGGTGTCATTACTAACTGCAGTATCTGCTGCTATCATTATAAGACATTATAGTTGTACATGTAAAGCTTATGATAGTGCACTAGAGGAGAAGGGTCTTTAATATTCTTAACATTTTTAAAGACATAATTATGAAATCAGGTAGTTTATATCTGACTTGGCACTGAAATGTCAAGGGCAAAACTCACCATCTACTTGGGAAGTTTACTTTAGATGGTGTTTAAAAGACGGTCGTATGGATTTTAATTAGGTATGTTATTAAAAAGTATTTAAATCTCCTATTCTGCAATTGAAGGAAAAGAGATCATTTAAGTCATAAAAGGGTGTATGTCCTCAAAGGAATTACTGTTGGCTATGTAGCTATCTGCAAGACAACTAGAATTACTAGTTCTATGATGTCAAAAGATTGATACACTTGACTAATTAGGAATTCAGTTGGGACTGGTGACAGCAGCCTGCAGCAGCTTTTGAAAGCTGATTTACATCTCCCATAGGAAGTGTCAGTATCAAACAATATTTGTGACTCTTATACTATCTCTGTAGCAATGTTGTATGCAGCTTCCCCATGGCAATTTAAAAGATTTCTAAAATACTGCATGGTAGACTTTCATTTCTTAATCTTTCTATCATATAAACTTGGACAATATTATGATGTGAGTACTAATAGCTAACTGCATAACTTGATAGAAAGTGCTAAAATCAGCTGCTGATGCAGGCATCAAAAAACAGAATTTGGAGCCTAATGATTTTGTAGCAGTTTGAAAAACAGGCTTCCTACATGTTTTGGGTACAAAGAGTATTAACTATGAATGCTTTTATTTGCAGTGGTTAGCTTTTTTCAATACATCCATGTATACAGGAAAACTACCAGAGGAATTTTTTAATTTAAGTGTCAATCTACTCCATTTTTTTCTTCTGTGAACTATTTTGCATGTCAATGGAAGCACTAATCTATAATCCACTTTGTGACTAGAGTATTTTTCAGATACGTATGAAAACCAGATAGTACCCATAAATATGTTACAGCTATGCTACAGGAAGTTGTGGTTTTGCAATATTTCTCTTCCATTATTTTAATTTTTTTATTTATTTGATGAGCCTTTTTATGGTATAGCAGATTATTCACCAGTGTTTTTTTTTTCTGCTGAAGATTGTTAAGTTTTTAAAATAACTATGAAATCCATAGTAGTCTTGGACAGGCTTGAAGGGAGAGAGATGACATACTGAAATAGGATTGAAAATTTTCTTCTGTTATTCCTCCTTCCTAAAACAAAGCTTGGGAACTCTTTTCCATAAACATTAATGGTATATTTTTGGGGACTGCCATGAAAAAAAAAGCCACCCCAAATAAACAAACAAAAAAACCAGCTGAAGACAGTCTGAGTATTTTTTTTTTTTGTAAGGTACATTCCAAACAGTACTAATAGCTGTGATAGTCCATTAGTCATAAGAGGGCAAACTTCAACATAATAAAGCATGTTATACCAAACACAAGCAGAAGGGAAAAAACCCAAACTGTATTTCAGCCTTCATGTTTATTCTATACCTGCCAGGTATGTAAATGTTAGGCAAAATTATGAAATATTTGCTCATTTTCACTTTTCGTGTATGGCTCTGTTGTGTAAGGTTGAAAACTAATCTGATAGTACAGAGTATAAAGAAAAGAGAAGAACTAAGGATTACTGTTCTCTGGGTAAAAAAACTGACTGGATGCCTGAACCCAAAGAATGGTGGTGAATAGAGTTACATCCATTTGCAGGCTGGGCAGTAGTGGTGTTCCCAGGGCTCAGTGTTGGGGCCAGTCCTGTTTGGTATGTATCAGTGAGTGATCTGCATGAAAGGATTGAGTGCACCCTCAGTCAGTTTGCAGACTACACCGAGTTGGGTGACAGTGTTGATCTGCTCGAGGGTAGGAATGCTCTGCAGAGGGATCTGGGCAGGCTGGATCAATGGGCTGGGGTCAGTCGTATGAGGTTCAGTAAGGCCAAGTGCCAGATCCTCCACTTTGACAACAACAACCCCATGCAGTGCTACAGGCTGGGGGCAGAGTGGCTGCAATGCTGCTCATCGGAAAAGGACGTGGGAGTGCTGATCAACAGCCAGATGAACATGAGCCAGTAGTATGGCCCAGGTGACCAAGAAAACCAATGGTTTATATCAGAAATACTGTGGCTGGCAGGACTAGGAAAGTGATTGTCCCTCTCTACTCAGCATCTTGTTGTATATACCAGGTAGTTTAGGTCCTGATTTGCGTAATTCACTGTTAGCAATAACTGCAGAATCATGTGATGTGGCTGACTCCCTGACTTAGGGAGTTTTGTCCAGTGGGGCATAATGAGATTTTTATTATGTAATTCTTTATTTCTCTGTGGAGATTTTTCATCATATAGTCAATCTCTGGAGTTGTGTTCTTTGTCCTCCCATGCATACATACAATGTAACAAGTTCAAAAATCTAACATTTTTTGATGCGTTTATTTGAGGAAATAAAAAGAAGGTGTTTAATGTTGCATTTGGTTACCACCTCACAATAATATTCATAATTCTTATGGGGATTATTATAGACATGTATATTTTTACACATGATACTTTTTTAATTTGATGAGTAGAATTTTCCTGAACTACATCAATTACTTAATATTGGCCAGAGGTTATTCAATGTGAGCAGAAAATGGCTTTTGATTAAAGCTACCTACGGATATCCCTGTATCCTATCCAGTCCAATATTGTTTACTCAGCTTCCTGCTGAGAAACAATTTCAACTCTATAACAATAACTGAAATGATCTTTTGTCTAATGTAGCAAATCATTTAAGGGACAGCTCTTGAAAGCTGACATCAGACTGATTTTTTGCAGTTGTATAAACTCAGTGAAATGAAAATATGAGTGAAATGACATTTCACTTAAAACTATGCTTGACTCTCAGTATAGAGAAGGAGGAATGTGAAATGAATAAAATTTGGCATAGTTCAATCTACAGAAGACTAAATCTGTTGTGATTAATTACAAGAGAGCAATTTGTCAATATTAAAACACTGGTCAACGTTTGAAATAAATATTTTCTATAATACCATTGGTACCTGTTATTGTTGCTTTTTATTGGTATTACTCTTTATGCTTCAATATTGCTATGGTAACCCAGAGGGTTCCTTTTCTCTCCTTTACAGAAGGTGAGGAGACTGGAGTGATGGATAGCCTGTTGGAGGCCTTGCAATCAGGTGCAGCTTTTCGAGACAGAAGGAAAAGGACACCGAGGTCTAAAGGTGAATAGTCTATCTTAGATTTTATTTTCCAGAGAAACTTAAAAGCATTAAGGGTCCAGTGCCCTAGAATTTAAATACTGTCAGGTTTAATTTGTTCTTGCGATGCCAGTTTTCAGGGATGTTCAGACTGTTGCTGTTGTCAGTAACACTGGAAATGAATGCACTGAACTTATTATAGCCTGATCATTGTGACAACTTTTCAGTACAGCCACATGTACTGTAGCTTTTTAAGGTTTATAGTTGTATGGGGGAATTAAAAGTTGTCTTGCCTCATAAGTGAGTCAGATTATTTCTCTGGTATATAACTGTCATTCCTAGAAATACCTGACTTCTAATTGGTTCTACTTAATAATGTTACAGTACTCCAGTAGCTTTCAAAGAGGTGTTTTATTTCCATTGTTTCCTTGCTTTTGCAGATATACCACAAAATCTCAGTCCAGCCACACAGCGGCCTGTTCTGAAAGCTTGTAACCATGGTAATGTACCATATTCTTGAATTGCATGCACTTCTTAGCTTATTTAGTTGATCTGTGCTTTCAAGCTGTGGGGTTTTTTCAGTTTTGTACATTAGTGGAGTACTTTACCATATTGGAACTTGCCAAAATATTGGAACTTGCCAAAATCTGAATATTACATGCTGAAACTATACTTACTGATTACTTTGCAAAACTCTTCTATCTTTTGTAGGGGGTTTATTTATTTAAAATTTGATTATGTTTTCAAATTTAGTACTTTTATAATCCTTAAGAAGTATTATGCAAGGATTTTTTAAGGGATTATGGAACTGTAATAAAAAACAGATTACAAATGTTTTAAATGTTACTAAGTGTTTCTTATAACAAATTGGAGAAATTTTTGCATTCATTCTGTGTTTGTCTTGGTTTTCTTGATACTATAGTTGGAGTGGTTTAAGCCATCGTTTACCAGTATAATTCAAGAGGGATGCTGTATCAACAAAGTAATAGTAAATGGTTGTTTTTAAGCTCCTAAACTATCTCACAGTAGTCAGTAGGCCTTGCTCATATGTGAAAAGTTACAATGACGGTGAAGGTGCTTGTTAGCTTTGTTTGATAGAAAATCTACAGAATATTATTATATTAGCTGTGTGCTTAACGAGTCCAGAGTGACGCTTTTCAGTGGTTCATAACTAGTAGTCTCAGGAAGAAGTTTCTATCTGTAGTACCTCTGTAAAGAATAATTTTAATTTAAACTTACAGGAAAAAAAAATTCTTCACAGTTTTTAAAACAGAATTCATTATGCTTTGAATGCTCTATCCTTTGATATTTAAATGCACTGTGGATTTATAAAGCAGATGCCATAAAATTGATTATATTAATTACACCTCATGTTTAAGTATTTATTTCTTTAAGTGTCTGTAGCAAAAAAAAAACCCAACAAAAAAACCCACGAAAACCAAAAAGAAACAGGGAACTTATTAAACACAAAATTGAAGAACACAGAGCTGGAAGGACAGTTTAAAGATAATTTATTCACTTAAAGGAATTTGATCAAAGAGGAATCAAGTATATTTGACAGGTACTTGTCTAGCACATAACATATTGATAGTTGAATAATGACTACAGAGCACATCTGAATTTGTCCTGTAAGTGTTTCTGCTTATAAGAACAATTATATTATATATTTCTTCTTATCAACACTTTCCATCTAGCTAGCTGTCTATGGACAGACAGTATAGTTTCCAGTTTTCAAACAAACTTCCTTTAGACAAACATTATGGCCCTATTTTATGTTTCAAATTAAAAAACAAAAAACCAAAAACTAACACCACCCCCCTCCCAAGATTTTAATCCTGGAAGATTTTAATTTTAGTCTGACCCATGGGCTGATTTGTGCATCAGGTGGATATAATTTCGTGCTAAAGTTGGAAGTCCAGATATTTGATTTGGAGAGAAGAGTAAAAGTATACTTTTGGAGTTTTGGGGTTTTTTTAACAAAGTCAGTTTTTGCATAAAGCATTTTGTTGCTAATTCTAAGATATTTCAAAATTAATTCAGATTTTCTTTCACCTGTCCTGTTCGTTCAGGAACAGGCCAGTACAAGTCTGAGCTTGTTTTTAAGGAATTCATTAGTATGTTTTTGATTTGCTGACTCTTGTCACAATACGTACACGTTACATCTTCCTATCTTGACCCAAACAGAGGACTAAACCTGATGTAGATTATGGTGACTTCATTTATCAAGGCCTTTCTTCTGCTTTTTAATAGGACTATATGGTAGTTTATGTTACATACTGTCTGGAATGAATATTAGACCCCAAGTATCAAAAGTAAGTTTTTGGATAATAATAATAAAGTCAATAATAACATAACTGAAGTTAATGATGTGGCCAGTCAAGTCAAGAATTAAAATGATAAATTTTTTTGTTTCTGAGTTGAGCAATGTACAATATCAGGGTTTTTCAGTATTATCCTCTGTATCATTTTTCCTTGCACTTCATATCTGATATAGATACATACGAAATAGCCTATTCTTTTTATCTATATGTGTATGATAAGTGATCCATAGTATATATAATGGTTTATTGCATAGACATTTTATAAGCAAGAAGTCTGTGATTTCAGCTCACTTTAGAAAAATTAGGATATGTTATTAGACAGAAGTATTGGCTTGGTCTTTTGTTGATTTGCTATTTTTTTCCCAACCTAAAACTTCAAATGGATGCTAAATTTTGTATCATGGAAAAAAAGCCACTGGCTTACTCTGAGTTTAAAATATGTGGAGATTGCTAAAGGTCCTTAAGGAGCAGCAATTGAAGCACTTTCCTTCTTTGCTTCTGTACTGGTTTTGGCTGTTTGGGCAAACTGGTAACTGGTTTGGTTCCTTTTTGTTCCTCTGAGACTAACAGAGTCACTTATAGTAGATATACTTTACTAATGCACACTGCAGATTTATACCTAGGATTCATCATGCAGCCAAAAAGAATTACAAACCATTACTTGAAATGTCTGTCCTCTGAATCGTTCAGAGCGTAGCAATCTGTTGGGCAAATGCCATCAAGTTCTAATCAATCTCTTCTGTTTCAAAACACAACAAACCAAATTAATAAAATCTGCCTTAGTCTTTATGTTTAAAGATATTTCCCTTAAAAAGTGAACTCCAAATCAGACCCAAGCATGGATGGTGTTATAACCCCAGCAGGCACCTAAGTTCCACGCAGGCACTCACTCTGTCCTCTCTGGTGGGATGGGGAGGAGAATCGGAAAAAGGTAAAACCCATGGATTGAGAAAAGAATAATTTAATAATTGAAATAAGTAATAGCAATGAAAAGGAGAAGGAGGGAGAGGAATAAAACACAAGAGAAACAAGTGATGTGCAATACAATTGCTCGCCACTGTGGACCGATGCCTAGCCAGTCCCTCAGCAGCAATCAGTGGCTCCTGACCAGCTCCCCCAGTTTATATGCTGAGCCTGACGCCATATGGTATGGAATATCCCCTTGGCCAGTTCAGGTCAGCTGTCCTGGCTATGCTCCCTGCCAGCTTCTTGTACCGCTGCTCCTTGGCAGAGCATGGGAACCTGAAAAGTCCTTGACTTTGAGTAAGCTCTACTGAGCAACAATTGAAACATTAGTGTGTTATCAACATCATGCTTATACTCAATCCAAAACAGAGCACTGTACCAGCTACTAGGAAGAAAATTAACTGTATCACACATGAAATCAGGACAGGAAACTAGAGAGCAGTGGCTCCATGTCTCACAGTTTCCTTTAACTAAATGGACTGCTTAAGAAAAAAAAAGAATAGTAAATTTAGTGAAATGCTAGGTATTGGTGGGCCATTTTTCTCTACATGATCTGTTGAGCTCCCCAGAAAGCTCTGGTAGTGTTTAGCTTTTTCTGATCACAAAGGAGTACTGATTCTAATGCTACATCCACATCCCAGGGTTGCCTATTAGGTGTGTTATTTTATTTTCAGTCCTACTCTTCTGTTTTTGGATAGATAGCCTCTTTCTAACATGGTATGTAGGTTTTGTCAAGTTTAAATCTGCTCTGTTTTTGTGATGAAAATTGCGAGTTGTGTTTTCATGCTTGTGACACAGCCCATCGGGTCAGAATATTTCTTTTTGAGAAAAGGTCTTGCTGCATAACATAAATAATATACATTTGGAATTGCTGAATCTTAGAAACGTTCTAACACCTTTACAATGCAAATAATATACACTAGATTTTAATTGACATGGATAAGATTGATATGTTTTGTTCCCATTCACACTGCTTTGCATTTTCAAATTAACAACTAAATGCATCTCTGTGCAAAACTACCTGTAAAGGTTACAATTTGCTTTAACTGCAAAGGGCCATAGACTACATGAGATATTGTGGTGTACTCTTTTGCTGTAATTCCCATTCAGAGCACTGTATGACACAAGTAGAGAATCGGTATAGTTTTAGTGTTGTACTAATAGAGGACCTTTTTTATTTTATTTAGGGAGCAGAAGAAAGCACTTAATTTTCAATGATAGGGATTTTGCACCTTAGAAGATCATTTCAGGCAGCTAATAGCTGTGGCTGTTCTGAGTTTATCAATTATTTACAACAGTCAACGCATATTTGCAGCTGGCATGTTTATTTCAAGCTACTTAAGTTCAAATACACAGAGCAGCATATCCAAGACAGTGCAGAGCTCACTGCAGCACAGAAAGCTGCATTATTCACTAAGTTTTCAGTCAGGTTTTGCAGCCTGCATCAAATTCTCCGCTGCTATGGCTACACATTTCTTTGCAGTAACATTAACCAAGCTAATGTTACCTGAATTGCATGAATACAAATTCAAGATGCAGCTTTGATTGCATATATACACATACCTTAAATGCAGTAAAAGTGTTTGTCTTTACAGGCAGATTGTATTCAAAATGCTTTGAGTAAAAAAAAGCTATAATAAAATGAAAGTAAAAAAATGCATATAGCTTTTTGAGACTGCAAAGGTTGAAAGAAATCTTTGACTTTCATGGTAAGAGATAGCTGTAATTACTATAGCTGCTTGTTCAGTAAACCTATACGCAATAGAATAATTTTCATGTCACATGTAGTCTGAAGCACTTAAAGACCTCTGCATAATAAAATCCTTATGAGCAATGTCATTCTGTCCCAATTAAGCAAAAGAAAGCCCTTTTTTCCTATTTGTTGGGTTCTTTTCATCTCGTATTTGTAATAGAACTATCATCTGATGTTCATATTAGTGTCTCTGCTACTTATTTTTGGCAATTGTAGCTGACAGTGAGCTCAAGCTCATCTTAGTTCTTGAAACCGACAGTGTGACCATGTAGAGGTCACTTTTATTTCATCATTGCTGTATATGACAGCAAACTGTGATTGTCATTTCAACCTAATTTTTCCTTAAATCTGTTTCTGTTGCTGTCTTTTCCTCCACTGTGTGTAGTGAATGTTGGTTAGTACCCAACACTGGAGAAGCTATGAAATCCATGAAGATAACTTATTACCCAGAACATGTTAGTAATAAAGATACTATCTTGAACATTTGCCAGTTCTTTGCAGTAGATACTGCTTTGAAGGCACTATGCCTGTTAGCCTTGTGATCTAAAAACATCAGTACCTCTGGTGGAGAAAATTTTTGTAAGGCTTTGTAAAGTTTTACTCAATAGACAAGTTTCCTCAGCAGAAAACATGGAATATCTGTTGGCACTGTTATGACATGAAAACATTTAATAGGATTTCTATAAAAAATGGTTTTCAGTTGTTGCCATTTTAAGACCAAAGTTTCACTTCAATATTGACTTCATAGGTCAAGTAAAATTGCTGCTTATTCTAACAGAAAAAATTCCCCTGGAACCATCTGCACTGTTTATAATAAAGAGTTTTTTCCTAGAGCAGACAGCAAAGTTGAAAGAAACTGACCATAAAAGTCAATTTTTCATCTGAGGTTAAAAAAAAAAAATCCAGACAAGGAAAGTGAATTTACACATTTTTATTTCTTTGTTAAGAACTGTTTCTGCATTGTCATAGTTGCAAACACATGCAGTCACAAAGATGTCCCTGAAGAATTTACATTCCAAAATATCTAGGAAAAGGATTAATTTTGATTCAGAGTTCTTAGGATCTTTTTTAGTAATCTTTCAGTCTTGTAATTTAATGAAGAAATTATCAAAATCAGAAGAGATGATAGCCAGCAAGAAGAGTTTGGGATGAAAAAGTAGATTTTTTTTTCAAGCCTTTTCTAAAAAAATACCCTTCATAATAAAGACTGACATAAAAAGATGAATAAAACTCTCATTTATTTATTTTAAAATGGCGAATGCTGAAAAATGGATGAAGGCTCTGTTAAAAACAGAAAAGGCTACTTCAAAATAGTAGTAATTGCATATTAGTACTGTGAAAATACTGATATAGACAGAAAGAAAATGTTATCTTCCCTTTAGTGTAAGCTAAACACACACTATCAACCTTAGCACTACTTGTATTTAGAAAAGATGAAGAGAAATTGTAATCTGACAAAAAATGTCTTGTGAGATTTCTCTTATCAACTCTCATGAGTAAGGTGGCACGCATATCCTCCACTCTGTGTCTTATCATAAAGAATTATATGTGAACATAACATAGACATAAAACAGAACCAAAGCTTTTTAAGAGTAAAAATTTTAGGTACCACTTTGAGATAAGGTGGACCTTATAACGGGACTTTTTCCCCAGAGGTTTGACAACTTTATTCCTAAAGTGCGACATTTGAAGATGTCAAAATAGGCACTCAGAAGAGCTAATTGCTTTTGTAAATATCTTGGCAGTGTTCATTGGTATTAGTTGAATAAGACCGCTTCTCTTATGGGAGGCAAGGATGTTTTCTGCGAAATTAGAACTGTAGTAAAGAGCTGACGTTTGAAAGCAGTGATATTGTATATTCTGTAATTGCACATACAGTAAATGTCAGCTTCATAATCATCTAGGTAGGTAACCATATTTCCAAAAGCTACAGTGGGCAAGTTATATATTCAAAGCAGTCTGGTGAAAATGTATCAGTGGAAAATTTTAAATCTGCAAAGGGAGATGTAATTTACCAACAATTTACCCATATTTGTCTTTTCATTGTTTAGTCACGCAGAACTTCCCATTCGAAGACAATTACTGAGTTTATGTGTATAGCAAAGAGATTCTGTCACTTCTCAGAGTACCTTTCAAGTCTCTTCTATATTTGTTAAACAAGATTTTAGATATAAATTTGCCAGTCTCTTTCTGTTTTCTGAATGTTAAGAACAAGTAGTATCTAAACTCGTGCCTCATTCTTCAGAGGCTTCTAGAAATTTGATCTGAATAGAATAAATGATGTAACTGTTCACTGAGCAACAGCCATAAAGCTCTCTCTCTCTCTCTCTCTCTCTCTCTCTCTCTATATATATATATGTCTTCTTAAAGGGGTTATCTTTCTCTAAAAAAAAACCACAACCAAGTCACAAGTGATATATTAGGTAGGAAATTTTCATCAGCTAGATATTAGAAATGAGTTTCCTGTAGTTAAAGACTTTGGGGACAAAATCTGAGATAGGAACAGTGTATGATTCCTGACCTGAGTCTGTTTTGTGACTCAGTAGATGAGTCTTGTGTACTTCCATGATACATGACTAAGTCAAAATCTGCATCAATCACCAGCAAAATAATGTGAAGCCCCCAGAGACCCTTTCTTTGTGGAGATCATGATTGGTGAAGGAAGGAAATGAAGGGGCCAAATGCAGCACTTGCATGAATGTCAGGAAGAAAGGTGATAGCCAGGCTTCCACTGAATGATCTGTAGTAGTGTGAGGTAGCTGGACTGCAAACCCTCTGCTCTTATGGTGATGTAGCTTACAAATCCAAGATGAGAAGCTGCTGTTTAGGTATTTTCAGGAAAGAATATTTGGATTTTGGAAGATACAGGGCTAATCAATCTATTCACTTTCAGCATACACTGTGAAGTAGTTTGACTCTTGTTCTTGGCATGGTGATGTTTGGTTGTTGGTTTGGTTTTTTTTAAAAACCCAACTTTTTAAAACAAGTTTGTTTTAACCAAACAGAAAAATTAGGTGAAGTCTATGCAATTTCCTAGAAGATTTTACTTCCGTTAGGATAACTAAACTTAGAGTGAATTTATTCCACTCTATTGAAACTTGCAGTTCTTGATTTTCTGTCTCCTTGTGGCATAGCAAAACGATAAAATAAGAAATTGAAAAGATAACATCGAGAATACTTAGTGTCATAAACAGGGAAATGGAATGAAATCTCAGCAGACTTTCAGCATTGGCAAATAATTATTCTAGAGGTTTTTCTTTTTATCTGTTTTCTTAGGCTTTAAGCCTATATTTGAAAAAAGATGAGTGTACATGGTGTGTTAGAATACAGTGCACATAAAAATGCTTGAATTAGCTGCAGACAGTCTATTTTGTGTGCTTGAAGCAAGATAGCTTTTAGGAACAAATTTGGATATCACAGCCCAGTTTCAGGGTTTTGAAAGAGATTTGTGTATCTGTGTACAGCACCTAATCGAGCTATGGTGGTTTCAGAACTGCGTCTGAGAATGTGGCAGGAATCATCATCAGCCTTCGCCATCCAATATGAGTATTTGAATCACTAGATGCAGTAACATTTATTATTTATGGTGGTACTCTGTGGGCAGAGGAGCTAATGAACTGAAGGGAACTTTCCAGGGATACTGAAAACATGTTTTAAATCCTCTCTCTGTGGAAATAATAGAATCTTGATGAACCAGAGTTAAGCACAGCTGAGTGAGAGCTTTCATTGCCCAGGTTAACTTTGACACCTAAGTTTTACTGGTCTTTTAGTTCGGTAACTTAATAACAACAGAAGAAATTACTATCAGAGTTATGTAACTTAACTGGAAGTCAGTGCTTTGAGATACTACAGATATGCATTAGCCAGAGAAATAAGTCTTGAAGGTGGTGATCTTCTAGTTGTTTTCTCGCACCTCTGGGGAAAGGATGAGAATATAAAACCTATTAATACATAAAGGCTTCTACTGCTTTTATAGCTTTGTATAAGGTTGGCATTTTGTGTATGTTTTTGGTTTTTTGTTTTTTTTTTTTTTTTACTATAGTCATAATTACATTTGGTAATTATTTTTTTAATGTTTCCTTAGTTTCAAAAGGAGAGATTAATCCCCAAATACTCTCTTTCAATTCCTTGTCAAAATTACTTTTTTTTCTGTGCATAAGCATAGAAGCATTTATCTGAGGGGATATTCTTATTTCAGTGGGTGCATTTTATTGCTGTCATTACCAGAGAAGATAGACTGAATATATTTTTTCTCCCTATGTTCTAAAATGTAAATATTTCCTTTGATCCATCTTTTCCAAGAGAAAGTGAACTTTATGTCTAATCTTTCTCTCCACCATCACTAGCTCAAGAACTGGCTGAATCAATCTAATGATTCCAAACCTGCTGATTAACTCAGATGAGCATGATGCAAAGTTAGGCAATTAGGCTGATGCAGGAGCCTCGGGAGGACTTTGTTACATTTTGGTCAGTATTTATAAAGTGAAGTAACATTAAATGATAACTGCATCCTTTCCTACACCTTTTTTTGTTTTTTGTTTTTTGTTTTTTTGGTGGAGGGGGAGGGGAGAATGACTTTGGTTTTGATTTGGTTTGGTTTTCATAGAATCATTAAGGTTGGAAAAGACCTCCAAGGTCATTGAGTTCACCCTTTGACCGAACACCACCATGCTAACTAAATCATAACACTAAGTGCCACATTCAGTCATTTCTTGAACACTTCCAAGTATGATGATTCCAGCACCTTCCTGGGTAGGCCATTAAAAGCTTAACCATTCTTTCTGTGAAGAAATTCTTCCTGATTTCCATCCGGAAGCTAATCTGGTGCAACTTGACCCTATCTCCTTTTGTCCTGTCACTAGTTGCCTGGGAGAAGAGATTGACCTCCAACTCCTTACAGCCTCCTTTTAGGTAGTTGTAGACAGTGATAAGGTCTACTCTGAGCCTCCTTTTCTCCAGACTAAACAACACCAGCTCCCTCAGCCACTCCTCATATGACTTACTCTCTAAACCCTTCACCAACTTTGTTGCACTTCTCGGCACATGGTCCAGCACCTCAATGTCTTTTTTGTAGTGAGGGACCCAGAACTGAACACAGTATCTGAGGGCACACTGCTGGCTTATGCTCAGCTGGCTGTTGACCAGCAGCCCTGGGTCCTTTTCCACTGGGCCTCTTCCCAACCCTTCTTCCCCCAGCCTGTAGCGTTGCAGGGGGTTGTTGTGACCCAAGTGCAGGACCTGGCACTTTGCCTTATTGAACCTCATGCAATTGTTCTCAATCCATTGATCCAGCCTGTTTATATCACACTGTAGAGCCTTCCGGCCCTCCAGCAGATCAACACTCCCACCCAACCTGGTGTCATCTTCAAACTGACTGAGAGTGCACTTGATCCCCAGATCATCAATGAAGTTATTAAACAGGACTGGCCCCAATACGGAGCCCTGGGGAGCACCACTAGTGAGTGGCTGCTACTTGGATTTAGTTCCATTCACCAGCACTCTCTGGGCCTGGTCATCCAGCCAGTTTTTAACCCAGTGAAAAGTGTACCTGTCCAAGCTCTGGGCTGCCAGCTACTCCAGAAGAATGCTGTGGGAGACAATACTGAAGGTTTTACTGAGGGCTGGGGAGACTACATCCACAGCCTCTCATTGGTCACTCGATCATGAAAGGAGATCCCACTGGCCAAGCAGGACCTGCTTTTCCTAAACTCATGATGGCTTGGCCTGACCCTCTGGTTGTCCTGTAGGTGCTGTGTGATCCCACTCAAGATAATCTGTTCCATAACCTCCCCCAGCATCAAGGTCAGGCTGACAGACCTGTAATTCCCTGGATCCTATTTTTGACCCTTCTTGTAGAAGGGCAAAATCTTTCCCAGTTTACATTGTTTGGTTCTTAAACTGAGATCTCCAAGCTCTGCTCTACAGGCATCTACAATTGCAATGAAAAGTAGGATCAAAGCACTAAACACATAAAGTGCTTTATAATGTTAATTACTCTGGCATATCAGGCATTAAGCATTTTTAATTGACCTCCAAAATTAATCTATGTATTTAATCCCTTGAAGAGATGAAATATCTCATAAATAAATGCACAGTTTAGGGTGTTTAGGCTCCTGGTAGTGGATAGAGAGGGGCACATGCCCATCTTACATAGGAGTTAGCTTATATGAATTGTTAGTAGTCAATAAGTTCAGGCCTCTAATATAAAGTGATTGAGGCTGAGAGACCTGATAAGGTGTCTCCATGTTTTAGTTCTCTGTCTATAACAAAGTTAATAAAACAGGGCACAGGACACTCAATACTGCAGATAAAACAATAGCTTGAATAGCCACTCTTAAAGGTAGTATTCTGTCCTAGGCAACAAATTATACAAGTCCTTCTGACAGGGAAAAAAAGTAATTCTCTTACATGCATACTTAGAAAATGTACATTAAATTTGAATAACTAACTTTGTCATGCCTCCAAATTCTAGTACTCTGAGATTCAGGTCTTTTCCTTTACTAAAGAATGTGTTTGTATAATTTGTATTACACTGCTAGCTGCAATGGTAATATTTTTGAGTGTACTCATGTTTCATTAGACTAGCTGGTTTAAAAGTAAATGAATCAGTACTGTGGCTTTAAATTATGCAACCTTTGTGTAATGCAAGGTGAGTTCATAATTTGAGCACAAATCAGCATAAATCAGGATTGATGCATGAGTATTTACAAACTCTGTTCTGGCTATTCAGCACAGAATAAAAAGTACTTTGCTATCAAATAATCCTTAGTTTTATAATTGTACTGTAGATGGTAGTCTTCCCCTTTCCCTAAGAAATATAAAATAATTTTAATTCTGTGTGATCCATCATCAGGCAACTACTCAAAAAAGTAACATTCTTAAATGCTCTCAAATGTCCAGTAGCAAAAATAAATGAAGGGCAGAGTGCATTAAGGGATTTCCAGTTGTGTCTCACAGGGCAGAGAAAACTGCTGTGAGAGAGCTCTTGGGAAAGCTCCTACTCTTGCTGCCTTTAGCAGCAGTTTCCTGACTAATCAGTCTCCAAGCTTACCCCAGTGCTTCAAGTCTGTTCTTTCTCTGTTTCCAGCTGCTGACTGAAAACAGGACACAGCCAATTACTCTCTGCTGAGTTTACCCAGTTTCTGTTTATCCACCTAACAGCAGTTGCTCCAAGATCATTTTATTGAAAACTTGTTATGTAGTGAGATCTCCTATTATAAAATGTTGGATTTGTTTCAGTGGGGTCAAAAATACTTGAATCTTACTGTCTAAGATTGGATTATATTTTTTGGAATAGTTGCATCCTATGGGATGGAAAACAAAGCACACTCAAGTGGAATTAATTTCTTCCTTTTCCACATTCCAATGCCTGTAAATTAAAAAAAGGTTTACCTTCATTATTGAAAATTAAAAAATAAACTGCTATGACTGTCTTTAATTGAGGTTACTACTGGACGTATTCCAGGTTCTTGGTTTGGGGTCTGATCTTCTTTCATGAATCTTTTTTCTTCCTTTCTATTTACATCTGAAGCTGTATGAGTGATACCTAATGATAGTTTTACTTGTTCCCAACCACATCTTGTTTTGTTGTTACTCTAAGCCCATCTTTCTTACTCATCTATCAGTGCTATAGCACATCAGCACATTCAACAGTACCACTTAACTCTAGTGTATAAAACATTTTACTCCTTCAATCTGTAAGTGCAGATTTAGCCTAACAAAAAGGGCATTTTTGACCTGTGCCAATAAACTATAAAATGTACTGTGGCCTAAATGAGGGTATTACTTATTATAGAAGTCTTTTACATTCACATTAGTAATAAAGCTATGTTGAAATTGTGCATGTTGAAGGAACTAAGCAACCAGAAAGCCTGAAAAGACATCTCCAGCTAACGTTTTCTGGGAAACCTATAGTACCACAAAATACAGTATATTTTATTATTTTTCTAATAACTGAAAGTGCCAAGAGATGCATTAAAAAAATTGTATCCCAGCTACTTAAGACAAAGCTAAATGAGAGGCAGTTCAGCAATAACTTAAAGCAATGTACTGTCCAAACGTCACAAAATAATTTTAAATAGCCATACAGTTTACATCCTTTCAGAGATCTGGGGAAAAGGTGGTGGGGTGGGATTCAAACATCATACACTTAGGTCTCCCATCCAAAACTGGCTGTCACTCAGAGTCTGGATTTGTTCAGATATTGCTGTAAGATGCACTTTAGGGATCTGCTGGCTCTGGGATTGCACCATACAATCCAAAACAATTTTCTTCATCTGTGCTTCTACAATGCCAGTGCACTGAGTAGTTTTGGGGTATGTTTTCTTATACTTTGTACTTCTTTGCTTTTGATTTAGCCTATTTGAAAAAAAAAAATCACCAAACAAACAGGAGTTACTTCTTATCTTTAGTTTGAAAATCTTTATTCTCTTAGCCTTCACTGACATGTGAAAGTTACTTTTCTGCAAGTGATAAAAGAACTTATTTGGTCAAGAAAAATTTTTAACAAAAATACTAACTGTATTTTATATGGAAATAAAGTGTGACTAAAATTAATCTTCTAAGGTCTGGTTTTGTTGAAGCTAAACTGAACAGGTTAGGGAGAATTAGGAAAATCTGCAAAATGGAAAAGCTCTTCTTAAGCTTGCCACTGTGTATGCTAGTAAAGGACATGCTCCACTGCCTTATATTCATGGCTTCAGTTGCAGATTTCAGCCTTAATTTTATTTTTAGTTATTAATGCAGAATTCTCTTTACATCAAATTGTCCACCTTCAAAAACTAAATTGAGTGAATAAAATTTTATAATCTGTTAGTTTTCTTGGAGTATGGTGAGCATGCTAGTGGAGAAGTCCACTTCAAGGTGCTTTATGTTCAGAAAACACTGCTGCAGCATTTTCAGATTTTGGAGCTAATGGTATAATTTGTACACTTGCATGAGGTGCACTAATGAGAAAAGTATATTGCTCTTGAATTGTTTTGCTCTGATGAAGCACAGTGCTTCTCTGTAGTGTCAAGTTCTGTTGCATGTCTTTGGGACAAAAAGAGTTTGGTGGTTTTCACACTGCACAATACTGAAAGTGTCATAATTGGTATTTCAGGTTCTTATGATGTTCTTGTATGGTGTATCAAAGATATTAAGGTTGAGCTTTGAGCTTATGCCATTTTCAGTACATGTTGAAATCCTTCCTGTGTTTAATGAAAGTAACATACTTTAACAGATGTTTCACCTGTTGCCTTTGAGGAGTTTCTTATCTTTGCAGTATATGAGCAGTGTTGGATTTAATAATAGTTCATACACTTGTGTGGAAGTGGTATGTGTAAGTGAACAAAT
The DNA here is from genome assembly GCA_035041135.1 of Platyrinchus mystaceus. NCBI lineage: Eukaryota > Metazoa > Chordata > Aves > Passeriformes > Tyrannidae > Platyrinchus > Platyrinchus mystaceus. The sequence goes on along the minus strand of JAWWLV010000001.1, from coordinate 60,535,156 downwards.
CTTTCAGTTTACTCAGTAAGTCAGTCTAGGCTTATTAAGTCAGCTTAACAATAGAATTTCTATCAGTTAAACTTTCCACTGGGATTTATGATTGGAGTGCATATAATAACTCATTACTGATCAATGCACGAGAGATGTTCTGTTGTAATATGTATTCATGGGAAGTATCTGTACTCATTTTCATTTTACATTTTTGTAAATAAAGTCCCATTACTTATTAACAAAAAATTGAGTCAACCTTGAAACTCACTGGATCACAGTGCATCAATCAAACAGAAGCAGTGATTTTTCTGAGATACTCTTCATTTCAAAATAGGTTTCCAATGAACATTACTTATTTCTTCCTTGTTGGAAAATTACATTTTCAGCAGTTTAAGGAATGAAGAAATACTGTGGTCTAACCAATATTATTTGTCAAACTAAATTAATGGTTGAAGCAAGTTAATAAGACTATCTTCCAAAGCAGCAAGAAGATAATATAAAAATTATCCAAATGCCATCACAGGCACTTATGATTGAAATTTTCATATTTCTTTATCACAATCAGAGTTTACCTAAAAGTTTCATTTCTAATGCAGTAGAATTAATTGCAACTTGAACTTGCGGCAGGGAGGCTATTAATTTAAAGAAAGAGTGTTTATAGATTTTTCTTGTTAGTTTTTAAAAATTGTTTGGTTGTGCCCATTCCTTTGATACTTTTGAAAATGAAAGGAAATAGGGAAATAAATTATTTCACACAAACTGTGGTGCTAGAAATGAGATTGTGTTTTATCTTCACTTTTAAAAATCTACTCTTGTAATAATCATTCTCCCCATGGTAAAAAAAGAGAGAGAAAAAAAGAACTTACTTTGCAGAAAGAAATCAGTGACGTATCTACATTTTTACTCTTTCACTGCAATACAGGAACCTGTCAAAAAATGTGGCAGCTGACATCATAGTCAAACTGACTCTTGGAGACTTGAAATGTACTAGTTTCTTGGGACGAATATTTAATTACCAAGCCAGTTCATTGGCCCAGCAGCATTAACATGAATCAGCTGAAGGACTGTTTATAGCCATTATTCTGAGTGAGTTTGCATTTGATAAACTCATAAACATTACCAAAAAAAATAGTAGTAAGTCTTTGATGTTTTCAAAGGTTTAACAATTCACAGCAGCTTCCTGAATTAAATGTGTGGCCCAACAGGAAAAAGCAGCTTGAATTTCTCTGTTTTGTTCGGGATAAAAGTTTTGAAGAGTGCCTCTGAAACACTTTATTTACATGTTTTATTTTCTGGTACAGTATTTTCAGTTAGTTCAGATTCAGCTCAAATTAACAACTCTGTGTGCTTTGGGATAATTAAATTACTGTTTCCTCTTATCTTGGCTCACCATGCAGACTATTGCCCACCCCTGTAGCTGCTTTTACTCCATTGCTATAGCAGCTTCGTTTTTTTGGGATAAATCTTTTCTTCTCCCCATCAGTTGTTGTGAAAGGAATGTAAACCACCTGTGAAAAAATTAGCATATTTGGACTGACTTCTTGCATTTGCTTGTCTGGCTGTATTCCAGGTGTTTTTATGGCTGTGTAAGAGAAGGAGTAAGAAAGGTATTTCAGCTGTTCCTGGCTATTAAAATTGACCTGGATGTACGCTGGGCTGAGATGGAGGGGACAGAAGGATGATGAAAGCCAGGTTCATATGAATTAAAGTGGGAAATAAAGGGGGAGGATGTGAAGCACGGGTGAACGGGTGTATTAACCTGAGCCACAGCCGCCGTGTTGGGAGCGTCACCCAGGAGATGCCACCGCATCGTCCGGGCAACCTGAGTTGCCACGGTGACGGCGCACGACCAAGGGACGAGTACTGAGTGCTGCTGCTGCTGCCTGGGCCCTCACTGGGAGCACGGATGCCAGATGAGTGTTAGAGACCCCTGCCCCAAACCAGGTTCTGGCAAAATGTCTTTATTCCCTGGCTGAAGCGGCGCCCAGCCGAAGGCTGCTGCCAGATTTCCAAAGCTGTTGCACATTCAGCGAAACTTTATAGTAGTGGGTGTTTCTTTCTGGCATCTGGTGAATAAACATAGGGCTTAGAAGGCAGATATGGAAAACGAATACTGGTTCTGCTCTAGGGAAAGTAGTGATGTTGCTATTTTTTTTTTTTTAATGTAGGAATGCACATGATTACTAGTAGCACAGCCACTCTTAATTGCCTCCCAGGAAAACAACATAAACCTGCATATATATGTTATTAGATTTGTTATTTGATAGTAGTAGCATAGTCACATAATTTTTCCTGCACAAGTGGGCATTATCTCTAGTTTCAAAGGTGCATTGTAATTACTCAGCTCTGGATGGGGCTTTTAAGCCATGTGTCTTTACATACCAAAAAGAATCCTTAAAATAACCAATTACATTCAACCTTAAAAATTTCATCAAAGGACATAATTTATGTTTGTTCCTGAAAGGTGATAATTGCTCTGCAGTTACAACCGGTTACAGTATTTTTAGATGACAGAGATTTGTGTTACCATTGTACCACATCCACAAACTTAAAAGTCAGAATGTTTGTTTTTCTGCTTTTCTCTCCTGTCTGTGCACATATATCTATTTATAACATCCAATCCTTTCACTCAGTTATTTTCTTCAAGTCCAGAAAAATGTTTGAAACTGCCTGTAAAATGAGGGTTTTGTTGGATTTAGGTTTGCCATTTCTTTTGGGTTTGGGTTTTTTTTGGGGGGGTGAGGGTACAGACGTGGTGAATATTGTTGTTGAAGTTGTAATGTGACACCCAGAAAGATTTAGGAGCAATCCTAGGCTGGAAATAAATGTGGTAACTCTTCCTTAAGTGAGTCTGTCATTGAACAGCAGGCTGACTGCCATCAAGAAGAAGCACTTCTGCCACTGTAGATGTATTTGGGGAAAAGGGGGAGTAATGGAATGGGTTATATGATGGGGAGTTTGTGAACGTATTACCTGAGAGAAATGTCTGGAGCAGAGCTGTGCATATCTATTCTTTTTTTTTTCCCTGTTGGTGAGACAAAGAATAAAAATAAATTTTACTAAAAACCCCTACATTTTTCTGCATTGTATTGAAAACTGAAATTTCTTTCCATTTGGCATGAAATATTTGCTTTTCTGAGAGAAAGGAAGAAAAACAATAGAGAAAGAAGGAGATGGATGTTACTGCCTTTGCTCAATACCCAGATTACTTCATCATTTAGTCAGGATATGAGAGACACAGATTCAGCTTCTTTCCTTTGTGTGAGAATATTTGTGAATTTTCTAGAAATAAACACGTCACCTACCCACCAGGCTTAGCTATTCTTTCCCAATCGCTGCACGCTCTGAATATCTACGAGTAGTGGGACAGTCCCAATGGATTGAGTCTAACTTAAGTCTCAGTGAGAAATGGGTTTGACAGAGTTAATCAAGACATCCAGCCACTGCATTGGATCATCAGCTTACTTTTTAGGTGAAGTTGCAAGGTTTATGGCCTCGGTTATTACAATTTAGATAACCCTTAGGTCAGGGCATAAAACCTGAGAAGATATGGATTGATCTGTGGGCCTTTTCTGTGAGGTGCAGGATTTTCTGTGTGGATGATGTGCTTGTAAAATCAAAAGAAAACATGCCTGCAGCCTTTCTTTTCACATCTTTTATACAACCCTTCTTCTTGTAATAACCTGTGAAAACATGCCACAATAAGTGACAATTTTTTTTTAATCTGTCTTTGGAGATACAAAATCCTGAGGCACCTTTCCTGAATACCTTGGGAATAAAAGCTACTGTGTTTGCCATAGTTCTCTGGATCATAGGACCAATACTACTACTTCATGCTTTCTTTCTCCTTTCTTTTCTTTTGGAGGTTCACATTTTGTTCCAGGATTCAAATGAACACAGCAACTTCTGAAAAAAGTTACTCTTCTAATTTCCCTTTGCATTTCTCCAGATCATCTCTCTCATTGCCCTTTTCTTGGGCCTTCATGGGAGAAATTGTTTTAAAAAGATGATGAATCAATTTAGGCAGAAGCAAGATAAATTCTTCTACACTTTCAAGAAAATGTCTCATATTTTTCTGTCAAATGTTCATCAATATGTATTAAGGTCTGGTGTGCAAGTACTAACCAGCCATTTCCTGGGTATTTTATATTTATTTTTTTTTCCCCATTAGTTATGGTTAAGATAAGTATTGAAGAGCATATTTGTAATGTCCCTACCATATTTTCCTACACTAAGAGCAGGATGTAAAGTATCATTTAGGTTAGGCTTTAATCCCAAACGACAAGTCCTTCCTAGTCTATACATTTTATGAGAAAATTAATTAATTCTTTCTTAGGTTTTACATTGTTATTCTAGCATCTTCCATTGCCTCATCAGCCCGCTCATTTCTCTAAATGAATTCCTAGAGTTTGGTACATCTGTCACAGTGATACATAAGGAAAAAAACCCTATTCTTTTGGACTGGCTGCACATTAAAGATTGAAGTAATTGGTTGGCAGTGGTAAGATAACACTGCAGGCATAAATGTTCACTGGGCAGCAGGTGAAGTTTTTTGACTTTCCATAATGTAAGAGAGCAGCCTCTTGATTAATTCACCTGTGGCATTCTAAATTTGTACATCATTTGTTCCTTTAAAATCAGTGGGTTCATCTTGAAGATATAACTACTGTAAGGCCATAATAATGGGTCAGAAAGAGCAATTTCTTTTTGGATCAGGTGATAGCATTACCTAATAAAGAGAAAAGTCTCAGCAAAGATGTGTCAATATATTGTTAGGATTACAGAGCACGATTCTCTTAATTCCTCCTCCCATCTTTAAAAATTATTGATGCTTTATATTTTCTAGGTGTTGCTGTGGTGCCAGTGTATAGGAGATTCTGAAAGAAACCAGTTTTATACGTTAGCCTTCCTGAATAGTTTATGCATTAGAAATTATAACAGTAAAGTAAAACCAGATGGACTGAGTAGAGTTGACAGCACCTTTCTGAGTGATGAAATTGCTATTGATTTATGACAAATGCCAGTAAAAGCAGGCAGGGACTGTTTTGTTGCTGTCAGATGAGAACTGAAAGTAGGCAGGTTTTGTTATCAATCATTTGTTGTCGGTGTAAGACAGTGGCAGGCTGTTATAATTGATTTGATAGCTCCGTCTGACTTGAGCTCTAGTGGCCACCACACATCGTGGCAGTGCAGCAGAGTAGAGAATTGACATGAAAAAGAAGTGACATGACTCCTCAGAGGCCAAGTTGTATGATTTAAAGGTGTATGTTTGTCAAAACATTTTATAAATCAGAATTTTCAGACTGAGATGCGATTTATTGATACCATATAGTTCTGAGGTTAGTCTGGAAATGGGCTTGTTGTATATTGTAGAATTAATTTAATGGATGTTTTATGACCTAAAAGGATTTGCATAGGTAAAGAGACTTTTTTTTCCCCTCTTTTCTTTGCCTTGAAGAACAGCTTACATGATTTCATTCAGTTTGGTCTTTTGATGAAGCTTTTCCCCTGATATGGTATCTGTCCCAGTTATGCCTACTGTGATTGTAGAGTATCACTATTACTCTTTGATCCTCTGTAATAAGCTGGGGATTGTGTTTTAAAGAAATAAAATAATAATGATGGCTACTGAAGACCTAATAGGACTATTGGATAAAGCTTTGGGGATTTAATTCTAAGGTAACCTCAAAGTATTCTCTTCTGTAATGTCCAGAAGACCTTACTTGTTTCTCTGTGAATTTCTGATTCTTGAACAATTTTAAGTTTAGGGTTCTACCTGAGTTAATTAATAAGCACAAACAGTCTTCAGTATTCCCTATAAGGGTAAGGATTATAGGATTAGAAAACACATAACACTGAATTATCTTAAGAAATATTCAAAACATATGTAACTCATGGATACATTCCCCCTTTTCCTCTTTTAAAGTATGAATTATAACAAGTCGATACAAAGTTTATTCCCAAACAGGACTATGTTGTGGTATTTACTTTATGTATATGAGAACTTGAGAGATGAGAGAGCATCATATACTTTATATAAACTGAGGATTCATGAACTAGGAAGGACTCAAACAGGTAAGTAGGTGAAAGGATCACTTATTTTTAATTCCATTGCTGTGTGTCCATACGAAAAGTCAGTAATTCTCTGACTGGAGCAAGGAGAGTATTTTTGCAATAAAAAAATGAAATATTGATGCTGTCCAGCAGTGTTCAAAAATAATTAATTCAGCTACAGTAAATGTAGAGTAGGGCTGCTAGGTTAACACAGAAAAATAGACTAAAATTAAGTAATTGAAACAGCCTGATTTGTTTGTTTGTTTAGTCTAACAGAGGGAAGGCAAGAACGTGTATTTGTGTGTATAAAACACACATAAATATGTATTATATCTAATATAATTATATACAGTTGCAATATATACAATATGTTGCATATGTTTAGGAGTGTAAATGTTAGCAAAGAAATGTTAAAGTAACAGCATAAACACAAGAATAAGGGAAGATTAGTAACAAGTGGAAAAATAGCATTCTAGTAGGATGGGTGGTTGGTCAAACATTTTACAATTTCATCTTTTAATCAGCAAGTGAAAGTATGTCAACATCATCATTGAATATAATTAAGGAACTTAATAAATAATAATCTCTTAATATCTCTTAAATAATCATAGCCTATATTTTAACTTATTTTTTCCACACTAATTTGTAATTTTTCCCAGTTAATTCCTATTTGCTTAAAAGGCTCATCTTTTTTTAGATAAAATATTCTCTCAAAAAGAGATGTTCACTGGTTGTATTTTTATTGCAGAAAAAACATTTTAATATTTTTACACTCCAAATATAGCTAGATCTTTTAAATATATTTGTGTTTCATTAGTTCTTTCAATTTTATTAATATTGCTGTGTCAAAAAAGCAAAAAATGTTTATTTGTTTATGCTGAGGGATATTATTTTCAGAGTAACATTATAGATAGGAAGAAGAAAGAAAAGACAACTGATGGACATAAAGAGTGATCATATTTCATACTGCTTCTAAAAAAAATTCCAATTTAAAGAGAGCGTGGATAAGAAGTGGAAATCTGCTTCAATTACATGGTATTTCGATAAAACACTTGAAGCTAAGATTTAAACACAACACATAAGGAGTATTGAAGTCTGCAAGGAACCTGCAGAGAGCAAGAAAATTGAAACAACTAGGATTAAAGATGTAAGTAAAGGCAGTATTCTGGGAATAGTCTTGAAGACCTTGTGTTTCTACAACTGGAAAAACTTGTAGTGAGACCACTGTTCCAACTCCTACATGTTATTCTAGGAACAGATACCCAAAAACCCTATGAGAAGAAAGTTTCTGAAGAATTTGGATCTAAATGACTTGCACTTCTTACAGTCTCTTTATCAGCTAAAATTTTACCTAGGCGCATTCACAGCAAGGTATCAGAGCATAGGCATAATATGCTCCTGTAGATTACTGAGCAACTGCAATAAATGTACAAATACTGGTTAAAAACCCTACACAACTCTCATAGCATTTGATTGCTCTACTTTTATGCCATTTTTATATTAAAGAGCAACACTGTAAATCCAGTCAATTTAAGCTGTAAAATACCCTGAAAGGTCTGTTCCACAAGATATAGTTCTGGAACTTGCATGAGATGATCTGGGTTAATTAGCTGTAACCTTTAAGACACCATTCCAACATGCTGAAGTTCATGGGTTTTGACATAGGTAGAGTACTGAAATATCAAAACTGCTTGTGTCAAAGGTGATTGTGCTTAATGATGTATCTCAACTAGTGGTGCCTCTGCGTCCTTGTCTCACTATTTATCTGCCTCACTTCATCATTAATGCTGATCTCTTCACAGTTGTTTCTACAAGCAGTGTATTTTTATATCCCATGATTTGTTTAATACATTAAGTTCCCCAGCTGACAAGACTGCTTGGTCATTACAGAGCTGGCAGTGCACTGAGGACTCTTACTGAGATCAGAGCTAAAAGTGGATGCTCTGCGCTCATGGTATGCTCATTACACTATTGGTTTCTAACCTTTGCCTCCTGCCTTCCCCTAAAAAAAAATCTGAACAAATCACTTCAGTTATTGAACTGGTATTTCTCTCCACCACTGATCCACAATTTTTATTTTCTGCGTGCTGCTTTAGGTTCCTGTGTCCTCTTAGCAAAATTTGAAGCAATTCACTAGAATGTAACATCAATACTCCAGCCTCTGACCCTAAGAGTAAAAATTCTAGAAATTTCTTATCTTTTCTTAGATATTGTGAGCCCGCTCTTTTTTGAGTACAACTATTTGACATGAGCCACATAATAGTAGTCTTTTCCAAAGCCAGTATTTGTACTAAATAGATATTAAACCATTCAAAGGTAAAATTTAATTTTACATATCCTGTAAACTGAATAAGATATGCCATTTGAGCTTAGTTACAGAACGATAAAATGAATAGCTTGTTTTCATAAATGTAATTTCACTACTTGAGCAACTTTTTATGAAGCTAATAGGTAGCTACTGATTTTTCTTAGTGTACTAATTCAGAGACTCTCTTTCTGGTCACCTGCATTAGACCATTAACATTTCAGAGAGCACTTCATTAACATTTACATAGCATCTCATCAGACTGTTCTTTGACTTGATATAGCGTGAGACCAAATCACCTCTGAGATTTCCCAAGGTGCTTCTTGCCTCTGAAGCTGGCATGTCAAAAGCCCTTAGGAACTTGCAAGTTTTTCGATTAGAATATAATGATGGGACTGCGATTCAGGCAGAGCTTTGAAGGAAGTGGACTAAAAGACACCAAAGGCTCCCTATTTATCTTCCCATTGTCTAAGAATATAAAAAGAATAAAATAATTATGTATGTAGTGAAAAATCAAAACTGGTAGGTGAGCTGGATGACCTTAAAAACTTCAGAACCCATTTTAATCCTGCCCTCAGTGTCCTCTGAAAAAAAGTTCATCTCCTTCATCCCCTTCTATTCTCCATTAAGAAACTTGGCTGAAGCTGAGCAAGATTACTTCCTCAAGCAAGAAGCAAATTGCTCCATCCCTAGAAACTTCAAATTCACCAGCCCTGCAATGGTCAGGAGATGGTAAACACCTCTCTCCTTGCTACTGTGGCCTTTTCACAAAATGGGTGTTACTGCACCCGTGCAGTGAACTGTGAACAAACAAACTTTACAGCTATTTTCTGTATAATCCTGTTACCTAGCACTAAGTGGAGATAAATAAAATCACTTCAAGGTGTTTAAATGTTATCTAATGCTTTGGTGGGTAGGAGAGCAAAGAAAGCTTTCAGTGTTTGTCTCTGTTTGTCCATGAATCTTTAGGTGGGCTGATTTAAAAGTAAACCGGTGGGAGAAATTAACCCAATTCAAGAGAGATTACAAGTCAGAGTTACAATTTACTAAAAGGATTACAATAAATACAATGATACAGAGAAAACTGGTTTTAACCCACAAAGACAGATGTATAACCCAGCACTCTGGGACGAGAACAGAACAGTGTTTGTTAGCCCCTGTGCTGAGCACCACATGGCCCCCAGGGTGCAAAACCTGCTGGTTCAGATGCTGGTCGCAGTTCTAAGTAATGATCACAGTCTTGTCAAGAGTGGCAGTCGCAGTCCTATTGAAGTTCTGGTCCTTTTCTGGATCCAATGAGTGGTACCAAAAGTCCCAAACCCCAAATATTATATATGCTCAGGTTCAGTGGGAATGCCCAATGCCTCTCCCAGGGCAGGGAGTTTCACAATGGATGATTTTAGCTTGAAGTTTTAATTGCATGCATTTAAACCTAATTATGTATTCCATTTCTACTTTTTGTGGGTTTATTATTATATTTTTCATGGTTTTCAGTCAATTATTGCTATGCTAAAGACCAATGCAAAAGAGGAAATCAGTAAGGTAAATTGAGGTAAATAATGCAAAATGTTCCCTTATAGAGGGGAATTATTCCTTTATTTTGTTTCTTTGAATTGCAATTGGGCAAATGTGATTTCTAAGTTGACTGTGTCCTTTTTCTAAAGCACTTGAAAACATTTAATCAGATACGAATGCCTAGCTAAATCCTACTGAGATAAGAACAATCTCCATCATTCTTTATCTTCCTAAAACCTTCCAGTTTTCCCTTTCATCATATTTTATCTGTTTTCCTGAGTGGAGAGGAGAATATAAGCGATGACTCACTATTCTTAGAATGTTGTTTAAGATTCTGTGTTCCAAAACTTTGTAAACATAAAAACTACAATGTGGCGATCACCTATCACAGTAGTTTTATAGTAAGACATTTTACTAGGACAAACAATGGACTCTTCTCTCCCACCTCTGTGTGTGTGTGTATGTGTGTGTGCACGCTTATAGCATGTTAACACTTGTAGCACTTGAAAACGTACATTATTGCATTATCAATATGTATTTATCTCAAAATCAGTCCTAGCCATGCCAAATTATCTGTAATTTCAGATGTCTGTGAATTAATTCTACAAGTATTTGACTATAATATTCATTATCTACTTCCACATCAGTTTCAGTACGTTAATGTAATGTGTGTTGTCTGTGTGTGAAGATACGTTCAAAACGAAAAGAACCAGTTTTAGAAACATATTGTAGGTTGTGATATCTAATGCTGCTATGACATTAATGCATATATAGTGTGTATTTTCGTGTTGCTAGAAAAGGACCTGAATGTACTGTATGAACCATAAAAAAGGGGAAAGGGTCATTCCTTAGTAAGCTGGTACTGAGGCACCTGATCGTATGGAAAATTTACAATTAAGAGTCTTATCTCAATTCAGGGGAGAAACAGCTAAGGGAAAACCTACCAGACAGGGATAATAATTATTCCCAATCATCGTGTAGGAATTCTGGGGAGTTAGGAAAACAACCTGTTAGTTTTGTTTGAGACTGGTAATTCTAATCTAGGATGGTTAATCCTACACTATGGTCACTATGTGTAAAGAATAACCATTTGAAAACTATCCGTTGAAGTATTGTAGATGGGAATGGAAGTGAGTACGTGGTCTGATCTGTCAATCTAAATACCTGGGTGTTTAACTGCTATTCTAATATTAAAGCCTTCACTTCTACCAAATGTTATGTAAATATTTTCTAATTGACTAGTTCGCCTGATCGTTCACTGAGTTACTTCTTAATTTCCGTATGCATCACTACAGAACTTTACATTTTAAAAATCTAATGAAACTAGTGGTTAAATGTAGTACTTAAAAGAAAGTTCAGCAGCCAGGAGGAAAACTGGTGAAAAGGGAGAAGTGTTATCACCTGATAAGCATGACTGGCACAGTAGTACATTTTGTACTTCATTTTTGCATATAAATACATTTTAAGCTTGTGGTGATAGAAATTCTTACATAGTTTTAATTAGTTTCCTTGTTTTTTAAGGTCACTCAAACTTCTAATGTGAATATAGCAATCATTTCCAAATGAAATCAGTGTATTCTTTAACTCAAGTTGATTTGTGGTATTTATAAATTCTTAGACTATCACTGCATATATCTTTTCTGCAGTTGGAAATGTAGACTGCATTGACTATAAAGCTTAAGGAAAGTTTGATCATACTTTCACTGGGATGCTGCAGTACAAGTCTGTTCTTATGTCCGTGTTTTATAGCTGTTCAATTTTCTCAAAAAATGAGTTTTAAGTAAGATTAGTCTGATTTTAGATATATAAGTAATTGAATGTAGAGTTACCTCTTTTAATACTATCTATTATACTGTGGAATTTCTGTTAATGAATGGCAGAAGGAAGTTTACTTTAAAAAGATTGTTCACAAACATAATTTAACTGTTATCACGTTGTCTAGTGCATCTTCTCATTGATACTTTAACAAGAGTTACATGAAGTTTCATGTTTTGCGTGACAATGAGCCACAGGGGTTTTTTCCAACAAATCCATATATACCTGATTAGTGCTCTTTCTGTACTCTTTTTTTTTCCTTGATTTTGAGTAAAAGAAAATATGGTTATATTACTCAGGAGAAATAATGAAGTCATTTTTTCACATGTCAGATAACTCTTTTTCCTTTTATTATTTTTAAGAATCATAAAACTTAATGGATAGTTAAGAAGTTATTTAATCTATTTCCCTTTCACATTGTGAGTTCAAGGATACAGATACCATTCTCAATGGAGCTTTCTATGAAAAAATTAGGGAAATACATCCACATTGTTCAAAAAGAGCAGTATTTTTTTTCTTTTTTACATATTTGTTTCCTTTTTTACTTCTTTATATATATATATATTTTAAAAAAAATTACTGAAAAGAGTATCTCACTGCAGAAGAAGACAGACAGCATGGATCTTGGCAGTAAGGAGTTTATGTGGACTTTTGAGATGCCTTTATCATTGCATGTTTTCATTGATATTTTGTCGTCTGTAGATAAAAGAGCATATTTTTTTCTGTCTGTCCCTGTAAATTAAGATTTTCAGACATCCATGATTTTTTTTAGTCTCCTGATATCTGAAAGGAAACAGTCACCCTATTTTTTGTAGATCAGTGTCTAAAACTGGACAAAGAAACAAAGGTGATGAATGGGAGAATGAAGGCATGATTCATGTATTTTAAAAGATGATGTCCTGTTCATGCCTTGCAGAAACATCTTGGTATTTTGACTTCTGTTGAGCGATTCTCTGACACTTCTCTCCTTTGTTATTATTAAAATCACAACTTTTGGATTCTTTTAGTTTTCTTAAATTAAATCTTTTTTAAAAAAATTATCAAGTATAGCTGCAATTTGCTTCGAGGCTACTTTAACTAATGTCCTGGGTCTGATTTTGTCTGACTTGGATTTTTGGTGGAGTTTCTTATACAATAGAGTCAGCTGTGCATTAGTGCTCTGTTGCTGGCATTAATTGTGTTTAAAATGCAAATTTAGTGAACACTGGAGTAAAACAAGTTATTAAACAATTTGGCTTTAGTGGTCTCATCCACTCTAAAACTTTTCTTCCCTTTCAAGTAATGCACCAAGTTTTTGTTTGGTCTCCTCTTATCAGTACACTTGTAGAGTGATTTTTATTCTTTCTTAGCTAGTTGTATCTCATTCTGGGCACTGGTATTATTATTTTGTCCTTAAGCAATTGCATTATTCTTGATATATATTCATCCTTACTAATTCTCTCCAATGACTTCAGTTTTTGTTTTTCCTTTCTGAATTTCAAGTCATATAAGGCTTCATGAATTAATCAAGTTGATTTCTTACTACCTTTTCTGTACTTTCTCTACTTTGAGATAATGGGATTTCATTACTTTTCTATATTGCCTTGTTAAAACATGCCAATATTTTTGAGTCCTCTTTTTCTAGTATTTATTGCTATGGGAACTTTGCGTGCAAAAAAATAACTTGTGCAGTGTTTACAATGAAGCTAATGAAACCTGTATTCTCCTTTTCTTTTCTCTGTTTCTTTTGAGGATATAAACTTTTTCTAGCATTATTCTAAATTGGAATGTTGATATTCCAAACTATCTCTATTAATAAGCAGCACTAAGTAATAATTTCTCTCTTGAAAATTGAGTAAAGTGGTATATGCAGTGACTTGAAAATGTTATTTTCTCAAAAGAAAAATATATTCTTCTGGAGAAAACCAGTTTTTATTTAATTTCTTAGTTGCATCTAAGAAAATAATATAGATAGGTTGTCTGACGCCAGTTCAGATTTCTGGAGTATTTCAAAATACATTTTCTGGTAAGATTTCTGCTTGATAAATCTTCTCATTTCCTGTATTAAGAGGTTAAGACAGGAAGCTGTTCATACCAATCTCTTTGGCCTTCAGCTAGACCAGTATTGAGGGCAGAGAGTACACTTAAAAATAATTTTTAAATATATCAAATGGCAAAAGTAGGAAAAATTTGAATTTGTAGCAGCATTTGGAAAATGCAGAATGTTTCAGATGACTTGAGTCTGAGACCATTTCATAGTTATTGATTAACATGCACCCCAAATGACACTAAGCTCTCCTTGATTTTTAGATATTATAAACCAATCTTCAGCATATCAGATTTAACATATTTATTGAATATAGTGAAGAACTTCCCCATCCATATGTTTTTCTACCTTTCTAGGCTTATTCTCCTGTATATTCTAGAATACGTGCGGTTACAAGGGAAAAGAAACCTTTTCAAGGGTTGTGATGCCAAGATGTAGTTGGGAAGAAAAGCAGCCAGATGACAGACTAAATAGACCTATCACATCCATCAAATTAAAATTGCTTTCTACTTGCTGAAATCTTATAGCCAGGAAAACCCAATACAAGATTTATCTTCAACAATAGCATGGGGCAGGAGATGTTGAACACAACGTGAATTTGAGGAGGTTAATATAAACTTAGCTAGACAGAGAGGAACATGCTAAATACAATAAAATTTGCTCATCTGTTCATTGTAAAGATCTTGATATTTGAACAAACAAAGTTGTCTTTCTTATTTTAGGAAGGTTAAAAATTATTTTAAAACTATCATTGTTCCTCTTTCAAAGAACTGTTATCTTTTATTTTCCTTTTTGTTGACTCAGCTTCATTTATGGATGTCTTTTCATGTATTTGTACTTTTTCCCATTAGATTATGTAAATATTATTTTTGCATCCTTGTAATGCACTTGATAAATCTTTTTTTCTCAGAATAAATTAGTTAAAAGGTGAAATGCCTTTTTGTATTTCACTGAGTTTAGACTGACAGTTGTGATTTTGTGAAGTCACTGTTTTGAAATATTGGCATAGATTATTAATAGAACTTGAATTGGCATTAATGGTTATACTAAAGCCTGTTGAGTCAAAAATCTAAATGTATTGTATATGTAACCATGATATCTGCTTATGTATAAAATGTATACAGACATCATTATTTTTATATGTTTGTAACTATATATTTGTTAGTTTCAGGCATTAATTTTTCACTAGTATTAAAATCAGGGATTCCAAGGATATCAGTAGTGACAAATATTCTCTGTAATAGTTGTTGTTCAATGTAGATATAGAGGTTGTTACTTTTATATTTTTCAATTAAAGAGAAAGAGTTTGGGTTTTTTTAAAATGCATTAAAAATTGTGAAATTTTCCACTTTTGGTTGGTAAACACACTGACTTTTGTACCTAAATCACTCACTAGAATTCAGAGCAGATCAGTTATGCCTGAAATTCATTGACATTAGATTTACCTGGGTAAAATAATGTGTTTAATAAAAAACTATTTTACAAAAAGTCTCTAAGATCAAAGAGTATTTCAGATAACAGTGGTTGTCTTCTTTTTTTACTTGCTAAAGGGTTGAAGAAAATTAAGCCTTTTAATGAAATGTTACTGAAAATATCTAGAAAGTACTTGTATATTATGAAAATAATCATAGTGCTGATTAATATTTATTATTGTTCATATTTGTGATTCAGATTTTTCCTAAGCTCATTTTTATGTGTATTTACAGTGCTAGTTCATTTTCAAGCGATAATAATATTTTAAGCTTTGAATATAAGTTTCCCCTTGTGACAGTTCTACTAGAAGAGAAGCCCAGTTTGTGAAGTCTAATTACAGTAAAATTCTGGTTCCGTTAGCCTTGTTATTGGCAAGAATTTTGGCCATAGTGGAATTATGCTAGTGGCAAAGTTGTATCAAAAAAACCCCAAACCCAAAAACTTTTAGATTTGGGTTTGAGGTTCTTTAAGGTAAAGTCATGTATTAGGCATTACCAGATTATTTTTCAGCAAGTGCAGAACTACTCTGAATTATTACCGTGTGAAGTTCTAGCTATTTACTATAGGAATGTAAATAACGTGGCACAAAGCCGTGTTTATAATGACTAATGAAAGCTGTTACAATGCAATCAGAGTGATACAGAGCAACAGGGCAATTCATTAGGAGAAAAGCAGTTAACAAACAGCTTAAGCATGCATGCCAGTTTGGACCTTTTCCTTTCAGCTTCAAAATGTGTACTCTGGTCTTGGTTTGTTATACTAAATAATTATTTCTAAGGAAAAGTAGGTAAGGAAAAGTAAGGTTATTGTTGCCTGCTGATTCCTGCTAACTCACAAAAATGCATAGAAGAGGTGTCGCTTTTGGCTTTGTTACAAATACATAAATATGCTTGCCATGTTATGCTTGTTAAACATACTGTAGTTGTGATTTGCTGCAATGAGATGTTGATTCAGCACAGCATATAAGCACATACATAAGTCCCTCCTGACTTCAAGCACCTCTATTTAAATTCAGCATTCAACTAAACTAGAGCAGCAAGTCAGTAATGTAAATCAGGCAATCTGGATTTAAATTATATGCTTCTAGACTACAGCTTCTGTAATATTATGAATGTAAGTCTAAAAAGACAGTGCTGACATTTGTGACTGATTTTTCTATCCATTTCTTTTTCTATCCATTTCTTTAAGACAGCATTACAAGAAAAAGTGATTATAAAAGCTGCATTTAATTTCTATTTCTCTTTTACACAAACAAGCTATATAGGGAAAAAGGCAACAGTTGTGGGTGCTAAATGATAAGCTTTATACTTTTGTACCCAAAATTTAGAGAGATACAAATACTTACAAAGCACCTTGCTTTTTTTTTTTTTTTTTTGTACGGAGCTGTTTTACCCAATACTGTTGACAAAACCATAAATGTAATTGTCTTTAAACATTAGCAATATTACATACTGAAATCTTATTATGATTTTAATTGTATTTGCCCATACATCATCATTTCCTGTGTGTTTTCATTGAATAGCGTTTCAGGAAATGTAATTTATTAAAAGGTGAAACAGATTTAGGCAGTAAAACTATGGTTTGCTAATACAGGAGAAGGAATAAAAGAAGCATCAAATGACCTGAGTGCCATATTTCCATCTATTCTTCTCCTAGACAGAGCAGGATCTTACAGTTATATGATGCTGTTCAAGAAAAAGCTCTTTCTTGTTGAAAGTTTAACTGAAAATTCAAAATCCCTTGGCAACTACAGTTAATTTATAATTATCTTCTATTTCTGTGATATACAAGTAGGTATATTTATGAAATAATGTGTTAAACTTCTCTCTAATTGCCCATGGCTATTTTTGTTAAGCATGTTCAAACTGCTCCAGATGAATTCTGCATATAATGCAAAGGATTTACTCAAAGTAGGTAATTTTAATTTCCACAAATTGCAAGTACACCAGGTGTGTTACAGCTTAAGACAGTTTACCAGTAAAGCGTTTCTTGCTAGTGCATGGTAAGGTAGAGCTTTTATAAGTCCAGTATTGGAGATGTATGGTTTGTCACATGCACATCAGTCTGCCAGAGTGGAGATTCTTATGCTTTCACAGAAGCAATGTTTTCTATTAAGTCATCCTCACTTTTGTACTTTAATAAGAAATCCAGACTTACAGAATCATGCTGCATGTTGTGACTCATTAAATGAACAGTTAATCATAGAATCATAGAATGCTTTGGGTTTGAAGGCACCTTAAAGATCATCTAGTTCCAACGCCCCCTGCCATGGGCAAGCATACCACTCACTAGATCAAGTTGCTCAGAGCCCCATCCACCGTGGCCTTGAACACTTCAGGGATGGAACAACCACAGTCTCTCTGGACAGCCTGTTTCAGTGCTTCACCGCCCTCTTTGTAAAGACTTTCATCTTAACATTTAATCTAAACCTACCCTCTTTCAGATTAAAACCATTGCCTTATGTCCTGTCACCATCTGCCTGTAGAAGAAGTCCTTCTCCCTCATAAGCTCCCTTTAAGTTACTGGAAGGCAACTATAAGGTCTCTCCTAAGCCATATCTTCTCCAGGCTGAACAACCTCAATTCTCTAAGCCTGTCTTTGTAGGGCAGGTGATCCATCCCTCTGATCACCTTCGTGGGCCTTCTCAGGATGTGCTCCAACAGGACCATGTTTTTCTTGTGCTGAGGACCCCAGACCTGGACACACAACTCCAGGTGGGTTCTCACGAGGACAGACTAGAGGGGTAGAATTAGCCCCCTTGTCCTGCTGGTGACCCCTCTTTTGCTGCAGTCCAGGATGCAGTTTGTCTTCTGAGCTGCAAGTGCATACTGTTGACCCATGTCCAGCTTACCATCAGAACCCCCAAATCCTCCTCTGCGATGCTGCTCTCAATGAGTTCATCCCCCAGTCTGTACTCATATCTGGGATTGCACCGACACAGGTGCAGCACTTTGCACTTGGACTTATTGAATCTCCTGAGGTTCTCATGGGCCCACTTCTCAAGTCTATCCAGGTCCCTCTTGGATGGCATCCCATCCTTCATTTGTGTCATCTGCAAACTTGCTGAGGGTGCACTCAGTCCCACTGTCAGTGTCATTGATGAGCATATCAAAGAGCACCAGTCCCAAGACAGAGCCTTGAGAGGCACCACTCACCAGTGGTTTCCACCTAGACATAGAGCCATTGACCACAACTGTCTAGATATGACCATTCAGCCAATTCTTTATCCATTGAATAGCCCATCCATCGAATCCATGTCTCTCCAGTTTGAGTCAGCGTTCCACAATGTATCCATATCTTTATAACATGGGATTTGATGGCTACTGTGTTTATTGGAAACTTGTGATCTAGCAGACCATATCTTAGCATGCCTGTAACTAATTGTTGGGTTCCTTCAAATGTTTTTATAAGCAAAACAATTCTAAGTTAAAAATCTGGTTCCCCTTTTAATTGAAGGGAGAAAAAAAATCCTGTGATTCTTGAGATATCTGAATGGGGCTAATCTGCAGATTATCTTGGAATGAGTTGTACATCATGAAGCCTTTCAGTCATATTTTGAAGTGTTATGTGATAAATAAAATACACCAAGGAGGACATTTCCTATATCAACTTTCTCAACTTTGTAACTAAACAAAGGCGATAGCCTTCCTTAGCCTAGAGAGAGTAGAGTGAGATAAGTTTAACCTTTGTGCCCCAAATAATATGTTTACCGATTTTCTATAATTTTCACAAATTATAAAACTGCCTTTCATAATAAGATCTATTTTTTCTGGTATAGTTTTAAAGAAAAGTTTTTAGAGGCTTGAAAATTTGAAAGCAACATTCTACAATGCAGTGTTGCAGAGCAAAACTGAAATGGTAGACTTGAACATAAGCAACTTCTGTGACAGTATTTCAAGTAAGCTGGGGTGCTAAAACTAGGTGACATCTTTGGTTGTATTTCAGAAATAACTACAAGTTGGGATGAAATGATACTTAGCAGCATTTAGAAGATGACCAGAATTATCTGAAGAAACAGTTTAATTCATAAGGGTTTGCATTAACTGATAAGAAAATAATCTTAGAGAATGACAGGTGTGCAGGAGATTT
The DNA here is from genome assembly GCA_035041135.1 of Platyrinchus mystaceus. Lineage (NCBI taxonomy): Eukaryota > Metazoa > Chordata > Aves > Passeriformes > Tyrannidae > Platyrinchus > Platyrinchus mystaceus. The sequence continues at coordinate 60,515,897 of JAWWLV010000001.1, read as the reverse complement.
TTCCTTTTTCCTATTTTGCTCAAGCAAAATAACAATTTTTCTGTAGAAACCCTTTGTGTAATATTTTGCTTAATTTAGTAGCAGATTAAATTACATTTTCACCTGCACTCAACATGGTACTCCTAACCAGTCAGTGATAGATAGCTTATAAATGATGACCATACCTAGTACCTTTTAAAGCAATTCAAGAAGTAACTTATGATTCTGTTGTCTTCTAAAATCATTCAGTCTTTACATCCCAGGCTTTCACTTATTCTTTATGTTGCAGAATCCATACAACTTATTCAGTAGCACCTAGTTTTAATAGTTCTTCTTCATCTGAGTCACTAAGAATTCCAGAATTTAACTCCTAAGCCTTTTTTTCTTTTGAAAATGGAAAAAGTAAGCATTCAAGAAAAGAAATAAGTCATACAAGGGAAAAAAAAAACACACCAAACCCAAAAATAAACAAATGGTTCTGTGAGCTTTATTGTTCATAAAGCTTGGTTACTACACATTTTGTCCATTAGTTGATAGGCTGTTTAAGTGAATTATACTTACTACTCTGCATAGACTAATCATACTGTCCTGCAGAAAATGCATGGGCATTTTTTGTGTTATGTTTTATTACAGTTGATGTGATTAAACATCACCAAGTTTGAATTATGAAGTTTGAATCTTTAACAGACTTTTTAAATTGAAAAATTTTATGATCCAACTTAACAACTGTATGTCACTTTGAAGCTGGGTTTGAACTAGATGACCTCGACAGAGGTCTCTTTCAACCTAAGCTGTTCTATTATCTGAGAGAACTAAATCTATTCATTAAATTTTGTAGAATTAAAACACATAAGCAAATTTTAAAGTTATTACACATGCAAATGTCTTTAATATAAAAAGGACTTCTTTCCATCAGAATCCATGTAGCAGTTCTGGTAATTTATTTTTAGCAATATTTTCATATTCATATAAAATCATAAGCTTCTTCATTAACATAAAAAGACATTTTTTTTTTATGTCTAGATTTGGGTTTTAATGAGGCAACAGACATTTCAGAGAAGTGTCAGAAATTTTTATGATACCTATTCTTCAGTACCTAAGTTGTCTGTACTTGAGCTTCATATCAGCAGTGGCATTTTTGCACCCTCTTTATAAGGAAAATCTGAGGCTTAAAAGGCTTTGTTAATTTTTTTCTGACTACCTTTTTAGGCTGATAAACTAAAGTATACATTCTTTGGATTTCTTTATGACTGTGATTTCATTGGTCAAGTAACTAAACCACTATCTTTACGTCTCCCTCAAATCCCACTGGAAAGTTACTTATTAGCAAATCATCTAATACTAAATTTTATTTTGTGATGTTTAAGCAGAATCTGTTTACCTTCACAGCAAGCTGAGAAGTTTTGCAAGTACTGCTATGTTTTACCTGCTAGGGATTCTTTAGCATAGCTTCAATAGATCACAAATTTGATGGCAAAATTTAGCTACTCTGCCCTATGCTTTGATCACTAAGAGATTTTCCTAAATTACATATTGCAATAGTTACAAGATTTATTTCTAACTTTTTTTCTTCTCAGGCATCTCAATTAATAAAGATGGAAAAATTCTTTGCATTGATGGAATTAAGCTTACTGTAAATGCAGTAGCCTACCTTGTCACATTCAAATTGGAAAAACAACAACAACAAAAAAAACCCCACTGTCGGAAATTCAATTTAGCATTGCAGAGATTACTGCAGTATAACAACCCTTTATCTGTAGTAGTGTATAAAAGCACTTCTAACAGTGCATCAATTTTCACAGCCATTTAGTAGATTAGAAAGCAATTGTAAACAGAGTAAAACCCACATTAACTCCTGTCAACAGCCTGCCTTTTCCTCAGTTATGGATTTGTCTGAAATAACAATGAAGTCTAAAGTGATTGCATCAACATCACAGATTGTATTATAAATATGAATGAACCCATTGTAATGGACTGCATAGTAATAGATGGCAGGAATTTGTCCTCCCCATCAAAGTAACAGCTTTTATAAAGGAAGAATAGCTGTGACATAAGGAAATGTGTCACTCTACAAGAAATTACTGCTTCCCTTGTGAAACAGTAACTGCATCAAGTGACAAGTTTTTAAACTACCCCTATTTTAATATTTTAGCAATGCACCATTAATAAGTGTCTGGTGTTTCTTTTAACTGAAATCAGCTGATAGATTTATATAAAAATCAGGCATTTTTAAATGGGCAGTTATTTAAACAACATTACTGGTTTTTGGGGGTAGAAGAAAGAAAGTAGTTATGCATGGTTTTGTTTATTTTGGAAAATTATCCTTTTTTACAACTATTTAAAAGCAGTAAATGCAGTGAAAATGAGAAGAATACTGGTTTCCCAAGAAGGAAGTCATTAAGTAGCAAAGTGATGATTACAGTAAACTGATTCATGTCCAGTATGCTGAAAACTGATCTTCAAAGACTTGAAGATGCTTCATGTACAATATCATGCAGAGTGGGGTGTGTTTTGAATTTTTTTCATTTCTCCAGAAGATGTCTAATGTCTTTAATTAACACTGGTCACTAGATATTTCCTAATGCCTGTTTCTAAAAGGTGAACTAGTGCGTATCTTTTTAATTGCTGCTGTCTATTTAAGTGTCCCTTACAGTCTTAAATAAGGACATTTTCTCTCCTACTACTCAATTGCTTTTATTAGAAACCAATGCATTGTGGTACCACAGTCATGTTAGGCACGATACTATAAAATAGTCCTTCTCTGATGTAAAAGGGACAATACTGTATATTTGAGTTCTGACTTATCACACACGGGATATTAAACATTGAAGACCAAATTTTCAAATGAGGACAAAAGTAATGTTTCATATTCATGGGAGCAAAACCTGTTTGTAAACTAAAGCCGTTACAAAGAAAAAAGTACAATTTACTCCAAATTGTAAGAATGAAATGTGACAACATTTATCTTTTGTCAGCTGTTGCATTTCATTGTTATTTTGGAAAATGTTACGGCAATTACTCAATGAAACATTTTACAAAAAGACTTCACTAAAAATTTTGTCTGAAAAAGCTAGTGGTTTTCTCCATAGAGATCATATATTTTGTTTGATAACCCATGTATAATTGTAGCTTCTAACCTTCAAATATTTACATTTAAACAAAAACAGTCTCAGGAATGGTGATTTCACATTAGTAAGCATTCTGCTTTACCCTGTAATAGCTATAGTTTAAGTTATTTATATTTTTGTAGATACAATAAGAAAATGTAATTAGTGTTTTTGAGAATAAAATACTTAACCAATGCTATATCTAGATTTATATTACTACAATCTAATTAAAAAACCCTTATGATTTGATAATAATAAAGTACATTTAATGAGATATAAAAAGAAATGATCATCAGTAAAAAATATACATCAACAAGTTTATTTTATAGTTGTGTGATTTCCTAATTAGTATTTTACTACAATTTTTTTTTCAAACCTAGAAAGCACAGGTGAATAAGTGGTTTCTTAAATTGGACCCAGCACCCTGCTGTATTGTCACATGCTATTGTTAAATGCTCCTATTTAGTGGATTTCATGTCTCCAAGTCAAATAAGTCTGCACAAAATTGAAGTGCTGTTCTGAGCCCTAGACTTATATAATCATAAATTTGGTTATCTTGGCTTACACTATCCTTCCTTTCCCTACATGCTCTTGGGTGGGGCTGAAAATGTTTTTCTAAAATTCTTTCATCCATCATAAGTGGATTCTTTGTCATCTAATGCAGAATCATATATATATAATCAATGCTTTATATAAATTGATACAAGTACCTGTATCTCACAGTAATTTTGTTATCATTAACTTACTAATGATACTTATCATTATCTTACTAATCTATCTTTAAAGAAATTCTAAATGCCGTTTAAGAGCAAGCACTAAAAAGGAAAGCACTTGGTTGAAACTAGAACTGGTGAAAGTCCCAGGGCTAGAGAGCAAGCTATCCTCTTATTAGGACCTGTTTTGTAATGAAATCCTCAAGGAAGAATTACAGTTTGAAATTACACTATTGTTACTGAACTAAGACAAGAAGTACAGTCTTCCTCCTAATGATGGTCACGTCCCTCATAAAGCAGTCAAGAATCACTGTTCTCATTGAGTAGCAGAATTGTCTTCCCAAGGCAGGTGAGGACTCTTGGTCCAAGATTTACCAGTCTTTCTGGCTGGACCCACATGTCAGTGCACCCTCTATAGACAGCCAGTTTTCCACAGTGCTTCTCTTACTGGTGTCTGTCTCTCATATATTCTGTTTATGTACTTCAGCCCACTTCTCTTTCCAACTTACACCACTGCTATTTGAAAAAAAAAAATAATTTTTTTTTAGAAACTACTGATCAGAAATTATGATTCAAAGCTGGCAGTTCTTGGACATGTTTAGATACGTGTAAAGCAGGTAAATAAAGTTTATGGTCAGATGTAGATATATTCTGCTTAATTACATGGGATCTGTTTTGATTGCCCTCACTATCTGTTTAAAACTAATCTAAGCTAGGCTCTCTCTCTAATCGAAAGAAGCCGATAGATACCTAAAGTATGTGCTTTTAATTGTGCTCTGAAGATTGCCTTTTCCCTTGACTAGTCCCTTGACAGTGCAATCTCTTTGCCATTATTGTTCTGCAGAGTCAGGCATAATGATTCTGCACCAGGACTACCATGCTCTACAACAATTTCATTACAGTGAAATACAACACTACTGGGTTCATAGGATCTAGAGACAACATCCCACACTTCCTATTACTCTCAAAAAAAATCTGTATTTTGTGTAATTAGTACAGTACAAAACAACCTCAGCCAACCACAGATAGATTTTCCTATAAATGAGGTGTCACCAAATTTAAAATACATTTCAACTGGATCTTTGTGTATCACAGTCCTTCCTACATGCATGAAGGAACATGGAGCTGTGCATAATCTGATGAGAAAAATGGCATTTCTGTTTTAATTCTGATGGGCATAGGTCATTTGGATTTGTTCCTGAATGAATGATGAAATATATGTTAGTCTGTTAAACATAATGAAAAGACTGATGAAAATAATCTTTTCAAAAAATTGAGTCCTGAGTAACTGCATGTGTTTGTTTCATACCAAAAATAGCTTTGTGTGTTGGTATTATTATTATTTTTTTTGTTGTTGTTATTATTATTGTCTTTCCCATGTTAAAACCTTAATGCTTGTCTTCACTAGTTCTTTATTTTTATGGAACAAATGTCATATTTAGTATGTTTACAAGTGAGAGACATAATTTTTGATATATGCATAAAATATGATGACTCAATGAAAATATTTTGTCTACTGCTTATTTTGAATGGCAATGAGACTATATGAATTAAAGTAGGTGCTGTTATAGTTTTTATCACTGCATAGTATATTTATCCCTCTTTTTTTTATTTGGTGCATACTCTGCAAAAGTGTTATAGGATTTTTGTTGTTGTTTTGGGTTTTTTGTTTTGTTTTTGAGAGAGTTCATAAAATATTTTCATGGGACTCAAATAACTTTTAATTCTTTCACCTAATAATTAACTATCTTACTTAACAAAAATTCATACACATAGAGCTGATATCTTAACAATCACAGAGTTGTCTTGCCATCATCCATAAAGACTAAACTTAAACAGTCCACTGTGGATGTGAGTTTCTTAAGTGTGCACTACTAGAGTTTATAAGTTTTGCATGGCCAGGACTAAATCTAAGCTAATTTCAGTTTAAAGCAGTGAAGATTTTCATGTGAAGAGTAAGATTGCCTATACCATTTCAGAAGTAGGGATCATTTGTTTCATAGGCTGATTTTAAATCCAGGATATTTTTCAAGCTTGTCAGAAACTTGCAAAGCTACACAAAAGTTTGGGTATCACAAATCTGTAAGAGAAAAGAGCCTAAACATAAGATCTATGTCTACTTAAGATAAAGGTTAGTGAACATGAAGGATTTTTTAAAAGGAAAAAATGGCTGAACAATGTGCTTAAGAATGGCAACTTTCTCATCTACAGTTCATGTCAGCATATTGCATACAAAACAGTTACCCTGTTTATATCCAAACTGTGCACTGCAACAACCAGAATATAATTTATTTTAACTATATTCTTTATGTAGCCAGAAAAAACTTTGTGAAATTCTGTAGCTTGAGTTAAATAAGTGGTCAGATGGATACTCGTAATGGTCTATCAGGCCCTAGAATCACCAAATCTGTGCCCCGTCCTCCCTTATAGTGAAAATATGATCTCAACAATCCATTATCTCTGTCCAGACTAAGAAATCCACCTTTTATGCAGACTTTGCTGCAATTAAAAGTGTGAAGCTCCAGATACAGAAGTTGCCTTCAGATATCTTCAGTGCAGACTCTCTTTACCTGTTTAAAGTATCTACATTAGGGTTAAATGAAGCGCAGTTTAGAAGTGCTTGGTTTTCCTCACTGACTGTGAAGGGAGCCTGAGGCAACCAGCACAAATTCGTTCTGTCCAGTTAATCTCACACTGGGATCAAGGGCCTTTGGTGAGGCACAAGGATGCATGGGACTAAGCATGCTCTTGTTACAAATAATTTTATACAACAGAGAAGAAAAGTTGAAACTACAGTTTTGTTTATGTAGCTGTAATACATATGTGTCTGTAGTCAACAAATTATTTCATAGTTGTAGTTATAATAAGCCCAGTTAAATTTATTTTGCTTTGTTAGTACACACTGCTTTTACTGTATTAAACTGTGATTATCTCTATTCATGAGATAATTCTCCTCACCCTATGAAATAAAGAGGATTGAGCAAGAGGATGGATGGATGTTTGACTGTTGCCCAGTCAAACCACCACCACAGTAATTCTTTTTGAAGGTGTTACATTCCAACCTTAAACACATTTTGAAAGGATTAAATTTTTTCCAACACTCTTCAAAAAGTCACTTCACAGTTTTTTATGCTTTAATGTGTCATAGTGTGAATAATATTTAGTTGAATGCCCAGAGTAACTGAAGAAAGAAAAGCATTCATGCTAATTCAGATAAACTTCAGTGGTCTTTGCTGTAATATGTTGTTCTCTGAATTCTTGCATTTCAAGTATCTACAGTTAACATGAAAATGCATTTGACCATGCTTGCTTCAGAGAAATAAGTTAAGCATATGTTTTTCGCTTTGTGACTGACTGGATTTGTGTATTATTATTTTAATTACCCCTCGGGCAATCTTCTGATGTGTGATCATGTGCAGGTCAATGTTCTGCACGTCCTTCGACATGACAGCTCATAGAATAATTATCCTGTCATCACACCTTGATTCATTGTTACGTTGTTTCTGGGGCTTTTTCTCTTACTCACATTTGCTTAGCAACCAGATCACACTCTCATACTTATTATTCAAGTAATCACCCTCTGCAGCACATAGATGCATCAATTAAAGCTTTACAATGAAGTATATTGTTCTGTGTGGAATCCTCAGGTGTCAGGAATTAAAAATTTATTTTAAATGTTGTAGGCCACCTTCAAATGGCTAATTTGTGTTCATGTTAAATAAACAAGCATGCTAGAAATTCTAAACAAAAGAAAGTGATAGGTCAAAATCATTAGGAAATGAATGGTAAAATCGTATTCTATTCTTAAAGTGCTTAGTCTTTTTTAGAGATTTAGCAATTATATGCAGCTCTGAAATGTCTGAGTGCCAAACACGTATTTTAGATCTGTTTTTTCAGATGCAAATCAATTTGGTATCTGCTTTATTTATTCTTACCTATATTTTTTGTAAACATTTTCTGGCTAGTTTTCCAATTGGTGTAAATTTCACAGCAGTTTATTATTAGAATGAAACTCAAGTATCCAGAAATTGTCAAGATGGTTCAGTGATTTAATGCTGGCGTCCTGCAGCTTTGACTGTAATCAGTAGGTGCTCTGGCATTACCATAAATGTTTTTTAACTGTCTCCATAAAAAAACAAAACAAACAAAAAAATTTTCCTGTTTGAAGTCTCCTGTTTCTGATTAAATTCAGTTTGGGTTCTTTTGCATAATTAATATACCATGATGATCTCTAACCATTTGTTTTTAATATCACCTTTTGAGCTAAACACATTTTCAAGACTGCTTCATAAGTCAAAACAGACAAAGGAAAAACAAGTCTATGGTTACAAATCCTCTATTTCAGTGGCTTAGGAGGTCTTACTGCCTTCTGCCTGGTATTCTTAGTGAGTGTAAAGGGTTCCAGTTCTCAGTCTCATTTTTTCATCTCCTATGTAAAATTTTCTCTTCAAGTTCCTCTTTGAGAAAGAGGTTTTTTCTGTAAGTGCAAAGGTGTGTTGTATTTTAGATTTTTGAAAAAAAAATCTGTTAGCTGGTTATCACTAGGTAGTACTTGAGTGCAACTGATTAGGAAAAGAAGCTGAAAATGCTGCAGGTGGCTTCTGCTGTTTTTTACATACCACGGTGTCTGCTAAAAGTCTAACTGGTAGAATATAGGGCAGTAAATATGTTCATCATGTGAAAAATTCATGCCATTAATGTTGTTAAACACAGCATTTTGAATTCATAATTACTGGATTAATTACCCATTACAGTGGGTTTTGAATTTGGCTTGTGATAATTGATATTTGGAAGAGTCAGTAAAAGCTATCTTTATACAATAATTCCTCTTTTAGACTCTGTTGAAATCATCAGCCCTTTCCAAAGCAATTTGTCACTTGCAAAGTGCAGTTGCTGATGTCAAATACATGTATGTGCTGCTATGATCAGGTTCTTTAAAATTATTGTAGAGATGCCTCTGCTTGAATTAAGGTGCCAATGAGAGCGTATGCTAAAGTCAATAGTACCGAGTTTTATTTAACAGTAAATGTGAGGTGGAGATAGATAGATAGATAGATAGATAGATAGATAGATAGATAGATAGATAGATAGATAGATAGATAGATAGATAG
>JAWWLV010000001.1:60472190-60506887 GCA_035041135.1 Platyrinchus mystaceus | reverse complement strand
AGATAGATAGATAGATAGATAGATAGATAGATAGATAGATAGATAGATAGATAGATAGATAGATAGATAGAAAGAAATAAGAAAAAGAGAGAAAGGGGGAGAGAAAGAGAGTGATAGAAAGACAGATTAAGAGAAAAAATATCACCACTCCGTAGGTTTTGATGGCATCCTTTTGATCCTTCTCTTGTGTTCTCAGTGGTGAAAGTTCTAGTCTTGTCAGAGTGATGGTTGCAGTCTGGATCCATCAAGGGAAGCCCAGGATGGTGAGGGAAAAAACCCATGGTGGTAAGGGAAGTCCCATGTGGTGGTGAGGGACAGAGTCCATATAGTGAGGGAAGAAGCCCACGTGTTGAATGAAGTCTGGGCCATGAGGGAAGACCATGACAGTAAGAGAAGTCCCGTGGGGAGGGAAGGAGCCTGTGTGTGTTGAGTGAAGTCCACAAAGCCCAGGGTGGTAAGGAAAGTCCCACGTAGTGAGCAACGCCCAAGGGTGGCTTTTATTATGCTTAGTCTAGGTGGGAATGTCCCTGGTACCTCCCCTGGGACAGGAGGTTTTACACTGGATGTTGTAATACTGGATCACAGGACATTTCAGGAGACACCTTCTAAGATGTTACAGCTGCCTGTCCCGTCAGCACAGTTGGGCTGATCATTGCCCATCATCAGAGACTGGATATATCTTCAGGCTACATGTGAATTGTTCTGATACTTCACCATTTGAGGGGGTGGGGGTTATCCCAGCTGAGTGATTTATGTAAGGACAAAGAAACACTGTCCCACCTTGCAGGATTTGCCTCTTTCCTTATCTTGTCCAACACCAAGCTTGTAGCTTGAAGTGTCAAGTCTGCATGCCCTCAGCACCTGGACTGTTACTTTGCACATCATCAGCATCTTGATTGTTTGAGCCATTAGCATTCTATTCTTTCACACTTGTGGATGCATTCTTCTCCTGGGATAAATGGACAATAGTACCACCTTTATCTTATCTCAGTTCTGCCACAGTCCAAATTAGTAGGCATATTCAGGGAGGGGCAGACTTCAGTGAGCAGTTACTTCTTTGCAAAGTTTGTTTCAGTGAATAAAAGTCCTTCAGTGATTTTAATAATGTTTAAGCCATAAACCATTTCAGTATCTCACATGTATGAAGTAGAAACATTTTTCTACATCCCAGACCTCTCCACACATGAGCAAGGCCCAATTACAGTCCATCCCAAAGAGAGGAAATAATTAATTGAAAGAACATAGCATTAATTAGAACATCATATTAAGAGGGAGAGACGAATTGTCAAAAGAATATATATACAATCTTGTAGAGCAAGGAAAGATGAATCACTTTTCCTCTGCCTTTATTTAGCTTTGTATAAGGATCTTCCTGAATATATACTATTTCCTGCTACACAGTTTCAGTCTCCTGGGTAGCATGCTTTTAACTGTTTTCTGCAGAGCTTTGTCAGAGGAAAGAAAGGACCATAATAATAATAATATGAAAGTAAAATGAACTAGATGATTCAACTTCATTCCATTTCCATCCAGTGTATTCATGAAAGCAATCTTGGATGTTAGTTTACACAAGTTAAACTTCACAGTCAGGTCTGCTTCCATCCTGTTGAGAAGCACCCATGCTATAAAGAAGCACTGATTAGAATTTGGAGTTTTCATAAATACTTTTCCAGGTTAGTAAATCACTACACTCTTCCCTGTCATAGCATTAACAGCATGCAATGCTCTCTGTTGCTCTTCATTCCAGAGACTGGTTGTAAAACGTTTTAAAATGAGAGGAGCCTGAGAGCCATATGCTATTCTTGCAGTCTTTTGAATAATAGTGACTGAGAGCCCACTGTGACTGTGACCTGTGTGGGCAAGAACTTCGCCAGGACATTTGTCCTGTACCTGTTACAGGAATGTGAGGAAATTATGTTTCTACTCAACTATTAAAACTAACACCCACCTAATTTACTTTCAGCTCTAGCCTTTCTTCTTTATGCTGTTCCCAAAAATATTTCCAGGAGTCTGTAAAGCTCCCTTTTGCTTAGAAGGAGTTTGATTCCTTAGGAGAGAAGAGCAGCAGATGAGAGAAACGAAGTTTTTCCCATTGGGTTTGATCTGACATTACAAAATATTTATACTCTAACTTCAAGCAACACAACGAATAGTCTGATTGCTGATAAAAGCCTGTGAATGGAAGTTTGGGATAAAAGTAAGAACTAAAAATTGTTTTGTTTTGTAGCAGTTACTGAAATAGTTAGGGAATAGCTTTTAAACATTTGATATCAAGAGTAGTGGATAAGAAATAATTTAGTGTTAAGCTTTTAAAGCAATTGCTAGATGTAGAATTACATAGAATCACAGAATGGTTTGGGTCAGAGGGGGGCTGAAAGATTATCTAGGTCCAATACCCCCACCATGGGCACAGACACCACTCACTAGATAAGGTTGCTCAGGACCCCATCCAGCCTTGAACACTTTCAGCGATGGGGCCTAGTTTTGGTGGGTTTTGCTTTTTTCTTCCGTTTTTTTAATGTGTATACTAAATAGTCAATACTAAAGAAAAGCAACAACATTATTGAGAGCTGTAGTGAGTAGAATCTCATAAGTACAAAATCAGTCTTTAAGACTTGCTTTATTGTTTGGATTTATTGAGGGTTTTATTTTCTAGAGGTAGGAGGCTTTCTACTGTGTTTTTCACAACAGTTGGTAAAAGAAGACAAAATTGTATGGTTCTTTTTCATTTCAGTAATTTCATCATTCCCCATTGCAACTGCTAGTGGCTTTCCTTTGATGGCAGCAGTCTTCATGCATATTCCTGAAGTTCTGTATCAAAGTGCACCTTGAAACCAATATTCCTGTACAGGTAGATGCTGCACAGGCAGGTTTGGAGACTAAATGTGTCTACCGCTCAAAGACATCAGTGGTGGTTTAGTATGTGGAATCTACATTAGTTATCATCAGCTGAATAGAGGGTAGCTTTAGACTATGGATCCCCTATGTTATCTTGTCACAGATCACTAACTTGTACAGCCATATTTTTGGCAGTTAACTCTAAAGATGATTTACAATGCAAGCTGCAATATACTTGTGAACAAAAAAAAAGCAAGTAATAAACCACATTTCAGGAATTTAAAATAGTCTAAATATGTTAACTTCCAGTTTTATTATTGTCATTTCCTGGATATTTCTTTATTTGAAGAAGAGCAAATATTGATGTTTATCCTATTTGTACCTTGGGAAAAATCCCATAAACACCTAGGCTGTGTAATGTTTCTGCCCACTTCCTGAAGACTTCTGCTGGGTATTCATGTAGATCAATATTTACCTTTTTATCCCCTTCATCCTGACATAATAAGAATGTTAATTTATGAATTATTAATACTAAAGTTATGCCATATGATTTATCCATTTGGAAATTAAGAGACTTAGAATTTAGCTTCTCAAGAATGATTACAACCATGTGCTCTAAAAGTCAATAATGACCACACAGTAGATTTTTATTTTGGAAATTTCCGTTTGCTGTTTCCTAGAAATTCACAAATGAGCCTTCATTTGGGAAGAAATGCATGAAAAGACAAGAAGATCCACTGTAATTCAGGGTGAAATAAGAAGGATGCCAAACTCCTAGGTCCGAAATAGTCATCGAACACCTTCAGAGATTTCTTCTCTCATATAGATAAAAACCTTGGGTGATTTCTGACAGCAGCTTGATCCACACTCTTGTTCTCTTATTATCTTGACAGGCACTCAAGACTTTCATTAAAATGCCATAACTTAAAGTTTCATTTCTTGTAAAAAAAGTCATTGCCTTATCACAGGTCAGAATATATTAATTTAAACAGAGAAATTGGTCCCAACTCAATGCAAAGGCAAACTACCTTTGGAAAATATAGGTAAAAGTCTGAATGGAGTGATCAGCAGGAACTTGAAGCAGTCTTTGAGAAGGTGTAGGCAGGTAAGGAATTAAAAGAATTTTTAAAGGCTTTGCTTTAGGGCCAAATGAAAGGGAGCTAGTCCAGCATAATTCCTCTCGTAAGAAATTAATTTGCTCACAGTTTGTAATTGATTTTCTTTGAAATTTGATACCTATAAATCCTCCATATTAGCTGCCCTTAGTGCTGGCATACTCCATTCTTGCCTTTGAAATGAACAAAAAAACTCTATATTCACTGTTTCTGAAAACTTTGTCTCATCTAAATTGAGCTTACTCATAGTGTTTATTCCTTGTGTTTCACTCCTTTTTAATGTAACACTCAAGAACAGCAACAACTGTTAAATGAAATGTGCATATTTAAAAAAAAATTCCAAATATCAGTAACACTTTTTAATGTCTCATGCATTATTGTCTGCTTAAGATTAGTGAAGTTGTGAGAATTTAGTATGAAATACTAGGGTGTAAGAAATTACTTATCAAGCAAAGATCTTTCACGTACAGCTCCAACTCCTTAAGGTATTAGGGCTGGAGCTGCAGGTTTGAACTGAAATAAGTTATAGCAATACAAAGCACTCCTTTAACCAGGGACATTCTTCAACCCTTTGCTTGTCAATCAGAGGAATTGTTGTAAAAATATGAAACCAACAAAAAGTACTTAAAGTATTTTCCATTATACTATCCAGCAAGGAGCTATCACATTTTTTAAGAGTGGTGTTATGTAATAGGAATGGATCTTCTAGCTATAGTAGCCTTTCATATTATGTCTAAATTCTGGTTCTGGGTGGTAGGGCAGATTTGGCCAAGAGTTTGGAATCTGGAAGTTCAAAATGACATTTTTCAGAATTGATGAGGCTTTTTAATGGACTATTTGAAATAGGGAATGTGAAGAGACAGATGGAGTCGTCTTATCTCTAAGCTGTTCTAGTGGGTTGGTCATGGCTGGCAGCCGATCTCCCACCCAGTTGCTCATTTGGTCCCCACTTTGGTGGGGAGGGATGGGAAGGAGATTAGGAAGCAGGAAATCTCATGGGTCAAGACAAAGAGAGGGGGATCACTCAGCAGTTACTGTCACCAGCAAAACAGTCTTGACATGGGACTAATTAATTCATTGACAGTTTATATACACACAACATTTGGGTGTTGGAAAACAACAGCAACCAACCAAACAGAATAATCAAAACAGTCTTCCTACTTTCTCAGGCTTGGCTTCGCTCTAGATCCCTGTCCTACCCCTTAATTATCACTGCAAATCCTGTCATTGAGACGCCTAATGGCACAAAAGAGTGACAGGCTCAGCCATGCCCTGTTGGTGGGTCCATTGGAGTCATCTGGAACCAGCTGTGTCCACACAGGGCAATCATGGTCTGTCCTCACTGAGGCCACTCCTGCAGTTCCCCTGCTTCCAAAACTTTGCTACCTACACCCAATCCAGCTATTTACTTTAGATCTGAAGCTAGATGGAGCGGAAGTGGGAATTCAGAACCTCCACCTTGTCCTGAACTTAAAAACAGAGGTCCTTGAAGTGTCTGCCAGCAGTGGTCATACTCAGCCTTTCAAAATAAAGTCTTATCTAAGAAAGTCTCAACCATTTGAAATACTAGCCAGTATTGCCTGTTTATATCAAAAAAGTAGTTCATGCTTAGAAACTGGTTTCCTCATACCTTCAGCAAACAGGGATGCTTTATACTTTGGTATCATCAGAAAACCCTTTAGGAACATCTCCAGATTGACTTCTCAAGGGCTGCTGTTTATTTAGATGGAGAATATCCTCACAAGGTCCATGGTACGTGACCATTGTCTAAATACACTTCACTTGTTCAGGTTGCATTGGGACATGCATAATGATGTGGCCAGTGTAATTTGTGGGAAATGGGCAGGACTTCCAGACAGAGGCTGGAGTGCTGCAAGCATTCCAGCTTGTAGGAATGCTGTACAGCTGCATCCAGAATCAGCACATGGCATGCTGCCAAGAATGCATTCTCCTTTTCCCCTGATGTTTTGCTGGGGAAATACATAAGCACAGCATCAGCATGGTGTTGCTTTTCCTTGAGTTTCAGTTCCATGCATTAGGGACAGGGAACCAGAGACAAACTTCGACACCACACTGGGAAGACAGTGGTAAAAGTTACAGCTGGGGCTCTTACTTTTTCCAAGCCAAAGCCATTTGGCACGGGAGCCTTCAGAGTCTAGGACAGGCAAGTCATGACGTAAAATGTAAAAATAATTTGCATTGCAGGTAATGTTTGTATGGGTGGGCTTTAGAAAATCTTGGCATACACACAGCTTCAAGAATATGATGTAGTATGTGGAGCACAAGTCAGAGACATCAGAAATATTCCACTGGGGTTTTGAGCGTTTTTCACTGTTAACTTGGTAAGAGATGTAATGAGGTTGTAACTGCAATTGTTCTTTCTTATGTTACAATTTTGTTATGCCCTACATTGAGATGTATGACAGCAATACAAGCATATAATGCCATGTAATGGGTTCTCCTTATTGTATTTGCAACTTTATTTTTCAATCAGCTTAAAGTATTTACATAAAAACGAAATATGTCCTTAGTATCAAGACTTTTATGGAGAAACTATGTGATGAAATAAAGCTTTTCAATGTCCTTTTTAATTTTAAATATTTATTTGTTATTTTAAAAAATCTATCTCAACTTTAGTGAGTCTCCTGCAATCATTTTTGTTCTTTATTAAAGGTAATATATAACACTATTATGCAGGATTTAAAAATCTCCAATTGATCATATTTTCCTTCCCTGGGTTCACAGCGGGCAGGTCTCATACTACTGGTATTTACATGCTGGTGCACTATTTCCTTTTTCTGAATATGAAGTATGGAGCCTTTAATAGATTATAAGCATATTGTTATAAGTTATTCTATGTTAGGATACTGTTTATAAACTATGGAAAGCTATAATAAGCACAGTTTTCTGCCAACTGAATTTCCTGAGCATTGCTGTTAAAAGACTTGTTATCTAGATGATAGTAACTATTTGGCTCTAGGTTATGTGAATATGGTTTTGAAATGTTTTTGATTAACAGTGATGTTAAAGAAATTAATATCTGCACAAAATGAATTTTAATAAGACTGGAGGACCCAGAAGATTTTTTGATATTGAACAAGGGAAAAGAAATTATTTAAATGTCATGGAATCTGGACACTGAGACTTTAGTAGTGTACAATGTGATCTCTGCCTAACCCGTGCCTGAAAGCATTCACCAGCAGTAAAGTCAAAACTATTATGGGTAAATGTCTTATCACCCCAGTGTTCAGAAAACTTAATCATTAATTCGAAGGTTTTGCTCTTTTTTTCATCTGCATAATGACTGTTTTGATATGACAAATGATAAATTTCAATTGCTAA
The DNA here is from genome assembly GCA_035041135.1 of Platyrinchus mystaceus. Classification (NCBI taxonomy): domain Eukaryota; kingdom Metazoa; phylum Chordata; class Aves; order Passeriformes; family Tyrannidae; genus Platyrinchus; species Platyrinchus mystaceus. The sequence continues at coordinate 60,499,592 of JAWWLV010000001.1, read as the reverse complement.
AAGTGACCAAATAGTAGAAATTTGTCTCTACTGCTTCCAGTATATACAGCAAATTAATAAGCTCTGTCTTTATCTGGTGATTTTTAATGTCTGATTTCTTTTTGTCTTGCTACTGCCGGAAGGTACACCTTGCTACAGTAGGTGGACAAATAGTGCATCTTCGGAAATGTAAGCTTTCTTCTTAACAAGAATTCATGCAGAAGTGCCCTTCCATGAGTAGTTTTCATTTACCCTTCTGTAATTTTAGTTATATTAAATTCTTTAAGTGTTTATTTGAACCAAGGCATGTAGGTGTGTAAATGCATTACTTTTATTCTGCAGTTTTTTTCAAATATAGTTTACTGTCACAAGCACAAAACAAATTTATGTATGTCTATGATATAACAGTTCAAACCAGTTTAGGATGTCTGTTAATATCTGTATGGTTTGGGGGTTTTCTCTGTGTGTTCCCTTGTTCTAGAAACATAGGTGGCCAATGTCACTAAGCCATCTCCTTGCTGTTTAGGCAGCCATATCAAACACTGTCTTCAGAACCAGACCAAATTCCTGCTTATGACTTATGTTTTCTTGCTCTCAGTTCTGTATGTGTGAATTCCAAAACTCTCATGATTCAAAAGTTTTAATGTCTAATATCAGTATATAAATGGCTGTTTGTTCTTGTGCTTATTTTGTCAGTTAATCTTGACTTTGGACTCTTCTTAAAAGTAAATAACTATATACCTTATAGTCTTTACCATGCTGAACTAAGGAGGTCCAGCTTTTCCACTGTAGTGGTCAGAGCTGCATGCTAACCTGCAGCAGCTTGCAGCTGTGTAGTTCTAAATTCACATGCAAGGTGCATTGGCTTTTTTAATCCACCCACCTCAACAGATACATGTTGAAAATACACTTCTCTGGGTTTACTACTATAGCATAGGATTTGAGGGAGCTGTGATAACAATCCCAAGTCAGGACAGTGGAATGGATGAGGTACCCAATCACCAGTGCGTGCAAGTTTTAATCAGTGTGTGAAGCAGTACAGTGTTTAAGAGCTTGGTGTTAACACAAATTAATCCCTGCTGGATTAAAATGAAAAACTGACGAATTAGTGAGACTTTTTACCTTGCTTGTATCTAACTAATTTTACAGTTTGATTTACAGGGAAGTGAAGTAATTTTAAAAGGAAGTAGCTGTAATACTTCAAGTATTACAGCAGTTAATTCCTTAGGTGCATATTGACTAAAGGGAAATCTGGGGCTGTAGGTAAATGTGTATGTTTTCTGAGACAGGACTAGTGAAGTTCAGTGTTTCTGAATGACATTGACAACAGCCAATTTACAAAACAGGGAACTCCTACCTACACTTATGCTAATACAAAACTTGCACTTAGGCATAGCAATGCTGTGTGGAGAAGTTTCTCCTTGATTGAAGGAAAATAAACGGTAAAGATGCCACATGATTTAGGAAGTAGCTGAAATAACACCTTTGAGATGATAGTACTGGATTTAGATAAAATATGTGTGTGCAAGTTCTATTTTTTATAATTGACACTAGCTACTCAGTATTATTTGTAGTATGGCTGAGACCAAAGCATTCTTATTATTTAGGAAGTGCTGCTTATCCCTAGCATAACATGTCATGTATTAAGAACATGAGACTTTGTGATTTTTTCTAGTGAATTGTGACATCATCACTGAAAAGGAGAGGAAACAAGGACTACTCACATAAATTAAGCATTTCAGGCACTTTCCATTTTTCACTGTTGCAGGACCCTTCAGACAGAAGGGAAAGACACTTGTCATTCAAGCTGAATGCTCCACTCCTTAGTCTATGCATAGAAAGTCAAAAATATCAACAGGATTGCTGTTGTTTTAAGGAAAAAAAAGGCACAGCTGTCCTCAGCTTTACTCTGTGCTGTTCCCATGCAACAATTCCAGATTGTAGGCAGCAATTGATAGGACTGATTGAAGTGCAAGCCTCAATCATTTTCTTAGTTTCAAAGTGGTGAAAGGGTTTTGATAGATCCCAATAGCTACTACTTCTTAATAGCTAACTTGCAGCAGTTTCCTGCTTAGACTATTCATTGTAAATCTCACTCTAAGGCGCCTTACTCTGCCCCTCGTGCACTATGAGAAACTGGGGAATTTTACTGCTGGATTTTACTTTGAGGCCTCAGTACATAAGTGTTCCCCACTTTTGTTACTCACTCTAGTTCACCACACCTCATGTGTGAGTATTTTGATCCTCACGTATGAGTATTTTGGGGTGAAGACTGCTGAACTGCAAAGGAGTTAAAATTTGTTTGTTGGTACGTTTGAGAAGCTTACTTTCAGTGCTTAATTTCTTTTTGCCTTTTTTAAAAGTCCAACAGCTATGCTTAATCTCTTATTATATGACAATATGTTTTCTTCTACTTAAAACAAAAGTATTGATTTTTGAAGCACCAAGTATTTCTCCTGCTGCCCCTAGATTGAATGTAAACAGAAAGATCTATGATGCAGCTAGTAGTTTGTATATTGACACAGGTAACATGCTTTTATCAGCCTGCAAATATGTGTTCAGAATCAATAAGCATAAACATTTAAGGCGAATGAGATATTTAAGAGTGTACATAACAAGGATATTTTAATTATATATGATGGGTTTATTATATGTAATTATAAATATGTGTTATTAAACAAGTCTTTGGCTTCCTGTGATTCAGGAACACTGAAATGTGTGCTGCTGCATATTCAAGGTCAAATTATTTTCCACAGTGTAAAAAAAAAAAAATACATTTTTCAGCTAAGTGCAAAATTTGTCTTATGAAATTTTAATTAGGAATTGTTTATCTGACTTAGAAGATAATAGAAAGGAGGTATTTATATTCCTTCACTTTTCGGAAGGTGATCGTACTTACAAAATTTGCTGAGATTGTCCAAGAAGGTATGTAAAAATCCTCATCCATCACTGAGAGCCCCTGGTCAGGGAATGACAGTGCAGTAAATATCTTCAGCAGCTGCCTTTTAATGTACAAGCTGTTTTCGGTAGGAATTTTCAGCACTCACATAAAACACACTGTCATGAGTGACTGCCTGTGCTCCAAAGTCATTACTATTGGGATGATGGAACATCTTTCAGTGAATAACCAAAAAACTTTAAATGTCATGTCAAGTGTGTTGAAGGCATTTTCAAGCCTTGCTCAAGGTTACGTGAATATTGAGTAGGCCTGTTTTTAAAAAGTTTGAGATCTATGAGAGGGACCACTCATATGCTGGTTTGGAGAACAGTCACTTGATTTGGAAGCGGGGGTGGGGAATGACAAAAAAAGAAATCTGTTTATTAATACATGCCAAACCTTCAAAACTCCTGCCTGCATATTAACTGAGTGCAACTTCGTGTGACAGTCAATGCCAGTGATATTTACCAAAAAATAGTGTCTTGAAATTACTGAACTGTCTAAAAGTTCACCAAGGGAAGAAAAGTTATTACAATGGATAATAAAATTGAAATGGATTTTTTAATACATTTTAAGGTTTGAACAATTAAAAAAAAGTGTAGGAAATATAATTAACCGGATAAAACCTTGGAAGACACTGAGAGGTGCTAGGTACTCTGTTTTCTCTTTGACTCCAGTAAGAAAGGAGGATCCTGTCAAGCTCTATCTGTGATATTGTAAGAAATATGGGTGCTAATCTAATGAAGTCATGTAAAGTCTGTATCACTTCCAAGGGACCAAGCCCACTGCTTTTGAAGTGATAATATATTTTTTCTTGCCTCCTTGGCAATCATTACTCCTTCTAGTGCATCATCTGCATGTAAAATTTGTCTGATCAAGAGGTCTTTTTATATTACAAAATATCAAAACTGAGTATTTTAATAGTGAAACAAGATTTGTTTGATTTATCTTCTGCAGAGAACCGGAAAGAGCAACTAGAGAAGCCGTGTTCACACCACAGTATCAGTTTAAACTTGACAAGAAGCCCAGTCACCAAAGAAGTTACATATGATGTGGAAACAAGTTCCAAGGCATGGAACAAGGCTGTTGGGAGAAAAGAAGCCTGTCACGGAGAAGGCAACAAAGAAAAAAAAATAGATCGTATTGGATCTCCTTCTAAGGGAGAAACCATTCCAGAAGTAGAAGCTCTCTTGGCAAGACTGCGAGCACTATAGAATAATCATATAAAAGATTAAATAAAAGTCTAAAAATAGTCTACATCTTTAAAAATACAGTAATTTTCTATTATTGACATTGCATACTTCCTAAATTCTCTGTGGATGAATGATCTACTTCTAAACTGCTTGCAAGACTGTACAAAACAATACTATATTTTCACATAACTGCAAGATGATTTTTTATTATATGTTTTTACATAACAAGCATATGAAAAGAAGAAAAACTAAATTATTCCAAGGCACAAACCTTTTAGTGGACAGACTGCTGACCACCTGATCTGAGTGCTTCTCAAAATAGGAATATCTTTTAAATATTGTTAAATCATCATGCCTGGGAATAGGGTCAGTAAATAACAGAAAAGGTATTCTTATCTTTTCTACTAGAATTCCTGTGCTTAAGAGGTTTCAGCACCCTAAATGTATCATTTTAATATCCTTTACAATTACAGTAATAGCAAAAAAGTGTCATATAAATCAGCCATATTCCAAATTGAGTTCATCAAAGAGCACCAAAGCTTGCTGGATAATATATATGTATTTACCAAATGGTAATCCATGGGCAGTAAACAAAAAATCTATGCAAATAACATATTTTTTGTGTGATTAATATATCACTGCTGTTAAGCTTAGTTATGATTATTAAATCAAAATAATATATAAAATTGCTGTGATTGCAAGGTTTTGCAATTGTTTCTATAGTTGGGGAAAATGTCTTCACAGTTATTTACCAGTGTAATATTTTATCTTTTCACATGAGTTGATATGTTTCTATAAAAGGAACATGTAATGGAAAAGATTGGTTTTTCACAAACTCATTTTCCAGAAGCCTGTTAAGTCTTATTTGCTGGCACAATAGGAGTCTTGCATGTAATTGCATCTCTTTTATCCCACTGTCACTGTACATTGTTGCGTGTCCGCTATCATATTTATTAATTGCACACCATAAAGGGTTGCTACCTATGTTACCAAATAGGAATCTACTATTAGTATCTTTGCTCCATTATTTAAAGCTTCCTTATTATAAGAGTGTATTAAGTATCTAATATTTTTCTTTTAAATTACTCTATTTTTCTTTACAAAATGCTGAAAAATATGTCTTTCAATAAGAGTCAGTTACAGGAAACCAGTGTTTCAATGCTCCAGTGCTTTTTATATCCTTGCTTAAGTTGCCTTTGTATTTCCTGCACTAAATATTAATAAAGTTAATTAGAACTCGAAAACTGGGCCTGTTTATATATACTGCATGGAGGACTTTTCAGCTATCATAGGAATCAGTCTCATGTTTCTGAGGCAGTTTTAACTGTCACTATACACTAATTATATTTCCTGACTTAGCTGAAAAAAAAGAGGTGTAAACAGAAGTTGCAAAGATTCAGAGAAGGCCTCAGTCATTTCTCCAGCTCCCCTTGCAAACCAAACAGTGGGCACAGTTGTCGTAGAGAGACACCTATGATAACTTGAAATGTATCTTTAGTGGATAACGACTAATAGTTGTTCCACTAAGGTCTTCTGCACCTCCACTTTTATTTTAAGACTTACTACCCCTGTTTACAGGGTGCAGTAAAAATTACTATCTTCAAAGTGCAATATGATTGACTAAATAAAAAGGTCCTTCAAACACAAAGCATATGCATGTTCAAGGGGAAGAAAAGTAAACTCTTCACTGAATCCCTTCAGTTGCTGAGGACATGCTAAAATTAAAGGGCTAGGAGTAGAGAGCCTCATCTCTGAAATACTAGGAGGAAGACCTACCAAATGCAGGTGGAAGTACAAATTCATTTTCATTAACAATAAACTTCTTCATTTGAATTAGTGGGTGATAGTCCACAAGAGAGAGCTCACAGTTCAGGACACTACTGTGAGTTGACCAAGCAAAGAAAAGTTACAAAACTATCTACTGATTTTTTTCAATGAACAAAATGCTACTAGCAGCCTAGCATCTCCTGATTTTAAAATAAATATTTATCTTTAAAATTATAGAACTTGAGCTACTTTTCTTTTACAGTTTGAGAAGCTTCGAGAAATGTATACCAGGACTTCTAGTCTTTATAGTCCTTGTGTTTCTGAATTAATCCTTTCAAACAGCCAAGTTAATTTGCAGTTTCTTTTGTATTACAAGGAGAACAAAAAGCTGTACAACTTCTTAGAATCCATGTAAACACAGTATCTATTTTTCCCCTTCTGTTCTTCTTTGTACCACCATAATTTGATCTGCTCAGAGTTCAAGTACATGGTCCAGTTGAAGTACACAGTAAGTTTTCTTTCATCATCTTTCTTTAATTTCCCTTAGATGCAAAGAAATACAGAGGACATTTTTGCCAGGAAAAAATGCTTGTATTGCCTACTGAGTTCAGGTAAAAATAACTCTGAAAGTATCACAACTGTATTCTATTTCTATGCTTTCATGTTTTTATTAAAGTATAAAACTCAGCTTGTAAATTATATAGAATAAATTACTTTAATTAAATTTAAAAATTCATTTATTCAATTTAAAAGTTAATTCAATCTCTAAATACTTGGGTAGACCTTTAATGGTTCATGCTAGTCATTTTTAGTAAGCCATTTTTAGTATCAAGTCTACTCTTGTAACTGAAGGACTGAGTTATAAGCCACTTGTGCTAGATATGGACAAAGGTTTCACATACTGTGCCAAACTCTCTGTAATTCACACCAGAAAATTAAATCCTTATAAAAAGAGCTTCCTGATTTCTTCAAACATGACTGTTTAGATAAAAGCATTTGAAGTAATCTTGCAAGGCACATTCCACTGCTGTTTCCCTATCTGAGGAGTAGACAGAAGGCACAAACATCCATGACTTTTTTTAGCAGTACAACTGTAAAGGTCTAACACATCTTTTTGATTCTTCATGTGCATTTTGGATGACTTTTCATTTCACTCAGTAAAAGAATTTTGATTACTACATCAACTTTTACTTTATGTAGACACCAGGGCGGTGGTCTAAATTCATACGTAATACTCTGTTTTGACCTTAGCAAGATAGGAATGTTGGCAGTCAGTCTCTTCAAGCCACACAAAGCCAAGCTTGACACCTGACTCGCAGGCTGTAGGTCACACAGTAATGTATGTAAACCCAGAAGGCAAAGTGATGGTAGTGACTTTATTACAAAACAGTGCAACAGCATCAGGATGTGGTGGCTGCCCTGAAACACGATACTGCTCTGAATCGGGCACTTTGTTAAAGAAGCATGGACCAGCAACCTGAAAAAAATTACTTACTTGTGGTTCCCAATAATTATGGCAACACTACTGCTTGGGAGACTGTAAAACCACATGTAGGGAAAAATGCCTCCAATGCAGTTGCTACAAACAATTTTTGTCCAACACAGTTTTCCTTGTTTTCCCTCATACAAGCAGTCCTCAGCCTGGCCCATCCAAAATCACACTCTCCAGAACTGTATGAGTTGATGCTGAGCAGCTTGAGGTTCTGCAGCCCTTCAGGCTTTTATAATACAAGCTGAAAAAGAAGACATTTACTCTAACACTTTTTCCACATCCATTTCTAATGAACAGGACAAAATTATAATTTTTATACTAATCTTTTCAAGCCTTACACTACTCAGGAACTCTAAAATAAATGGGTAATAAGCAGGGGTCGATAAACCCTAAGCTATGGCACCTAAGACATTATAATAAGCAACCAGGTCAAGTGAAAGAGCTCAGCAAAAAAGCAATTACATGACAACATTGTTTTCTCCTGAAAAAAATAAAGCATTACTGTACCATTTTTTTTTAATGTGATGTGTGGGTTTTACACAACTGAACTGCAGCAGAAAAATAACTTCACTCAAGAGTCTGAGGAACTGTTTGTCTAGTTTGTGAAATTAAAAATAAGACAAGTTGCAGATTTTTTCAATTTTCAGTTCCATTTTATGCCAAGATTCCTATATGTAAGAAATTCTGAAATTACCATCTGCTATTAAATTAACTGCAGTGCCAACTAATGAACTTGGTTTACATTTTTTTGACATATAAAGCAAGCACATTTTCTTCCTTTCCAAATACACTGTCTTCATTGCACTATTGGGTGTTTTACCTGAAGTATAGTATTTAGATCGGGGCTGTAAAAACATGTTGATAAAGGATTCTGGTCACTCTGACGCCAGTGAAGAAAAAACAAGAGGTGGTCAAGATAAAATTTTTCTGTCCCTCGGAGCTGCAGAGGTAGCCGAAAAGTTTCATACGTTTGCTGAGTACATTTAAACCCCTCTGTGCTTCTACTTCCATAATGCAGCTTTTTCTTTTTTTGATCCATGCAACGGCATACACTGAAGAATTATTAAGGGAAATATTTTCTGTCAGCTTACCAGAAAGACACATGACTTGCATGCAACATCAACCCTATATACTGTAGGAGGCATAATACTTGAATGTAACCCAAACAGAGGCAGATAAGGTGTTTCACTTCACCAAAAGAAAATGGTTCCTTTTATCTAAATAAGCTTATTCCACTGCTGATACCAGAATTGTGTGTATTTTGGGAGGATAATGTACCCCTATTTTTAAATCTGTGTTACATTAGCCAGAAAAGAGAAACTATGGAAAGACAGAAGTGCAGAGACGGGGAAGCAGAATTGATAAATGTGTTGCCTGATTTTACTTCTGGGACCTAAAACTGCATACAGTGCAGAATGAAGAAACTAAGGGGAAAAAAACCCAGTCTCATCTGATGTCTTTAAAGGTCACAAAGGAAATGATGGTGGGTGATCCAGAGTTGGTATGGCCACAGGTGTCTTGTCTTTTCATATATATATTGTCTTTACATATATCAGAATATCCTCAGAGTAGCAATGCAATTGGGCTCTTAGTTTTCAAAGCCCTCAAATAAAAAGAAGGAAAAGTCTGAAAGAGATAAATATGAACCCCCCCATAAAACCTAAGAATATTTCCATCTCAAATCCCAAGCATCAGCCCTGCTCCTCTTCACTTTGATAGCTTAAGGAGGAGCACAAGGAGAGAGAGGAGTCCACATGGTGGGCCATACCTCTCTGATGCTGTGCCAGACAATACTGCTGTTGGCAGCAGCCGTGGCTGGCACAGCAAAGGTGGCACAGATGCCGGTCTGCCCTCCCAGTGTTTTAGGCTGTGGGGAAAGACACAGGAACCATGGCCAGAAAACATGGCCTCATATCATGGGATCACCATAAAAAGACCCCACAGTTCTAGAGCCACACATTCAGTATGACAAAAAAGACTGTCTTCTAAAACATTCAGGTGTCAAAACAGCAGCAGAATGTGCACACATTTCTGATGCCTCCTTAAGACAGCTGTTATATCAGCTCTTCAAGTCTGATGACTCCATGCAAGCTGCAGAGGAGGAGCTTTAATCCTTTAATTATTTTGGCTTCTTTGTTATATATAGTTCTACCTTGAATTGAAATTTTCAGTCCAAAGCAGGCCATATAAACTTTGCACTCTACCACTGTTAATTAAAAAAAAAAGGCTTTTGTAAAAACTCCGTTTAACTTGTTGCATTTCAGTGTGAAGGTTGTTGCACATAGTTGAAAACATGCAGTGCAACAAGACTCTTTCCATTAAGTAAGACAGAAATGGCAATTATGCAGTCTGTTGATCGAATTTTTTACTAACGAAGGGTACTTTCTGCTAATGGATACGAAAGCAAAGCAGTCCAGTCAAACAAGTCACCTTGATAGCAGAATGCAAGACCCATCAATTTTATTCACTACTTCTTCGGTAATGAATCTCGGAGCACAACCCATCAGCATTGCCCCTGAAAGACAACCGCTAAGGTAGAGAGAGGAACCACAAAAAGTGGTTTGAAAAGAAAAATGGGATGAGAGATTTCCACCCCTTTAAAAGGGGAATTGATTATGACAAATTTATCTCTGAGGTGCCTGGGCACTGCATTAAAAATGCTTAGACAGAAAAAAAACCCCAATCCTGACATGTAGTCGGTGTCACCTCACCATTTTCTGCTGCAACATCATGACAAGATATCCAGAGCCCTGTCTTCATCTCTGTCCTTGAATCCACTGATATTGTGGATAATCAGAAGGAACAGTAACTATAACAGTAAGAGAATTTTTGTTGCTTGGGGTGTAACGGGTTCCAGCATGCAAAGCCACACTACAGATTCATTGCTTAAACCTCAGAATGACAGGGGAGAAGAGCCAGCTTTGTTCCTGTCCCCTCAGCAGGGAATGTGTCGCACTCTTGTCCACGAGGAACAGAATGAGCTTTCATTAACTTCAGCTCCAAAATACAATTTTGTATTCCTTGATTAACAAATCCCCAAGGAGACATCAGAAGTTTTTATTTTTCTCAGAAGGACTGCACTACAGTAAATCTTTCCATGATCTAATAAACAGTTAAAATTCAGTGGTACCTAGGCAGAGAAGCAAAATCATCAGGCAAGAACAAATTAAGCCCTTCCTGAAAGAGACTGTACAGGATCACTTCTTCCATTTTTATATCCAATATCTTTGATACTAAATACACAAACCTATATTAAAGTTAAAATTGCTTTTAATTAGATAAAACCAAGAAGATTCATCTAGTACCCTTTGCTTGGATGCTCTGATTAGCACAGTTTCAGCACTTTGTCTCAAAGAATTAACCTGTCCCATTTTTCAACTCAGCAGTCCAATATATGAACACAGATGCCCAAAATAAGGACCTAATCCTGTGAGGTCCCTGGCGTGTCCTTGCAAGTACTCATCATCCTCAGACTGCATGAAATTACTCTGATCAAAGGGTTACTATAGCCTTTCAGGATTGTGCCCTAATGAATAAAATATACAAAGGTGACTTGAGTAAAATCCTTTCCAATGTGCTTATAAAGTTAAAATAAAATATTCCCCATAGGAGATTTTCCTGACAGAACAACTTGACCCCCGTGTGACTGGCCTTCAGAAAGAAACGGGTAATGCTCTAAGTAACCAATTCATTCACTGAACTTTTGGGCAATTTCTTTCCAGGTGATTGACATGTTGCACCATATATATAGCAGATATATCTGAAAGCACTGTTAAGTTTTAGGTGAATGTATAATACATTTTTAACTTCAAGAACCCTGCATGCAAACTGCACTGTTAATTGCTATGGTTTTTATTTCAAAATGCTGCCCATTTTCCAACCGTGGATTTATTTTTTACAAATCTCTCCCATGCTGCACACCAACCATTACCCCAGAAATTCAGCCTTGTCCTTGCTTGCTGATGGAATTTTACTATTATGTAGTAATTGCAGTGCCCTGAACTCTCATCCCCCTGCAAATTTTATGTTCCTCCAAAGGGATCGTTTCTTCTTAAAGTGATATTATTTTATCCATACAATGTAGCTCACTAAGCTTGCCTTTTGCCCCCTTGTTCTTAGACTTTAAAAGCAGACTGCAGCAGTCTGATCCAGCACCTACTGAGAAGAAATCAAAGGCTCCTGTTGACTTCAGTGACTGCTGGAGACAGCTCCTAAATGGGATGACTCAAAGTGCAGCTCTAGCCTGGAGGCAGCTATACAGCTGGTACTGTGGGGCTTTATTGTCTCATTGCTTCCAGCTCCAATTGGTGCAGATTTCAAGTATAATTATTATTTTCTTGTTGTCAGCCCAGTAAATATCATGCTGAATAGGGGAGTTGAATTAGTGCCTGAAATTTTAACCAGCAAAAATGATCCTGTAATCAGATATCTTATGTCAAACAGGAGTCATGACTGTGTACCGTTCTGATTTTCCTTAGATCCACAGTCATAAAGCCCACTCAACTGAAAACACATGGTCTACAAGGCAGCATTCCAGTCAGTGGCTGAACCAACTAAGGGATAAAGCAATGGGCAAGCAATTTTGAAGGCCATGTCCCAGAGTACATGGTCTCCATGTTGTGTGTTGTGTCACCCCACAAACTGCATGGGCGTATTGGCATCAGTCAAACCTGTTTCAGGGACAGGTCAACAATTATATAGTATGGGGGATAGTGGGTCAGTGCCCCAGCCCATGCCATGACCCCTTGTACTATTACACTCAAAGACTTAGTGAACTAGAAATTGACAATCTAGTATTATAAAAACAAAGTATGTTAGTACACATCTCCTGTCCACCCAACACTAACTCTGGTGTACAATACTGACTAGAAGTAAGAAATGTCTGAGTGAAAATTTCTCTGCATCACTGAGATTAGTCATGCTGAACAGAACTAACTTTTACTTTTAACATAGGTCAAGTTTTTAGTGCACAGCACAGTGCGCCAAGAAACCTGTCAAGTTTGTGTGCAAGCAGCAATCACCACCAGTAGTTTCTGCCAGTGGTCACCACTAACAAGTGGAAGAAAATGATGGTAAAGTTAAATTAGCATGAAATGTCTGACTTGTCTCATTCACATTCATTTGACAGTAGCATATGCTCCTGCTTTACACATGAAAGCTTAATTACAACATTTCAGGTGGCAAACCAGTTAATTATATAAAAATGAGGCCCAGAAGTCTGTGATACGACACCTTACTATGCTTCCCTGGGAGATGTCATGCACAAAAGATGATGTTTATTGTTAGCAGCATCAGGCTGAGGGCTGCAGGAGAGCACTGCCACTGAAGCCTGGGGTCCCTGTGCACAACACGGCTATAATGGAGAGCAAAATGCATTTTATACAAATTGCTCTTGCTAATAACAAAAGTGAAAGGAAAGCTCTTTTTTGCCTGGAACAATGCACAGCCTCTCGTGCAGGCTTCATATCACCTCACTTCAGATGTTTCTGATGTAAAAATCCCCAGCTGAGATTATCATTCATCTCGGTCTTTCTTTATCACTCATCACGGCTTTCCTCCTACATAGAAAAGCCAATTTGAACTCTTTCAACTGCATAAGACGAGAAGGCAGAAACCAGTCTGCAGCCACGTGTGTTCCCTCCTTCGACTAGAGAGAGAGCCTGAGGGGACCAGCTCGGGTGTGGGCAGATAAATCCAAACATTTGCAAATGATTAGAGAAACCAGTGTGCTACCTAAATCTAGAATAAAGGGAAGATGGAGCCCCTGCTCAGCATCATGTCATGAACTTCATGTACTTTGTTCTTTCTTGTCAGGCTTGAAACATCAGTTGTCTCTCCTGCTCTCAAAAGGAGGAGGTGAATTGAGTCCTCTTGGCAGAAAATTCTCTAATTGAATGGTATTAGCACAATTTTTTTTCCTTTCAGAACCTAAAAAAAATACCTGGACAATACTTTTCCCTAGGGGCCTTCTGGTGCCTTTCAGTTGATGATATGCGGGATATAAAACCCGAAGGCTGAACCCCTAACCACGATCCAATAGAGCCTATGTTTTAACCTGGACCTTAGCCCTGTGGTGTTGTCTGTTGTCTCATGGATTTTCTGCTCGGTTTAGACCTTGATAATATTAAACTCCCATCTTTGACCCATCTACCGACAATCACTCCTTTAGCCTATAGCAACACAATGATTCAGTCCACCAACAAAGCAGCAGGAACTTCAGGTTGAAAAAAAGAGCAGCATAAATTTGTAGGAATCACATGGCAAGGAGGTATCTTCTTTTGCTCTTCTTCCTGTACATTTCTGTGCCTTGAATCAGACTTTGTCTGGTACAACAGCTATTCATGCCCTACATTATATTTATAATAAGCAACTTCTGCAAATGTCTTGGCTTTGCACCTGCACACAGTCACCTATAAAAGCTGTTTGTCATCTTGTATTCTGCAGCTATGAAATTTTTCTCTTAAAAATAATATATATAAAATATACAATGTCGGGCTTTATTTTCACCTCAGGCTTTTGATGACAAGAACGACTCCTTGACCTTCATCTTGCAGGTTTATAATACGAGTCTAGTTTTCTTATAAAAGCAAAAATAATGTACAGCTTAAGTGTTACATAGCAAAGGACTTGCTATCTGCGTTTTTGAGACTTTATCTCAGAAAACCCTGTGAACATAACACAATAAATTACTTAAGCTTGCAAAAACAAGGACATCTCAGAATGCTGACCTCCCAGTTTCACCTTTATCTCACCTAATTATATTGACATGCAGAACTGCATAATCCCCTGCCACAGTATTCCAAGATGCTTTGTAGATCATAGGTGCAGCAGCACACTGAAAGCCTCTGGCTTTGTGGCAGATTTGCACCATCTCAGGGAAGGCAAAGGGGGATTGTCTAGTGTCATGTTCCAAAAGGATGAAGTGTGCCCCTTTTGCACAGAGGGCTTCTGAAAGGCACAGCTGCAATCAGATAGCAAAATACCTGGAGTAGATATGCTTTTTTTAAATTTAAGTAATGGGAAAAGTAAAATGCGCAATCCTCCAAGACTGCTGCAGACATGTGGCATCAAGACAAAAAGCTGTGAGGTTTTGTTCCTAAGCAAAGATCTCTGTATTACTGAAGGCAGACAAACCTTTATACCAGCAATTCACGAAAGAAACCGTGAGATTTTCTAGAGATAATTGAATACTGGTAAGGGAACATAGCAACAGCAACAAACCATCTCTGATCCCTGAAGTGTAATGCAGGGACTTATCTGTGTCTAGCAGGCTACACTGTGGGAAGTTACATGCTATGGAAAAGGTTCAGTCCTGTAAACATGCCTAGTACCCAACTGATCTCTCTTTCTGCTGTTTTTCCAGTCATGTAAACATCTCTTGTACACAGCATCCTTTGGCAAGGAACTCAGCTCTCATACTCCCCTCGGCAGCTCCTTTTGTTTATTTTGAACCTGACTCCTACTGACACTTTGTGCTGGCCCTAATTCTCATGTTGCAGGTATAACACCAATCTCACTGGCAGTTTAGGAAAAGCTGCACACTCCAAAGGCTCAGCAATTCATCATCATTTCCAGAAAGAAGCAAAAGAGCAGTGGTGGTGATTGCTGCGTCTTTCCTAAGGGCAACAAAGGAATGTATCTGTCAACCAGACATGGCATCCGGTGAAAGCTAACACCAACTGCTACCCTGCACTGCTCATCAGTATGGTATTAATAATACTGACAGGAATGTCCATGGCAGAACAAAAGTGACTACAAGGAGTTAGAGCGTGGGTGGAAACCCTCACATGTGCCAGTTGTTTCTAACAAGAATCATGTTTTGGGTAACAACAGAAACAGGCTTCTGAAGGTGGCACTGGAGTACTGGCTTCCTCATCTGTGAGCTGCTACTTAATGAGCAGTTGAGAAAGGATTAAGGAAACTTTATGAGTGTGTTTGTGCTATTACAGGATAATGGAAGGAAACCCAACCTGGAGAACTGCATCCAGCTCCAGGGTCCTCAGTGACCTCTTGGTTTGGGTCCAGGGTAGGGCCATGAAGGCGAGCAGAGGGCTGGAGCATCTCTCCTATGAAGACAGGCTGACAGAATTGCGTCTATTCATCCTGGAGAAGAGAAGGCTCCAGGGAAACCTCATTGCAGTCTTTCAGTACTTAATTAAAAGGGACTTCGAAAGATGGAGAGAAACTTTTTAGCAGAGCCTGTTGCAACAGGAAAAAAGGTACTCATTTTAAACTGAAAGACAGTAGATTCAGACTAGATACAAGGAAGAAGTTTTCAGTGATGAAGATAGTGAAACACTGGAACAAGTTTCCTAGAGAGGTGGGAGACAACCCATCCCTGGAAACATTCAAGGTGGAGTGGGTCAGGGCTCTGAGTAACCTAACGTAATGGAAGATGTCCCTGCTCATTGCAGTGCTTTGGAACTGGATGAACTTAAAAGGTCCCTTCCAACACAAATCATTCTATCACTCAATAAACAGACTGCTCTGAAAATGAGAGGAAATCAGTGGACGGTGCTAAACCAATCAATATACTATATTATAACGCAAGTAACTGAACAGGAGATGATGGAAAGCTAGATGCATGATCAACTCCAATTGAATTGGCATAACACAATCAGGTGGATAATGCTTACCAGAAAAAGAAGAATAACAAAAAAACCCTTTAGAGTTATGAAAGGGAGACAAACATATTCAGAGGTTTGCATGGTAAAATCATCTGTGAATGTCATCCAAAGTAAGCAAGTGTTAAAGATGGCATTTCCTAAGAAAATATCCCACCAAAACAAAACAAACAAAACATGGGAATAGGTACCAAACTGTAGAAGAAGAGGTTGTGAGACACAAATGTGAGTAGGTTGGATTTGGGAGTCAGAAAGATTTCACAATGGGACAAACATAGGTCAAGCTTCCAAGGACAGAAGGAAAAATATCGAAGACACAAAAAAGCAAAAACAAACAAAAACCCCCATACTCAAAATCAAAACAAAAAGCCATGTAACACGATATTCAACTAATAAGAAACATGGAAGATAGCAAGAAATTGGTTTGTAAGAATACTGACTTTACCAAAAAGATTAAGAAAAGTTGCTTGTCTGATATTCAGTGGAGAAGGAAAAAAATCAAGACAGCTGCAAGAAAGCTCTTTAACTTTCTGGCATGCCTTTGCTGAAAAGAGAAACTGATCAGATGGCTATCAGTTCATAAACGTAAGGGACAATACCACATTTTTTTAACAGGAAAATATAGGCTAGGGAGCATTTAAGGCATAAAGAAGTGAAATACTTTAACATCAACTAGATCTCAGGAGTTTTATTCCAGTTCATTCAGTGACCATCCCTGAGAACTCCTAAGGGTTCAGGAGAAATGAGAGATCAAGATAGAAAACAATAATCATAGTGCCTAACAGAAAAGATGGTTACAGCAATACGTTAGAATGTCACATACCCTGGCATTCATATGGCTTTTCATACTATGTTTCATAACTTTCTTGCAGGAAAACATGACACACAAAACCAGTCTCAAATGCTTACAAAGCTGGTTAGAAAAATGTATTTTATTGTAGGCAGAAGTAATCTGTTGTGCAAATAGAGAAATAAGAAACAACTGTAAGTAGCTATATTGAAAAATGTGATGAGGATTTTTGTAGAACCAAAGTGAGCACAAATAACTTGAGACAGCATACTGCCTCAAAAAAAAAAAAAAAAAAGTGTGATCATCCAGTTGGGGCTTATAGATACTTGTATAGCATGGCACACCTTTAAAGTAACCAACTCTTTTTATCCAGTCCTGATAAAACACCTCTGGGAAGCTGTGTCCACTTTTCCAGCACTGCATTTCAATAATTAATTCAGACACAAATCCTAAGAAGAGCAAGGACAATAATCAGAGATCTAGCAAAGCTGACCTAGAAGGAAAGATTGAAAAATTTGGGGTTGTTTACCTAAACAAAAATGAGGAGGATGCCAAATAACGTAGCGAAAAAGAGGAATACTCTGTTCTTCAAACCTTTGGTGCTGAGGATGAATGTCAGGGGCAAACTGAAGTGACAGTGCTTCAGACAGACAATAAATAAATTCCTAGCCATATGGAGAAGGGCAGTGTTTTCACCATACGTCCTGCTAGCACCACATCCACCCCTCATTGGCAAAGGATGTGCAGTCCCCACACTGGATGCCTTTTAACTGCTTAGTCAATCATCTATCAGGATTTTCATAATTAGAGTTGAACTTGACATATGGCAGGGTCATGGATTAAGTAAGCAATCTCTCCTTTCCCTCTTATCTTTTTGTCCAACTAAGAAAACAGGACTTTTATCCTCTTCCTTCATGATATGGTAGTCAGAGCAATCCTCTGACACCTAAGCCAATCTGCTGGTGCTAACACTCAGATGTGTGGCCCGCATTGCTATTCTTTCTCTGTAACCAAATCATGATATTTGACTGCCCTGTGCTGAGCAGATGTAATGCTAATGCAGAGCCTTGTCCCTGACGTGTGGATTCTGGGAGGGAAATGGGAACAGAGGTCTGTTTCTGTCAGAAGAGGCAGCCACGTGGTTTTGCACTCAACTTTTATGGCAAAGGCTTTTACTGAATTCAGTTCAAATAGGTGAAGGTGGAGATTTCAATTTCCATACATAATTTTTGCCTGCTACAATTCCTTTCCTTTTCTTTCCAAGCTCAGTATGAGCAGAAGGCTGCAAGAAAAAGGTCTTGTGTGAAACAAAACAGGCAAAAAGTAAGACAGCAATAGATCTCTGAATGCTACCTAATCCTGCTCAATCAAATCTTTTATTTTGGATATTTAAAGAAAGAAGCCTGTTGACAAACCAGAGTAGCTCCAAAGAAACGATTACAACCTATCACATCAGGTCATCCTGAAAAGAGTTTCTATACAGCCAATGATTCTGTAAATTACATTAACAGTCACTTCACTTCCCAGTCTGAAGCAGTGCAGACCAGGGCGAAATGAACAGTGACAAAAATGTGCAGGTTTTACACAGTGGGATTGTAAAGAATAATATGGAGATGGGAATGAACTTGATCGAATCGCAATGAAAGATTGTGTGATGTGTGAGTAATTGGTTAATGGGACTGGGTCAGCACCTGGTGTCTGATGGTTTGAAAAGAGGATAAGAATGCAGCTTCAGCTATTTGAGAAAGGTTTTGCAGGCCAAAATGTTCCCAGCTCTGTAACTTGCAGAGTCTGGGAAATCAAATAAATTTAAATGTAAATTACAGAGTTGTGTGAGGCAGGGATATTTTTTGCTTTGAGACTGATATTCATACTGCCAGTGTCTGAGGCAGAGAGAGGCCAGAATGGGCATCCAGAAGGGAGAAACATGGCCTGAGCAAATGAACCCAAATGAAATGTGATGCATTAACCTGGAAGTAATTATAAAGAAAGGGCAAGGGATAGCCTTGTTAGTGACTCCTCAGTGTGTAACAGAGAGCCATTATGGTAATATGAGACTGTAAAAAATGAGGCCTTGTCTGCTCTGCAAGGATATTAAAGAATGAGTGACACTTCTGTTATGGAAAGGATTGCCCCATTGTCCTTCACCAACACTTTCTCCCTCTTGTCAACACCTTGCCTGGCTATTGCCCTTTACTGCAGGTTGGCTCCATCTCAGCTGTGCTATTACCTGTGTGATTTGAAATGGTAACATACAAACTCACAGCAAATCTAAGAAAATTATGTAAATATTATAAATAATCTATATGTTATTTAATTTGATATTGAATAGCCAACTTTTCAAGATTACTCAGGAAACTTTTCTTTTATCCCTTTGCTACAGTGTGATATGTCCACATTGCATTTGTAGGAAATAAAAAAAAAGATTCCGGGTGATCCAAACTAGTTTTCTTTAAGCATGAAAGATCACACCCATTGTGATGTCCATTGCTTCCTGACAAAACAGCAGGGCTGAAGATTTCCATCTCAACATCTTGCAGAGATGGGATTTTAGATCCCAACTCCCACATTTGCCTACAATAAGTCACACTTTAGTTCTAGTACTAGTACTCTAGATTATTTTTTTTAACTAAACCCCATGTAATTTTATCTAAATAAAATTGTCACACAGTAGCTTCACAGCTGTTCAAAAAGGTCTCACCCAATGAGTTACTCTAAATAATTCACTGATAAAATAAGGAAAACATTTTTCACTAGACCTGGAGAAATCGACCATGGACCTAATTCTATGTCAGGTTTACATTGAACTGGTTGGGTTACAGGAGTGGTTACATTTTGGAAATGTACAGATGATACCTGGCCATGAGGTCTTGAAAGCATTTGGGATAATAAGATTAAAGTCTAAAATTACTCTGTAAATTGGGGACATATTATAAGTATGATGCTATTCAATAAACAACAAAGAGTAATACTTGAAAGGATTAATATAACAAAAAAAATGTGGAGAGCTTGATTAATCCAATAGTGTACTGTCAAGCAATCGACTTTGAGACAACAAATTACCATTGTAATTTGCCCTTTTTTTTTGCATTTGGGGTGTATTTATTTATATATTCACTCAGACACATACTTATTATGTATGTATATACTTTATGATTTTCTTAAACATACACAAATACACACATACTAAGAGACTAAAGGCAGTAATTGTCCAAAGTCAATAAAAGAAAAGACAGGGTCAAATTCACTCAATTCACAACACAGCAAAAGTGGATTTGAATATCACCAAATTACTAGATTATGACAGAAGTAGTGTAGTCTCACTGTGCCCCCAACACCAGAGAAGCTGAGGGAACTGCCTGACCTAAGAGAAAAGCCAAGAGAGACTATTTGTTCCTGTGGTACCTTTTTAATAATAAAAACCTGAGAATATGCTGCAGGGCATTGACACAATCAAACATCTGTACAATCAACACTTTTGCAATGCACCGTGCATGGAGTGCTGTAAATCTAAGAGATTTTAAAGACAGGTGTGACTCTTCTGTGCAGAGAAGCAGCTGATCCTGAGACATGGAGGTCTTCTGCCAAAAAGAGGGGAAACAGGAGGCAGTCTGCATCCCTAGCCAGTAATGAAACAAGGGATGTATCCCATGTTAAGCTGAATTTTACTTCACTTGTAATCTTTTTTCTTTCAGCCTTCATATCTACTCATTTGACATACGATGCCTGGATAATTCCACTTGTAATTTGTTTCATTAAAAAGACAGCCTGGTTTCACGGGACAAGCCAAATGTCAACAGATGAACCAGGGTGGAGTCGATAAACCGGAAAGCACTGTCTCTGTGGAAACGGTCGTCTTAGGGCAGTGTGCAGAGTTCTGAGTCCTGAAGAGGTGCAGTGGCTGATGAATACACTCTTTTGCAGAGAGCCAGCACAGGATGCTTGTGCTGCAAGTTGCCACCATTGGAGATGAAAAATATCAGAAAATGAATAGTCAACACTTACACTTTCACTCCCAGGCGTGACACCTATCAGTGATTTTCAAGGAAAAGGTTAGACACAAAACAGTGCAAGGTAATGTAGGTATGGTGGACTCTTCCTCAGGTCAGAGGATAAACACACTTCCTAAATTACATTTATCTCACTAATGTACCATGTAGCACACCATAGGGCTGACAAAAACACCTCCAGGGACTTGCATCAGAAGCTCAAGGCCAATTAACAATATACATGTTTTTATCCCTAAGTGCCATCCACTCAACCACGCTAGGGAAGTCATATCCTGTTTCCCTGCCAATCTAAATTGGTCTTTAGGTCGTTTTTACTCTGAGGGCAAAAATAATTGGTCTTGTGGTTAGATCTCCTCCTGGATATACACTCTACATTTTACAGCCTGTGAGATCCATAGCTCTGTTTGAATAAATGAATGATCTGGCACTGACTGTTTTCACACTGCGAGTGCAAACAGGATCCCAGTTCAATTCTCATTATTGCAACCAATCTCTGCCTTTCCCCTGTAATAGTAACTTACATATGTTTTTATTTTGCCTTTTTTATTACATACACAGGGGAAAGCATGTATTACCAGGTCTTCTAACATACACACAAGGATTGGAGGGTGCCTATTTACTAGAGTTTTCAGTCTTGCTCTGCACCTTCACAGATCATATCAGCTCACATCTGCTGTGGAGGTCGTTCATCTCCACTGGCACATGGTAATGCCTCACTTCCATCCTCTCTGAGCATTTTCCTCAGGGCCATCTGATTTATCCCTCTTCCAACCTGGCTACAGAAAGTGTTCAAAAAGGGGGTTTTTTGCCTTTTTCTTTTCATACCCATCCCCTGCCCCCAAAGTGGCTAATTTTCAGTCATTTCACCATTAATTTTGTTTTCAAAATCTACAGCCTATGATCTCTTCAGCAGCATAAATTCTTATCAGACAATCTTCCCATTTTGTCTATTTGCATCAGTTTGACATGCTGTGAACAGACATTGTAAAACTTGAATCTTCCAATCCTGTCTCTGTTCCGTTGTTGCTACCAAAGCAGAACTGCTCAGATCACATACCCTTCCAGCAGCTACTGTGCAAGAATACCTTGATTTCTGAATAGCACAGATGAATCTATTTTACAGTATTTCCTTTATGCCAATGATTTTCATACAGCTTTTCCCTGTTAACCACCATGTCACTGCTGAGGTCTGTTCAGCACAACACAATATACCTCAAAGTGAAGCTGGTGAGTCTGCAGGACTTGCATGCTGGAGGAGGATCCCACATTTCATTTCACAGAAGAAATGATCTCACTGAAATTCTTAGAATGCTGCAGCTAGCAAAATGCAGAAACCATCACAATCTAGGCTATCACCTATCACCTATATAATTTCTGTATTTTCCAAGTCTCATTGGATATTCCTCTGCTGCCACTGGTAGTGCAGCCCCACCACTCCTTCCCAGTAGTCGTAGAATCATAGGACAATTCAGGTTGGAAAAGGCCTCTAAGATCATCAACTCCAGCTGTTACCCTAACACTGCCAAAGACCTCAAAGCATCCTCCAGCCCATCAGCTCTGCTGCCTGCTGTGGTGTGTCAGCCCCAGAAAGTAAAGGACAGGGACAGGAAAAGAGAGAGACAGAGTGCTGTCACCTGCTGCTCAGCCCACAGCAACGGCAGGAAAAAAGAGCAGGTTGGGAGAGAGAAGAGGAAATGGTGGTGAGAAACTGTCTGTCAGCCCAGTGTAGAGTGATTGCTCCTACCTACTTGGGTCAGGATTCAGTGTCAGCAGCCCTCTCTGCAGGAAAGGAAGGAGAGCATTGCAACAGGACTACAAAGGCACTGCACAAGGTCTCACTTCCAAGAAGATGGTGAGGTCCTCAGACTCAACACAAAGAAATGTAATCTCCCCCAGAGGGTTAGTCACTAATGGGGTGTTCTCAGAACCTATTGTAGCTGACATTCTGTACAGTCAGGATAGCAAAAGGCACTAGATTTGCTCATGAACATGAAAAGGCAGTCCAGTATTAACTCAGGGCACTTCACTAGATAGGGAGATTTTGGGGTCTGCTCCTCATTTCATTTCATCTAGCGATGGTCTAACATAATTGCAACACATAAACCCCTGAGCTGATTTTTATCATTGGCTTGGGGCAAAAAGGGTTTCCCATGTTTGTGTTAAGTTTTTTGTTTGTTTTTCTTAGCTTTTTTGTAGTTACTGGTTTTGAGTTTTGTTGTTTCTTTTGGATGGTGGGGTTTTTTGCCAGCTATGCAAAGAACTTTCTTGCATGCTGTACAGTAGTCCACACTCAACAGAGAGCTTTTAAATCTTCTTACACAAAATGCTCCAAGAATCTTGAACTCAGAGCATTCTCATAGTTTATAAGAGACTGATGTTCAAGCTATTTTAGGCTGAATCAAGGTTAGAATGAGGTGTATCTATTTCTTGGGTATGTCCTACTCATTGATTTCTGAAAGCATGAATTGTGTGCCACCTCCTCAGATCAAGTTAAGCTGTACAATCAGCCATGCCTAGCTTTTGGAGTTGGTTTTATTTTTCAGGTGACTTGGCTGAGGTGTTTATCCATCTTCTCCTGAACTCATGATGATAAACAAATGACAGCTACATACTCCTATTCCCAGAAAAGTTAATTCTGAGAATTTACATCACATAGAGTGAGATTTTATTACTCTTGTTTGTACAGAACTACACAATCCTGAAACACTTTTGGTGGTTTTTCAGGGCTTCAAACCTAACTTGAGTAGAGAGCGGGTTCACGGTTCCTGTGTGTGAAGACAAGTTTGAATCATGTTCTAAACACACTCCAAAAGCTGTAAAGAAATAGAAATACACAGAAACACATTCTTAATTTTATTTGTGAAGTAATTTTGAAATAAAATTTTAGCTAACACTTTTGTAAAACAGGTCAGCTTCAACACAATGTGAATATCTCCTCTACCTTCTCCATGCACTCTGCTTTTGTGGCCATTGAACTATAGCTAGCTTGTGGTGGAACAGCTGGTCTCCATGACCTTTGTTGGTTATTTTGTGATTCCTAATCCTGTGCTCAAATCCTTCATTATTTTGTGTGCTGAACAATCCTTAATGCACCAGCACTTTGCTCCCTCAAATGTCACCCACCTCCAAACTGTGGCCTCAGCCATGATCCACCTTCCTCACAACAACTGCTCAACACACACGCTGCAAGGCAACTCATGGAAGAGTTTCTGTTAATTAAGTTTAACATCCTTTCAAAACACAGATTATCCATTCATACCTCTTCCTTGGAGCACCTGAGGTGTTTGGAAGCAGACAGGAGTCTTGCAAGTAAAACCCCACTCGTCATTTTAAGCAGGTCAATAAAGTCCTGAGCAAACAGAGCCTGGGACCAGGTCTCTAAAAATGGCTACAGCTTTGTCATTATCACAAATTCTTAACCAAGATGGAAGTTACCTGATTTTCCACAGTAATGAGTATACCCAGCAGTTTGCCAGGACTCCTAATGTAATCCCAGCCTTGCTCTCCAAATCTACATTTGCCAGGTTTCAGAGGTATAGTTTGATGTACTACATTTTTTTCTTATGTTCAAAATCTTGCCAACTATTACAAGGCCAAACTTGGGGGCTTTTTTTTGAAGGCAGATTCTATACAAAACCACTTTTGTTTGTAAAGTTCAAATAAAAATTCAGGAAGTTCTACTTTACATTACAGAAATGCCAGTCTTTTGGAGTCCCACAGACAGAACTGAACTCTACAGTATGCAAATTTCTTTAAAAATATGTAGATTAAGTCCAAAATGAGGGTCTAAATACTGCAGAATCAACCACTTATTTCAATACTGAATCAACCACAGTTCACAAAAGTACAAGTGTTTTCCCCTGTGTAAGTCTCGTTAGGTAAATTGAAAATTACTATTTGGCTCAAAATAAGTCAAGGTAATATTTCAACAAGTTATCAACAAGATTGTCATTTAAGATGAAGGAATCCCCACTTTCCTTGTAAACAAGAAATGTGAGTGCAGTGAAGTACCTTGCCATCATTATGAAGCAGAGAATGCTATCTATCACTATCTGCAGGGGTGGGCTCAGATACATGTTCTTAAAATTAGGCAAAGAGTATGGGATACTGCCATCAAACATGCTGGCACAGAAAGCACTGGAAAGAACCAGCACATGGGAGGTAATTGTTGACAATTGTGGAAAGAAAATGAGGAAAGATTCTATCTAAATGATAAATAGACTGCTATCTATGTTAGGGAAGCAAAATAACTGTCTGGACTGAAGGTAAATCCAAGATTTCATCCTCCTAGAGAACCCAGAACAAAATGCTATGCTCTGTACAGTGAAGCACACAGACTGCCGATCTGAATTTGGCATTAAAGACTAGGCTACAAATGATCCAATTTATCTCAATTCGTATCAGCTTAGCAAATTTGGAAGAGTTTATATGAAAATAGGTAACAAGGGAGTCACAAAAGCACAGATTTAAAAGTCTTTAAGCAATAATGACTTTTCATCATGCCTGATCTTTTTAATTGATATCCCTCTGGTAAACAGCAAGGAAATAATGAAGAGCAGAATGGGATTTTTGCTTAGGAGAGGTAAGAAACACAAAAAAGCAGCCAAATGGTTTTTGTAATGTTTTAACAAAAGGAAAATAGCCTACGATTTCACTGTCAAGGTGAAATACAAAGAATACCTGTGTGCATATTTATGCAGAAAATAATAATCAGTCAATCATCAGACATAACTGATTATATACTTTGATATACAAGCATTAAGCATAAAAATAAAATGCAATAAAATTATTCTACTGACATAATTTGCAAAAACAAAGCCCTTATAATAACAAGAATGATTAATAGAAGGAAAAAAAAATCTCAAAAAGAAAATACTACTTTTATGCAAAAGCATTTAAACCACAAGGGATTCAAGAAATGTGTAAATAATGAATAGCACTTAGAAAGATA
The DNA here is from genome assembly GCA_035041135.1 of Platyrinchus mystaceus. Lineage (NCBI taxonomy): Eukaryota > Metazoa > Chordata > Aves > Passeriformes > Tyrannidae > Platyrinchus > Platyrinchus mystaceus. Next base: position 60,473,848 of record JAWWLV010000001.1, on the reverse strand, counting down.
ATTACTATCTTCTTCCTTCTTTTCTCTGCATAAGACAAAGATGACATCCAGATACACTGAAAGACAGCAAGTCCAAATTTGAGTAAAGAAAAACAATTTGATTGAGCAGGTAAACCAAAAAATTGTGCCCATCCACTGGAATGGACTGTCACAGGACATTCTTGAGATTAATAAACCAGCAAAATTAAAGAAAGTCAACACATAATCTTAGTAATAAAATTGTCCAGCTCTAATACCAAGCAGAAAAACCAAACAAAAGTAAAAAGGTGGAATTTAGGATTTCAGGACTGATCTCTTAGGAGAAAACACTAGGAACCATATGACACCTTACTGCCATTTGGCAACCTACAAGCATTCACTACTAACTGCTATGTGATGCAGACTGTTTTCCAAACATAGGCACACACAACCCCAAATCAATTTGTGTCAATACCCTCAGTATGACGGTTCCTAAATTAGTATGATGTGTCTATATTCCATTACAATTTACAAGTTATTTTTCCTGATAAATACAATGTAATTTTTCTTGAAGATCTGTCAAAAGAAAGGGTGGAGGTTTCTTAATTTTTTTGGATTTGTTTGTTTGTGATTTTTGTTTTTTTGTTTCAGTTTTGTTTTCCTTTTTTTTTTTTTTTAATTTAGAAGGAAACCAAAGAAGGCCCTTGTGGCAAGAAAAGCATTAGCAGTAGGTGGAGTGAGGTGATCCTTCTGCGCTGTCTAGCCTTGATGAGACAAATCGGGAGTGCTGGGTCTAGTGCTGAGCTCCCTAGTGCAATACTGACATAGACATGCTGGAGCGAGTCCAGTGTAGGGCCATGGAAGTGATAAGGCACTGAAGCATCTGTTATATGAAGAGAGGCTAAGAGAGCTGAGGATGATCAGCCAAGAGAAGAGAAGGCTCAGGGCAAAACTTTAAGCAAAAGAAATGTAACAAAAATTATTGCTATAGACTGTTTAAATAAGTCTTTTTATAAACTAGTGTTGGTCAGGAAACAAAACTGCCATAAGAAAACACATACCACTAGTTACAAATCACTGTCTGGGATACTGAAGATATTATTATTTCAATAGTCCATATTAATAATTTGTGAGAGATGAGTATTGTTTATAGTCTCCATTTGCTTTAGATTTTCCACTCTATGCTGTAATTTTAAGGAAGCCCCTCATTTCATTGCTTCTAATTGAGACAAAAAAACTGTATGGACTTTCATTAATCTCCTTGCAGAAACAGAGTTTAGAAATTACAAACTGCACACAGAGAACTGCCTGATCAAACCCTTGTGCTTGAGTTATTCCCAAAGCAGAGCATCCCAGGGAACCCATTCATATTTTCCTCTCATTCCACCAAAGTTTCTACTGCAGCTTCACTATCTCCACAGTATAAACCTCTGAGAGGTCCATAAAGATATTTCAAAATTAGAATCTGGTCCAGAACATAGAAAAAGAAAGTTTATGCTGTTATTTATTTGCTCAGAATTCACTGAGCCTGTAACAAAGCAGGGCTTGTGTAAGAAAAGACACAGACCTACAGGGCTAACTACTTTAAACCTAAACCAAAGATTGGGGGATTGTTTGGGGTCTTATTTCTCTGTGTTTTTTTTTTTTTTTGTTTTGTTTTGGTTTTTTTTTTTTTTTTTTTTTTTTTTTTTTTTTTTAAT
>JAWWLV010000001.1:60442340-60455685 GCA_035041135.1 Platyrinchus mystaceus | reverse complement strand
ATCTCACACCGGGTTAAAATTGGGGAGGGAGGCCTGAACTCGGAATTGGATTTTTGGGGCTCTCAAACCACGACAATGGGAAAGAGGTGGACAGAATAGTTCTTTATTCAATGTGGAACCAAATGAATTGTATTTTAAAGCATTTGGTTAAAAGCTATTCTCTACAGCAACAGTGATTGGTGTCCAGCTCTGTCCAAGATAACGGACAGTGACTGCCCAAAGGACCGTTCAGTAAAAATAGCAAAGAAATTACATTTTTTTCCAAAAATATAATAAAGAAATATTGATTGTTGATAAGAAATTATTGATTATTGATAAGACAGAGCTGAATGTCATATTTTTTCAATATTTTTACATATAACTCCCAGGAAAACGAGCTCCTTGATAAAGGACTATGACCACCTAACTGTGAGTAATCAGAGATGAACAACAAATAAGAAAATGAAACAACTAAGTAAATATGCTTGCAAGTGAAAAGTTCTCAATACAATTTTAAACAACTAAAACAAATATATGAGATTGGAGAGGCAATTTTGAAACATGGATGTCAAATCTAGTTCACATCTGAGTATAACTGAGCAAGGTTACCAAACAGTAAGCTCAGTTTGAATACCAGGATGACACTGTGGACAGTAAAAAATTGGATTAATACTTATGTTTCAAAATCAGTTGGATGGGTGACATTTTGTAAACTGAGTTTCTTAACAGCTTGTGCTTCTGCTGACAGTACCATAAAAAAAGCTGAAAACTTTTCCACTTTTTCTATATTTTTACTTTTAAATTTAATTTTTAATTGCTGCATCTTTGGAATTTCCTTAATCCTGATTCAACATAGAATTATGTGATCTATACATTTTAAATACTTAGTCGATCAGACCAGAGTAATGTCTGTATCTTTCCAGTGTATCCAAATAGAAGCAGAAAACCAATCTTTCTCATCTAAGTTTGAAGAAAAAAACCCTGCATCTGTATTTTTATGGCTGTTGTGTCCACAGCTCTTCCTATGACATATTCCACTTGACTGACAAAGCAATGGCCACTTCATCAAAACTTGCGCTGATGTTTATTCTTCAGAGTATGAATTCCTGTCTAACAAATACTCAGTTCTCCTATTCAAAATGCATGAACAGTATCTACAGGACAGTAATCTCAGGGCTCAGAGAATACGTGTGCTATTTAAGATGACTTTATAGAAAGTTCACCACTGGAACCAGACTGTGTACTCAGACTCCATATTGCTGGAGAGCAAGAGTGCAACAGGAGTAGTGTTACTCTGGTAACACTGGTAAACTCACTTGCTGGGCAAATGGGTGTTGGCATTAGCCATTGCTGTTGAAGTTTAATAAAAGCTATAGAAGCTGAGAGCAGTATTATAATGCATGTACGGTCTAACAAGGAGATGTCTATTAGGGGAGAACTTAATTTTTTGTTTAGTAACCATAAGAAGTGAACCTTTATGGACGTCTGGGACTAAGCAATTCAGAAACACTCCACACTTGCAAAGCCTCTTAATCTGAAATTGGACACCTAAAAAGAATACATTTGCCACTGGGACATGCTGCTGATCTTTTCTTAACATAATGAGGAAAAAAACTGACATCAATCTGCTTCTAAAGCCCACACAGCACAAGAACCCTCTTTTATGATCACATGATGAATGTGAACTAAAATATTTGTTTTCTAAGCTTCTGTGATTTGGAACCTGAAGAAGACTATATAAAGGATCACAGTAGCAATCATGTCGGAGAAAGAACCTGAATGATCTGCATTTTTGTTTGCATAATCTCAGGAACAGAGCATCTTGAATGCGATGGGGAAGAGGGCGGAAAATAGAGAGAAAAGAGGCCAAAAAGAAGAGATCAGTGCAACTGAGCATGTACATGCAAAGAAGAGTGCTTGCAAAAAGCGAAGCATTGAAAGGGCAGAAATGAATTTGCTCAACAATCCTTCATGAGACAAGACTGGAAGCAAGGACCGGAAAATAAAAGTTCCCTCACAATTTTGTCTGAATTCTGAATTTAGTCTCTACTTTGCATGTGGAAGCAATTTTAGTTCCATTATTCTTAGTTCCATTCTTCTATTATTCCATTATGTGACTAAGAATAGTCACAGGACTGACTCTTACTTAACCCAATCTTTATCTAGGCAGAATCATTAGAGACTTGAAAGAGTACTTAGCCTCAATAAAATCCTGAGCAAGAGAATAATGATGTGGTCTTATATTTGTTTATATCGTGTGACTAGTTGCCAGCTGGTAGTATCTAACTGATAGAAGGAAGACAATGGAACAGAATAACCATGCACTAGCAGAGATGCATGAGCCGACTGGCATTGACTCTGTTGGAAATGGGGGAAGTTTCTGGAATGTTCTCAGAGAAACCAGCCCTGTAGCCCCCCTGCTCTCAAACCCTTGCCATGCAAATTCAAGTGGTATCAGGTTATAAAGTGGGTAAAGCAAGTAGAAACCCCCAAAGTTAAAAATCTTATGATATTTTGAATCACTCTATTTCATAAACAAAAAAGTCAGATTTGAAATAAAACATCTGAACATAAAAAAAATAAATTCTTCACTGTGAAATCTTCAGATAAAAAACCAGCTAAAAAAGACATATTAACACCATATGAAATATGAATTGAATGTAACCTGCTGGGCCACTGATCCATGTCGTGTTGCTGGCAATTACATCATATAGCTCCCTCTGTGAAATGATTGTATCATCTCTGTTGGATGCTTATGAAATATGACATCATCCTCAGAAATTAGATCATGTATAACTCTGGTTTATCAGACCATTACAATGACATTATATGCAAAAGTGAATCTGCAAAAAATTACCTTGTTCACTTTACCTATTCATCTTCCCCCAAAATACACTTGGAACTGAAAGAAACGTAATCTTGAAGTGACTGAAGGAATGTAAATCTGGGTCATGCTCTCTCTCTATGTAAATTGTTCTAAATCACCCTAAAATACACATCAAGCTTGTATTTCCCCCTCCCCCCCCAAGCTGTTTAATCCAATGTACCTCATTTATAAACCCTGAATCATCACAGCTACAATGTTATTTCTACATGTAAGCCGGACATTTTTGGTCCTCCTGGATAAAAAGTAGCAGACAGCAGGTGTGTCCTTCCTACTACATAGTTTAGAAGTTCTATTTGATGAAGTAAAAAGCCCAATTATAACACTTTAAGTTCAATGACTCCATGTTTAACTATGTTCGTGCTATCAAGGTGTTCTATGGACTTTTTTAAGGCTTGATTAATATTACACTTCAGATAGAATTGGTATGTGCAATATCTTTAGAGAATTATTTTCATTGTGATACAGCCATTACATAATTACTTAGATTTCTTAGTTTCTTGAGCAGAAAAAAATCCCAGCACACAACACAACTAGCATTCACTGAAAAATAATCAAGGGGAAAATTGTCCACCGGTATTAATTCCACTGAATCGTCCAGCCCAAACAAAGGTTAGTTTAGAACATCTGAAAAGATGATATTCAGAGTTTTGACCTATTAAGAATAAACTGGACCCTAGTCTTTTGTCCCAGGTAGTTCTAACTCATCACACCCTGATTATATAAAGTCCTTCTGACCCAAGTAATTAATGAATTTGGTTCTGTAAACATCAGCTTGGCAAACTCTGCAGAGTGAGGAACTGAATAAATGAGTTGGAGAAAGGAAAAAGTGAAAGACAGTGGAAAGAATCAAACAGGAAGAAGCCAGTAAATATATTAAAATGTGTTATTAAATACAGATAAGGGGAAATAAGAACAAAAGAATTAAACAAGAATTTAAAAAAATGATAATAATTAATTGATAAGAGGAAAATAAGCAGATGAAAGATGAAAGAATGCACAGTAGGGCGGGGGATGGAAGCATTTTGGCTTTGCCAATTCATCCTCACAAAGCTGAGATCGAAGAAAGGGCTGAGAAGCAACTGATTAAACTCACTGAATAGTTATGTTGCAAATTCCACATACTGTGCAGGCTCATAAGAGCACAGAGTTAACTAGTCAGGGGACACAAGCAGAATTAGGCATGAGAAGCTGGAGGGCTATCACTCACCGAGCTGATGTTAAGCAATAGAAATCCTTTTCAAACATCAGCTCTTAGCATATGTCACGTATCTAATGTATGTGTCTCAAGACTCCAAGACAGCAAGAGTGACATGCAGCAACTAACATATGCCTGGTACTTTTCAAGTACTGACACACTGAGCGAAACAGCAAGTACAAGGTGAAGAACAGCATGAGAGTATTACCATCTTCCATTTTCCTGGAAGCTGAGAGTGAGAGACATTCCGTAGTTGCCAAAGGCAATATCAGCTTTGCGCAGAGACTCTAAGGCACACAGGATGTGCACTATATGTGTTACTGGAGAAACCACTGTATATGAAAAGTTGGATATTTAGGCAGGTACCAAAATAGTTAATAGACCCTCCACTACTACATTTTTTTTTTTAATGTGAAATTGTAGAGATGATGACCAAGACACGAAACCTATTTTTGCAAACAGTCATTGTGCCAACATACTGGTGAATGAACTCCACCTACAGAAATGACACTAGAGGAGATCCTGAGAGGTACAGACTGAACTGGGAATTCTGACTTTCACTGCTATTAAGATGGTAGTGCATATAATAGTGAATAAGGTCATTGAGAGCCCAAACGGACACAGACTGCTGTGGAAAAAGTCAGCACAGCTTCTGTAAAATGGACTCTTACAACGCTAATTTGCTCTTACTTGAACAGGTGGCACCTGGACAAAGTCACTACCTGTCTAAATAATGTATTTGTTTTTTGTAAAGCCTTTGACAAGATTATACATCAAAAATTATCAAAGAAATTAAACTGCCACAGGAAGAATTGAAAAGACTGTTTTGTAGACTGAAAGCTGGTTAAATAATAGGTGCTATACAGAGAGGTTAATGGTCACTTTTCTAAATGAAAAAGAATCTTCAGTGAAGGTTCCCAGAAATTAATGGTGTCCTGGAGAAGGGAATAAACAGTGACATTTCCTAGTCTGCAGAAACAAGGCCACCTAAGGCAAAAAGGTTGGTAGGTGAGCCTTAGTGTAGAGAGATGTGAATTAATCCATCTAGAAAAGAAGAATCTAAACCTGGTCCACATGGTGCCGACGTTAGAACTGATGTTAAAACTAGTGAAAGAGATTTTAAAGCAAGGGAGTTGACTGTTTTATGAATTGACTCTGTGTACAGTGGCAGATCAAAAAGCTTGCAAAATCTTAGTCATTACCAGTATAGCTGCTGAGGACAAGGCAGAGAGGATGTCACTTTGCTGCTGTACTAAAGCTCTGCTGAGCACATACTGAATTCTGTGTCATTCTGTTCTCTGCATCCCAAAAAAGGATATAATGGAGTTGGAGAGGGTTCAGTTCAGATAGCCTAAGATGAGAAACAGCTGCTTTATAAGGATTAGAGGCTGAGACTCTTCAGGTTGGAGAGGGTAAGCAGGAGAGGGGATATGACCAAGGTTTACAAAAGAGTGAAGGCAATAGAACAGCTGAGTGCAGAACTGTTGTTTGATAAATATTGAGTTGAACTGTAGGAGTTAAGTTTAAACCGAATAAAAGAAGGGGTGGTTTTTTGTGCAGCAGGTAGTGCTCTGATTACAGAGACTGTGGAAACAGACAGTATCAGCAGGATTTAAAAGAGGTTAGATAAATTTGTAGACAGCACATCTGTTAAGGTATACTAAAAGGAATAGACAAGAATGCACTCTTTACCAACTCTAATACAACTCTCTACAAATTCTAGATGCCAGGGGAGTATTAGGAGAAATATCATAGAAAGAAACCAAGCCCTTGTACTCTCCCTAGAAAGTATCCTGTTTTGTCACTGTCAGAATAGTGGTCTTTCTATGTATTCTCTCAGCATCTAAAAATTAGATACAGCTCAGCGGTACCATGCTTTGGGAGATATGTATCCATCCCTTGCCAAAGTCCCAAAGCCCCCGGCAGAGATGGTTAGGTTTTTATGCACACTCATAGCTGCCCAAGCTGGAAAATCTTCAACAGATGCTGACAGAATTAGTTAAAAACAAGTACAGTTAATGCTGATAATATCAGCACAGAACTAAGTTAAAGCACAGCATGGCTTTTATACTGACACTGGTCCGTGCTTGTCTGACTCAGACTGCAAGTTAAACTGTGTGTCTTGTGTCTGTCTAAAAACAGTCAAGTAACGTCCATCTTGGAGAAAACTAATAGGAGCAGACTAACGTACAATTAAACTAAAAGCTAATAGCCACACAATGACAGTCAAGGTACAGTGCTCAAACTTGTTCCTTGGCTCTGTTTTGTACAGCAACAGACATGCATGCACTGGTGCTGGATTTTTCCATCATGGAATGGGGCCAGATCAATAATGATTTTGCTCTAGTCGCTATACTCTTAACTACAAAATTATGAGAGTAGCTCATACTGATGTATCCTAGACACTAGCTAAGCTGGGTCCTGCTAGCACTGTCATGAGGGCAGATGGGAGCTCAGCAGGGTTGTATCTTGTAGCTACATGCCCAAGGTCTGGTTGTAGCAGAGGTGGCAGCCTACAGGAGTTGCACTGCATTTTTGTCTTCAGGTAGGTACATCTGAAGCAGAAAGGAGGTAAAAACCACTATGAACACTCACTATGCCTGTAATTTATTGTATACAAGTCCCCTTGTACACACACTTTCCTTACACACATTTAAAAATAGGAAAGGGAAAATATGACTGTGTAATTTCACCCAGGAAGCAAACTTTTCCTTGAAGTTCTTTGATGGTGTTATTCCTGGCATAAATTTATGTCACATTTGCAGGCAACTGATTTACCAATGACTAGGAGAAGTCACATTTAGAAGCAACAGACTCACTCCATCTCAAGACCAGCAGACATTGATTTCTGGCTTCATTAAAAATCATTCTAATCTTACAGGACTGTAGCAGTGAACACTAACTGGCATCAATTCATGTCAGTGCATAACTATTCAGAAGGACCTGTTGCACTGTTATATTTTAAGTTACCTCACCTGACATAGTAACTGCATCAATTTACAAACTGCTGTTCTAAGAGGTTCAAAAAAACCCTTATATTTGATAAGAAAACAAAGAAAACTTAATAAGCTGCTGCATAAGAAAGACGGAACATTGTTTTCTGTCAAGGAAAATCTCACAATGTTTGGGGAAATCAAATGAGTTTGCAAGACATCCCCAAATTAATCAAGCTGCACAGAACAAGACCACAGATAGGGGGCTCTGCAGGAAAGGAAATAGAAGAGATTCTTTTTTCAAGCAGAGACTTTCATAAATCTAACACGATCATTTTGTGCTCGCATCCCAAGTACAGTAGACCTTGTTCCCCTGTTTAAATGATAAATAGTGATAGATATCCTTTTTAATGCATTTATGTGTATTTTGCCCTCTAAAATACAGATTAATTTACCTGTAGGTAGTGTAAATAACACAACATTTTAACTGATTAACAGAACAAACATACCATGTAGCCAACAGTCCTGTTGTTGCCATAGTTTATAGCAGAAGGGCACCTCAATCTGTTTATAATACTCTTTTTTAATCACAAACTTTGCGACCTCTTTGTACCTGCAATTCTACTGTTTTGTATTTTACAGGAACCTTAACGATGCTCTGTGATGCACCAGTGCAGAGGATAACTACAAATCTAGGACACTAAATGTTTAAAATCCTTCTCAGCCTGTAGCAAACACTCTTTAAACTTGTTTAGCTAATGGTGGTATGGCACAAGAAAGAAAAGAGTGGCAGACAGGACCTCCCTGCTTGGCTGTTAGTTATTCTCCTTCTCTAATGTTTAGAGGGCTAAGTGTGCTGGCAGCAAGCCTCTTAGTGACCACAAGACACAGCAGCATCCAGTCTACCTTAGCTGAGCACACACTACACGGCCACTGCTCAGTACCATCACCGGATACCTGAATTAGATTATTCCATAAATCCTTCACTTGTTTCTGTGCCAGATATCATCTCACCCCATTTTCCTGTCTTGTAACTTTCCTATGCCATTTCTGACCCCCAAAAGCATCACTTCATCATCCTTCACCAATAGTGTCTGCTTCCTTCCTCTCCCCTTTCCTCCTCTTATCCAACATCACTGCACCATCTTCCTACAGCCATTCTAAGAGACTGATTTCTTCCAGCCCACTCCCTGCCCAACTTTTTTATTATTCACACACATACACTCACACACACACACACTCACACACACACACACACACAGACACACACACACAGACACACAGACACACACACACAGACACACACTCCTTCTCCTTTGACACAACCTACTCCTTAGCATATTAGCCTTTCTTACAAAGTCAAAGCATTCTTATCTGCCATCCCCTTACTGATGATGGCTATCCACATGTTTCCTACAGCTGGTTTTTCTATATGGCTCTCAGCATGTCACACTGAATTCTTAAGACCATGCTGTCTTTGTCTCCTTTCATTAATATTTCCTCTTCAGCATTCTTTCTAGCTAATGTTTAAGCTCCCTGTTAATCTGCCCGATGGACGTTTCTTTTCCTTTCTGCTCTCAAAACATAACAAATCTTATCAGCTCAGCAGGATCCAGGAAGATTTGAATGGCTCATCAGGTGGGATTGTGCCCCATACTACCTGAGCTGCAACCTGATATTCTCTGTGGCTGTCAAGCTCTACTCATGTCATGCACAAACAGGGTTTCTGGGCAACAGACCAAGCTTCCCCATCTGGATATCCTTTCCACAAGTACTGGCTTCTGATGAAGAAGCAAGAAATTCCTTCATTCCCTAACCCAAGAGCTTGACTCTGCCCAGCTCCTCCCACAGAAGAAATTGCACCAGAAACGCACAGAAGGATCTGAGGAAAAATAAACATGAGTCAGCTCAGATGGTAAAAAATCAGTTCATAATACAAGACTTTTTCTTGTAATTGATCTTAAAATACCTATTGGTATGCTTATTACTTGTAATGTACTTTAAAAAGGGCAAATTACTTGTGTAGCAAATTTATTTAAATATATATAATTTGGTGTGATACTCTTTCCTCCCTCCATGTAGTGTGTGTGCATGTCTCATAACATTCCATGGTAATTCTTCTGGTTTTATCTTGAAGTCTGATTACTTTATCACATAAAGATTCATCCATCTTATTTTCCTCCTGGTAATAGCTTTCATATCCCTTTGTCTTCTAGGAAAAATGTGTTTTAAAATAACAGAAGTAAAACATCAAAGACAACAAAGACAACCCATTGGAAGGAGAGAAAAAAAACTACCCCAAAACCTGAGACAAGCAATTGAACAGTCAAACGGGAAAGAAAGCATTTAATACCTGGAATACTGAGAAGAAACAGGTCTGTTTCACTACCTACAGTTTGGAGATGACTATTTATATATTACTCTATCCAGCAATTTATTTGTTAAATTGCTGGTTCACAGAGTGGGGAGATATCTTAGTAAGAACTTAATGAAGTAGAAAGATTGCTTAATACATTCAAGTATATGTTTATTCAAGGGCAAAAGACAAGAGAAAATCCATTTCCTGGTTTAGAACTTATTGGCTACTTAGAGACAGGAAACAGAGGAGTTTAGGAGGGGATGAATTTTGTTAGCATTTTTCTCCCTAAAACACACAACAGTTGCAATGAAATGTTTTGATCACCTGCAATGTTTGTAGAAACTTTTGACGGCAACACTGCCCTTATAGACAGACTTTTCCAACCACTGACTAGTTGCCAGTTATTTGTCAGTCTATCAAGCATTACCTTGAAAAACCTCCTTTTTTCTTTCATGAAAAATCCAATTTCTCACCAGTATAAAACAGGGATCCTTTAAAGAAATTTCACATTTAAACCTGTTTTTTAAAATAATGACTTGAAGATCCAGCTAGTTTTTTTGTTTGGTTGGGGTTTTTTTGTTTTTTTGTTTTTTTTTTTGAGGTATAGAACACATATAAGTGAGAACATCCATTCATTTGAACTATTATAGAATTTGTTGCAAGAAGTTGTAGTAAGTTGTAGTTGCAATTGGCTTTGCATCCAAGGTACTTTCTATTCCAAAAAATTCTTATCTCATTGAACTTCTGCATTTCTGTTATTGTTGCAAACAGATAGTGCAGGGGGAATTCTGGATAGGATAACATCTGCTAGTAAGACTTGTGCTGTTCCCCGTACGAACGTGCCTTGTCTCAAAATAAAGAGAGAGGAAGGAGTTTTTCAGATGCACATTAATTAAGCCTTGTTATCAGTCAGGCAGACTATACTACCTGGAAAGTAGAAGCTTATTTGCAACTCATGATACAGTTCAACAGAAATCAAATACCCATTCGGATGAGTTGATACATTCACTGTAGCGGAAAGACCTCTCTCCTCTGGCTTACTATGGATGTAACTTACATATGCTCAGGAATCAGTTTTTTATATCTACTATCTGTACAACACAGGCAAGCACATCTATGAAAAACACCGTGAAACTTTATGTCTGATTACATTGTCTCTCTTTTCTCTAATCTTGGGTAATACGAAATTGATCTGAAGAGCAGATCAGACAGCAGTGCCTGGATAAGCAGTAGGAAGAGGAGGTGCATACAGCTCCTGTTATATTTCTGATCTCTATTATACCTTTTTGATCCCATATACGACTCAGATTAGTTAATTACAGGAACTTCTTGAGAAACACCAATGTCGAAAACAATAGAGAACAATTGTTTTCTCATTGCTGGCTCTTCCAAACTGGTACATCAGAGCAGATATTACTGGTCTCAAAGGCTATACCAGCTAACCTATCACTGGCATCTTTCAAACTTCACCTTGATTATGCAGGAGACAAACAAAATCAACTTCAACTCTCCAACAAAAGATGACATATATGATGAAATTGGAACAATTGAATTACGAGGTAAAAGTGCACACATCAATAGACTTGAGACTTGGCTGTTCTTTGGGAGACTTGTGCAGTCAAGTCAGTAATCTATGTTAACATCTCATCTCTGAAATGTTGATCCTGGTTTGAATCAATGTTTCTAGAAAAAGGATTCACTCTTCCTTAGTTTCAATCTGATTATTTGGCTTAGAAAATAACTGCTTCAAACAAGGAGACCTTCTAGTTGTCTGGGTAAATTTTGTTCCAATTTTTAGTTTGGCCACAAGTCAAAGATAACAGCTGTATGCTTGTGGGTTCACTGAACTTTACGCGCTTGTTGGCTGCATCACCAACTAGAGGGAATAACCAATAATTAGAACATTTCAGGTCATCTTGAGAAGAACAGAGTTTTCCTGTGGTTGGAAAGGTCACATGACCTTTTTTCCAGATTTTCCCAAATGTGAAGCTGTCAACCATGGAGCACAGAGCTGCATAAATAAATAAAACAGCCATCATTGTTGTGAGACCAAGAAAAAACAACACAAGGATCTGCATCTAATGACGAATATTGGGCAGAGACTTTTAACTACATATAACAATTTTAACTCTGTAAATTCATAGTAGACCTAAGGAATATCAGCAGAACTCATTCAGATATTCTTTGCACATAGGCAGCCCTGGTCACAATGATTTTTAGAAGAGCAATGAAAACCTTAGTTTGTTTTTCTTTTTTTTTTTTTTTTCTTTTTAAAGTTGAATCAATACCAGTTTCCACAAATATAAGTTCCTGTTTTCCAGTTGTTCCTGCAGCAGCATTTATGCCTATCCGTTGACAAGAAAAACAACAAGAAATGTAGTAGGATGAAAGCAGAAAGGAGAAGAAAATAGGCATCACTCAGATTAAATGGCTTTAGTTGTGTGCAAATTTATTCTTTCTGTTAGAAGTGTACATATTTTTCAGCACTTTGAGATTATTATAAAGAAAAATAAAAGATAACAATCTTTGGAATACCTAAGTGACAAAACTGTGCTTTTCCTGTTACTAATAAAATAGACACCTCCTAATATGGAAAGAATGAAAATAATTTTTGTGTTGCATTTTTTAATCCCCAAGTTTCCTAAATCTGTTTGTAGAACTTCTACCTAGTAATTTATTCTGTAGATAGGTAATTTGACAATATTGGAGAGCATATGTTTGTCTGAAGGACTGAATAAGAGGTGAATTCTTGAAAAGTTACCTTTAGTTAAAAAAGTATCTTTTTTATCACTACAAAATATGCCCTGGGAGCTCTCATTTACAATTGGTGTACCATTAGAGAGATAACATTGCCTGAACTTCACTTGATACAAACAAATGATGGTACCACTGAGAAGGAAACCCTTTCTACACTGCAATTGATATGTACTGTAGGTTCAAATGCTGGAGTGAGGATTTTCAAAAAGCAGAATGCTGTGGATTCCTTAAGCTCAATGGAATTTCCCAGTACCATAAAATATGGGAATACTCACACATTTGTATTTGTGTGTTCACCTAAGACAGGAAAGTGCTTATTCCAGGGGATCCAGTCCAGCAATTGAAACTTCAGTCTTTGGCATCCCAAATGAATGTCTAACCCACTAGACAACTAAGCATTTGAGGAAATTGAAGGGTTTTTCTATTGTCTCTTGTTGGAGTTGCTACTTGCTGTGTAAATAAATATGCTTCAGAACTAATATCTGATATTTCATCTCCTGTACCCAAAAGTAGTGCTGAAATTACTCTCTTTTATTCTCCCTCAATTCATCTAACTATGGAAAGTCTATAGATTAAATTGTTCTGTCTCACAGAGAACAACATCTTCGTGCTGTCCTCCTACCTCATTCTCTAGTAGCTCAGGGCTGCCAGCTGTCCTTGTGGGTAAAGATTTTCCTGTTTTGATCATAAATTCCACCACTGTTGAAACCAACCTATAGATATCAGCAATTTAAAATTTATTACCTAAAAATAATTTTTTTTCCATCTAATAAAATTTCCCATCAGAAAAACTCTGGACACATCTATTTTAAAAACCATAACTTCATTGGCTTGTATTTTAAACAGACTACCACTGTGGCAACAAATTATACATATGTTGTACATAAGTGCAAAGTTAAGTCCATTGTTTACAAGATGTTACTAAAGTATGCTGTGGAGACTATTGGATATGCATTCTGCTCTCATGTTATTCCACAAATGCTTCTGTATTTCTCTTTTGAGAAATATTGAAAATTCCATTGAGTATATCCTTGTGGATAATTGGACAATTTCACTAGTCTTAAGAGTTTGAGTGCACAAAGGACCCAAAAATGCCATAAAATATGTAGTATTGCAGTACCAATTGCTTGAAAGTCACACCTCCAATCTGCATTTGGGCAGTTAATTCTCAGAGTAACACTTGGGGACCCCTGGTGGCCTAGCGGTTAAGACACTGGTCTCTCAGCGCCAAGGCC
>JAWWLV010000001.1:60395079-60440106 GCA_035041135.1 Platyrinchus mystaceus | reverse complement strand
GGGACCCGGGATTCGAACCTGCGGCCTTGGCGCTGAGAGACCAGTGTCTTAACCGCTAGGCCACCAGGGGTCCCCTAATTCAGGAAATAACACAGATTTAATAGTCCCGTAAGTATCAAAACAGGTATAGCAGTTCTAAACCTAGTATTTTATGACAAGAAAATTAAAAAAAAAAAGCCCTAGAGAAATGGATGATGCACAGTTGTTTTGTGTACAGTGAAAAACATTTCATGCTTTAGCCATTGAGTGAACATTCTGTACAGTAAAAGTATCAGTCCAGTTCAAATCTAAGTATGATCTGTCTTATCGTGCTTGGGTGTATGTAATGAATTTTTAATGTGTTGTTTGGTTTTGACCAAATAGAAGTTTAGTGTAAGGCTTTTCTCAGTCAAATGACAAACTTCTGCAAACCAGGAACACTTCCTTTCAGTGGTCTTACTAATGAAGGCTTATTAGGGTGTGGAAAATCTCTCCACACAATGCCCTGCCTCAGCATTGCTTGGGCAGGGGCTGATGGTCCTGGGGGCTGAAATAGGGTCCTAAGCCATAGGCAGAGTTGGGGGAGCCAACTGAGGTGGGCAGGGACAGGCAGGTCCCCAGGGTTCTGGCATCGTAAAATTCCCCATAGTTTTTCTGCTCATGCACATCTGAATGTAAGTGAATGAACAGAAAAATGGAAAGCTATGTCTCAAATACTTTTTGTACACTGTTGTGAGTAATCAACACTGAGGAATCACTGGGAAAAGTCTTTTTTTCCTCTTTTGTTTACATACAGCAACAGTGAATGCCAGTCTGTTTTTGTGTTTGTCCCTTGTCTTCTAGCTTCTAGTTTCCTCTCTGTGCTCTTAGAGATATTTTTATCCATAACTTTCATGGTCTGGACTGCTAGGACCCTCCCAACTACATAAAATCTTCAAATTCTTCTGATTAAAAGAAGAGCAGTGTTTGCTTAGCTTGAATGAGACATGTATTTCCTATTTTTTTCTTGGAGAAAAAGAAGAATCTCTTCTCCAATTATGAATCACACCTTTTCCAGAATTCTCCACAGTATTTTATTTAAAAATAATCTTCAGAAACTGGTGATGAAAACTTGCTTCCTTTTCAGCAGGTATTGTTTTATGAGCACTGTTTCGTTTACCTACTCCTCATGTATTGTCAGATTCCCTGTCCTAACTTCAGATCCAGGGCATTAAGCAGCAGATCACATTTAATGGATTTTGACAGGCCTCAGTAGCTGGTACCTCCTACAGTGATAGCCCCAGAGAAAAACACAAGGCTATGACAAGGTTTAACATCTCTGTGTTTAATCACTAGAGCTCACATAATTCCTCTGCCTACTTGACATGAAACCACTTGTGTGATAAATAATATGCTTAGCTAAAGATTGAGAAGAAAAATATAAACCTCTTCCACAGTAATTTTGGAAAATGTTTTCCTGCTTTCTCATATTATACCCTGTACCTTTTACTTCTTCATCACATAGGAATCCTTTCATACACAATTTGTTTGAACTCTGGAATTGTACATGCCTGGATTCAAAGAAACTAGACAAGGATTTCTTCATCTTTTAAGTTAAGCTTCAGAAGTCCCACTTTCACATCAGTACTGTACAGCAGTGTAATAGGAGAAAAAGTATTTTTGAGGTGCTTTACACAGAAGATTTTAAAACCAACTGTACAACTGAATGTTTAGAATTAATTTCCATTTTTTGAGGATCCCCTTTGGAGAAGAGCCATTTTGTCTGCCATTGCCAAGTGCCTTGCCAACCAGTGGCATTGGCCGGTAGGTTTAACAGAGAAGGCACAATACACTATCTCTTAGCAGAGCAGAGGCACACAGATCAGTTGCTAGAAAGCTGAGCAAGAGGACCTGTTAAGCATTGAGGCTGATTACATGTCAACAAAGAAAAAACATCTATGGGCATTTAATTTCTTCAATTAAAAAAAAGAGAGTATTTCCCACTCATTCAGGATATAACTTCAAAATATGACATTTACCCTTACATGGCTAACAATGTCCTTTGCTATCAACACTGAGCACCTCCCCACTATTACCTTGTAGTCAGCAGTAAAAGATTTGTCTTTTGAAAGGATTAAAAACCTGCTATTAGAATTTCTGATTTCCAGTTGTTTAAAATGCATTATTTACAGTAACACTCTTCTGGAAGTGCAGTGTAGTAGTAAAGAAAAAACCTGTACAACTAGATATACATAATAGCTGCAAAAAGCTATTTATAAATTTGACACTTTCATGAAGCCATAGTCACCTTTTTTTGGAAATCATGATGGCCAGTGAAAAGAAATGCACAACTTTTCATATAAAAGAGAACAGAATTAAAGTCCCCCAGATTGAGGATTGTGCTCTAAAAGAAATCAGTACAGCTGTTCAAGGAACATCATGATTCTTCGAAGATTTGATTAATATATTTGTCATTAGCATAATGATTTTTTCTGCTGTTCAGATGAAAATTAAATTTCTGAGCAAGTTAACAGCACTATTTAAAAAGAGACAGGGAGATATGCAAAGTTTCGGGGTAAAAAGTCCACCCAAGCTAGCTGCAAATGCAAGCCTACTGCAGATCATTAATAAAAGTAATAGTTGTTAATACATGATTGCCTCATTATAATAGTGACATTCCAATTAATTGTTTCAGCACCTTTCAAATTGAACAAATTTCCTCTTGATGTTCTTTATTGGCCCTTCATATTCTCTTGTTAAAGAGAAAAGCCCTGATCATCTTAAAAGAAAACAAGTAGGAACTTTATAGGTCCTATTTTTTTCAAAACAAGTTAGTGGATTTCCTCTTTCAGAAGAAATCATAAGGAGTATAAATCATATTTTCACTCAACTGAGAACAGTTATGTATTTTTCAGCATCTGAACACATTCCAGATTTCTGCACTTCCCTAATCAAGTGCAATTCTTTAATAACTGCTAGGTGTCTGCCAGCTGTAGGAAAATTGATGCATCATGCATCAGAGACTTATCATTACAAGGCTGTATTTTTACACCTATGCAATATGATTTGTTGTACCTTTTCAGCTAAGATTTGAAAATAGTTAACAAATAAAATAATAATTAAGTGTAATAAAATTCAATTAGCAATAATTTATTTGCCTTCCAGTTTCAGCCCAGTGCTTGCATACACACTTTTGTGTGTGCGGGACACTAACACACTGACTGTTTTATAGGGAATTACTTCAAATATCTTGAGCATGACTTTCTTCACATGGTTGCCCTTGGCAGACAGTGCAAATAAATATTTCAATGGTCGATGTGCAATATCAGCAGCCCATTTCAACATGTAGATAATTATACAATAACTGAAGATACATTTATTATTAGTTTCAGTAAAAGCCATGATTGAAGACAGATGCGGATTTGAAATTCGGTCCAAATTCCTAGACAGCTAATATGCAAAATGAAGAACACACTGATGGTAGCAGCAGTATAGACACTATATATTAATACTTGCCATAGCTTAATAAATTATAGCTCGATTTCTCCACAAAATACAAAAATCAGCATATCTAGTTTTCTTCTGCCACATTCTTCTTTCTCTTATTCCTCAGAGTAGCCAAATCTCCTCCTCCTCTTATGATGTCGTAGAAGTGATCAACTGAAATGAAGACTGTTCAGAGAAGTAGTTTCATAGAATCAATAGTGGCAAGACTGTGCTCCAAGATGCAGCCCGATTACATGCATGCACTGCAGATTGCAATGAAAAGCATGCATAAAAGAAGAAATACTGGATTAAATCCCCTCATGCACATAAGTAAATGATCAGTGATTATTATTTTTTCATGATTACACTGCATATTTTTCACTGAACTCCTGACCCTTTCAACACAAAAGATAGATAATGCTCAAAGAGTGAACAGATGTTAGGTTTTTTTGTTTTATCCATAGAATTTGATGTGTGGTCTCAGGCCCTATTTGCTGCAGACTATTCAAATGTCATTCTGAAGACTGAATTATTACTTTCCGCATGGGTATTCCCCATGGCATCTGTTATTATTGTATCTGAATACTTCAGAAACATCCTACACTTTACCTCTGCAAGCTTTTTATACAGCTGAGCTACTAGCGAACTCAGTACTGTTTAATATCTTCATCAATGGCTTGGGTAGTGGGACAGAAAACATCTTTGTCAGCTTCTCAGGTGACACTAGGCACGGTAAAGCAGCTGATCTGCTTGTGGGCAGGATTGGGATTGCTCTATAGCCTTGAGGAATGATCAAGCAGGAACCTCGGGAAACTTGGCAAAGGCAAATTAGAAGTCCTTCACTGGTGATGGAATAAGCTCTTCTAGGTTGGGCCTGAGTGGACAGGAAGCAGCTGTGCAGAATAGCACTGGTTGAGAAGGCATAATCTTTGTGAACAAGTGGAACATAAATAAGCAGCAAGGCCTCCTGGAGATGAAGGGTAATCAATACTAGGATGCGTTAACAAAATGATGCAGATCAAGGGAAGGGATTAATTTCCTTCTACTCCAGTTTTCTGAGGTTTGGAGCATTATGTCCAGCTTTGAGCTGTTTGGTATAAAAGAGACATTGGCAAACTAGAAAGCATCCACTCCAGAGTTACTAAGATGCCTGTCTAGGTCACCTAGTGACTAGGGATGTAGAACACTTCACATACAGAAAGAACCACAGCTATGTTTGCTTAGCCTGGAGAAGGGAATGCTAAGTATGGATCCAATTCCTGCTTTCAGTTTCTATATAGTCAGTTATGGAGAAGCAGAGCAAGAGTCTTCTCAGAAGAGCACAGTAAAGGACGAGAGGCTGCAGCAACGGAAATTCTGTCTGGATAAGCTGGATGAAATTCTCTGTTGAGTACTGCAAAACGTGTCCAGAAAAGCTTTTGGAAACTGTCTCCTGAGAGATTTTAAAATCTGAATTATTTCATGATTCTGTGATTTCCAAATCATTTCCCATCACTACTGCATAGACAAGAATGTCAATTTGTGCTTTAGGAAGACAAAAAGAAAGAAGCTTGACTCTGCAGCCCTGTCATGAGACTACTTCACTGAATGAGGGGAAGACATCTGATTTTACTTCTCATGAAGATTGCTTTACTGTGACATTACTGGATATTGCATATCCTTGGACAGAACTTGCAGAAAATGAATGTGGATGTATGCAATACAAAATAAAATGTAGGTAAAGTTCTACATTAAAATTAATTTACTTTTAGTAGTTTTAATTTGGAGAAGAGCTGCTACCTCCTTTAAGGCAAACAGGTTATTAGCAAGTCCTCCAAAAAGTACTTTGTTTCCTTCTTTGTTACAGATAATTTCTACCTAGTTGAATTTTATTCATGTCAGTCTCAAAGTCATCTGTTCTGTGAAGTTCACAAGTTGATAAAACATTTATTAGGATTGCAACAGAGAGATTTCTATTAACGTTAGCAGTATTTAAAGAGCAATCAGTGCAGAACTCCAAACAGTAATAAATTATTTTTCAAAGATATGAAAGAAATGCTTTCATTAGAGCAAACACAGTCAATCTTTCAATCTTTGCCAGTGTAATACGATATTTTAAAGTCATACAACAATGAAATAAGATCCATTTTCTAAGATAATTGGGAAGTGGCCAACACAAATATATAAAGGTTTTATAGCCATGTATAAAGAATGCTGAGAACAAAGCAGGTTCTGTCCTGGGGCCTGCCGTAGTAAAATACCACATTATAGGCTTGCAGAGAAGATGCTCATGAAGGAATTCCACTGACAGGTTATTGATACTGTCTACCATAAGATGCTCAACAGAGGAAAGTGAGATGTCCTGCACCTAGGGAGGAACAGCTGATGGCTGCTCACCTGAAAAGCTACTTTGCAGAAAAGGACACTATGACAGGTTGCCCAGGGAGGTAGTGGAGCCTCCATCCTTGGAGATATTCAAAGGCCACCTGGACATGTTCCTAGGGAGCCTGGTCTAAGTGGCCCTGCTTGAGTACAGGGCTGGACAAAATGGCCTCCAGAGGTCCCTTCCATCCTCAACCTTTCTCTGGTTTATTCTGTGATTCTGTGGCATCATTATAATGTCACTGCACTGTAAGAAAGTTAGAACTCATCATTAGCGTGTTGTGGAAGTCTTTAAATGTTACACTAGTAACTTTCTAGCCCCAATAAAATAGTTCTGCTGCTTCCCTGAAATGCAAGGTGGCATGTGTAAGATCTGCATGTGTATTTATGTCTGGATCTGAGCAGTCATATATAAACTGCTAAGGCTCAATGAGGGTCAGTGGTTGGAGCTAGATCCATGTATCATGATCAGGGTAAGCTGATCCAGAATCTAGAAAATCCAAAACCCCTGGGCAAGATCATACTATAGTTTAAAGTCTGTTGAAAATCAGCATCAAGATCTTAATGCAGAGTTCAGGAGGCTGGAAGAAAGAGCAAGATGAGTAAAGACAACTTCTATCAAAAGGCTTTGTGGGACATCAAATAGCTGATAGGTGGGTGCCCACTAAGCAAGATCACAACACCTCAGTCTGAAGTCTGCTTGAGCTTGACGAGTAAGGCAAAGCCTTTCACTGTGGCAGCCTTGTTGGAACAGTTTTGGTGCTTCTTTTTTTCAAAAACAATGTATTGTATGTCTATCTAAACAAAGGTACTATAGCATTCAAAAGCAATAAATTCAGCTTTTTATTTTTTGCAGTCAGTAGTCTCAGTCTCTAAACAAAAAAATAAAACCTACTTTCAAACTGAGCTTAGCCATGTAATACCCAGTTTCCTTTCTACTTTCATTCTTCTGATTCACCACTTTTATCTAATTCACTGCATTTACCAAATTTGAAGCACATCTCAACAAACATCTATGCAGAAACTCAATTTCTATTTCTTGTGACGGTAGTAATGGAAAATACTCTACTAGACAAACAGAAAAGTGGATCCATATCTACATTTTTTCATGTGCTTATGAATTATAGGAATGTATAAAATTAGCCTCCATCATAATGGAAAGGCAAAATTGTCCTCCAAGCTATCTGTGTTACCCAGTATTTTCTGAACATATAAAAAGAAAAATCACAAGGTAATGGGAAAAGTCCTGAAGTTTTTCCTGCTGGCATATTTTTAAATCACTTTTGAACTTCCTTAGCTTCAAAAGGACAGTCCAATCTGGCCTTTTATTCTGCTGAGTAACCAGACATATTAGGCTTCACAGTCTGACCTTTTGTCTCCAGAGACCTGTTTCTTGCAACTGCAAAGGTGTTAATAGAATCTTCAACAAGTTCACAAATTTCTTTTGATTTATGTTTCATATGTTTGATACAGTTCCTGATTGCTAAAGTAGGTCTCTTTTTTTTTTTTTCTTTCTCTGTCTGAGTTTGTCAGGAGCATATGAGCTTTATTTCTTCTTTTGAGAAAATGCTGCTTTAGTCCTTTGTCAGTTTCTGCCCACAGTCCCCTGAGATTAATATTTAACTGCTCTCAAAAGGTAGCTAAATTTATAATTTTTAAAGCTGCTGTTTAAACAGAATTTTTCTAATTTTAGATCTCTCTCTGAAGTTTGTGACCAGCAGATCATTTTGCCCCTCTCTTCTCTCAATCCAACCCTAAGATTTTTTAAGAACTTCAATTTATGCAGTTTCAGAGTTTTTTCAGGCAATATTTGATGTTCCACAACCTATCGCTTCTGATTCTTCCTCTGTCTCCTCTCTCAAAATGTATCCTGCCTCATTAAGGTACTGTTTATTCTGCTTATTTAGTGCCATCCTGCCAGGTTATCTAGACAGCAAGTGGGTTCAATGGAAGATTTCAAGTTGTGAGAGCCACAAAGGTTTTGGCTGCTGTGGGGGACTACACAAACCTTTGGTCTGCTCTAGTATGATGGCTTTTAGGATCAGATCAAATTAAAGTTCCACATATTCAAAGTGTTTTATGTGGAGTACCATCAAAGGATGCACAGTTCCATTGAATTTGGAGGACTGAGGGCTAGTTTAGGTTTCATCTCTGAAGATCACATAAGGAACTGAACTACAGTGGTATAAGAACAAGTGTTTAGTCATGGTGTATGTGAGAAGCAGAATGGTCCTTCATATGGAGTAGTACTCACAGCTTCCATAGTTTCTTTTCCCTGTGGAAAAAGAAAAGTTTTTTTGTTTCCTAAGTTTAAGCCCTCAGATAGAGATATCTGGGCAAAGGCATAGATGATGAAGGCACTGTTGGAGGAGAGCCAGGTGTGCCAGAAGTTGCCACCTGTGCTCCGGTGGCGGGGCAACAACCTGCAGCCATCCTATTCCTCCCCAGCACAGCCATCCTGGGCTGGAAGAGAAGCAGGAGACAGGAATACAAAAGACTGCTCCTGTTTTCACTGGCAACCTCCAGGTCGAAGGAAAGGGACTGGAGGATGAGGGAATGGAGCTCTACAGGCCAGGGGCTGCTGAGGTGTGGTGCTAAGCAGAGTATGACCATGCCCTGAGCAAGTTGCAGAGAGTGCTGGTGGAAGCCAAGATGGCTGATGCTGTCACTGTTTGGGCTACCCTGGCAGTTGTCCAGGCATGGCTGTGGGTCTAGGTGGGCTCAAGCTTCAGCTGCTCTGAGGAGAGTCTCACTGAGAAGCTTTGAGCCTCTGCTCACCACTCTGGTTTGGCCTTGAGTGAAAACAAGAGGCTGAGTTCAAGGGCAATCAGAAGGGACAGCAAAAATTGAGTCCTTAAGGCCAATCAGCACTTAGGTTTTGTCAGGGTTTTGACACTCCTGTGAACTGGTTTTGGTTGCTGATGAAGCGCTTCCTTCCTTTCACATGATGCAGTACTCTTGCCTGTGTCACAGACTGCTGAAAGCACTAGACTGATGACACCAACGAGCAACATTTGTCGATATTACCTTAGGAGGAATTAATTTAAGCTTCCTCATATCACTAAATCTCCTTCTATTACATCTCAATTTAGCTATAATTGATCTCTTCTGTCTCTAAAGAGCATGCTGTAGAATAATCTATATTACATCTGTGTTAAAATACATGCCTCTTTTAGCCCTAACCCCTCCTCCCTACTTCTCAAAATGTCTTCGTTTACTTCACTAGAGCAGATGTTGGAAAACCCGCATTTCAGTCCAGCTATGGGACAAAGGCCTCAGTCCTAGAGTAAAACAAAACAGTGATTTGTTCCATAATCAGTAACAGAGGATTTATAACACCCTCTCATCATCCTGCTGTGTTAATTTCATGACTGCCGTGCGTCAAAGTCTCCAAAGAGTATTTTTTTGTGCAAATGTACTAAAATAGAGGTATTCCAACTTGCAGCAAGATACATTTTATGTCTCTCAAGTTCTCTCTTAGCAAGTACACATGGCAGAATTTATATAACAACATGACTAAGAGAGCAAGCTTTTTATCCTACAGAGTTATCTTCAACACTAGTCCCTCATCAGGCATACAGTGTCAGCAGCACTGCAAATTAAAAAGACACATACTATGTAGGAGGAGACATGAGACCTAGAGCTCCAGCAATAAGCTCCATTTCACAGTGCAGTTCTACACATAACAGCAGTTGTAAATTGTCTGAACTACTGGCATAAAATAGAGTTAGAAAGGTAAAGAATATTTCATAAATGTCTTCAATACTATCCAGTGCTGGCCCACATGACCACCAACAATAAATATAATAGTGCTAAATCATACAACACTTCTGGGAGACTTATTATAAAGCTGCTTCTAAACTTTGGTTCTAAGCAAAATATAATCCTGCACATTGTGTTAATGTTTTGTTTGGTATATGAGCCACTTTCACGGTGTGCCACTTGGCCAGTGCTTGGGCCTCATTGCTAAGAACCGCAGCCATGGAAAGCCATTTTTTGAAATTTGCATTTCTGTCACTGAAATTTTTATGTGAAAATACCACTATCTTGGTAACAGTGGTTTGGGTTTTTTTTTTACAATCTGGATTATATGACCTGCAATCCAGGTAATACAATACTCACACTGAAACTTCTAAGCACACTTACTTTTCTGACGGTGAAGTGGGGCAGCAGGGCAGGCTTCAAAATTTAGAGGCCTGGGAGGAAATACATTGAACCCAGAAGGTTTAAACTTTGGTTCTGTGAAGAGCAAGTGAATTGATTTAAAGATTCAGTGGAATTTTCCTTTTTAAGCACATTACCTTATAAAACTAATTGAATATTTCAACTAGTTCAACTATTTGCTAGCACAAATAGAACTACTACTGCTGTTTAACCCTGTGTCTGTTAATATGAAACTGTTGTCCTCCGAAAAGGCCTTGCATTTTCTCATTATTTGCCGGGACTGACAGTAATCCCAGGCAGAATCTTACTGTTTAAACATAGCTGATTAAAAGCGTGATAAACTTTGGGGTATTTTAAACACTCACGATACACATTTTTGTTTTATGTCACATCTTTAAAATTTGTTTCTGTAGTGCTATTGTGAGTTACCATTTTCAATCTTTTTTTTACGTGTGCTGGCAGTCATGTATAAATAGACATGTTTTGGATTCAGTCAATCTCTATAACTGCCTTGGAAAGGAAATTTAATGATAGAATATTTCTGCTAATCTACTTTATCTATAAAGTTTTATTGTCTTTCTTGCTTACTTTTTACTATTATTTTTCTTTCAGGAAGAAGTTTGATCAAAATTACATTAGGTTTAGTCCTAAAAGATTTTGAATACCTATCATTTTAATTTAATCTAGCAGAATCTGACAGCGCTTGGCACCATTTATCATGCCCATCAAAGAATAGACAGAGAGGTTTGGCAGAGCGGTTGATTGAGTTCCCTTTTGTTAATGAAAACAATACTGTCAGCAGTCCATTAAAAACATTCAATTTCTTTTTAATATTCCTGAAGTAGTAAGAATAAAGCCAGAGGGAAAGCTGAAATTGGAAGAATTGTTTTAGACTTCACTTGTCTCATTTGTGTGTAGACCTATAAGGCACTGGGTCCTCCTGATATTTTTTTATTCAGATCTCTGTGGCAGAAGACACAAGTAAGAATGGAAATGCCCCAGAAACTTGCTTTGGATGTCCAAGAGCAGCCAAATCTGTTCTGTATAAATATGTAAACCCTAAAAAAATAGATTTTTTTAGTTTTTTTTCCTACTGAAAATCAAATCTGTGCGTCCAGACTTACCTACTACACAGGTTCAAGAGTTACATTTTAATAACTAAAAAATGTTAATTAGATGTGGATTTTAAATGTACATTTAAACTTCAATTTTCATTATACGATGCACTGTGTTTTGAGTCATCATGATAATTCATTTTTATTTTTAGGCGGCGGGTTCTGTAGCTGCAAATAATGGAAGCATTTTGTTTCCATTGAAAAATTATTGCTAGTATAGCCTATACTTGCAACTTGAGAAGATCAGGTCTTTGCAGCAAAAGTAGGTACCTAGAAATTAGCTTGTTGTTTCACATGCCCTTCATTATCTTTACAGCATTTTAGCTAAAAAAGGAGAAGCATATATAACTTGCTGCTCCGTTTACCAATTATGTACTTCCTGAAATTTAATCCAAAAAGAAATCTTGTATTAATTATGACTTGCTTCACTGTTTAGCTTTTAAAACAAAGAAATCTAACTAAGGGTGTAATATGTATACTACAAAATAGCTTAAAGGATGTCAATCTAACGTGAAAGAAAATTGTCTGGAGAGACATAACTCTCTGTCTTATTTCCTCTCTCCCGCCTTATGAATCCCAGAATACAACGAGATGATGTTCTGCCTTGTCGCTCTCTCTGACAATGTTTCTTGCAGTCATAATGCAGCCATTCCCTCTGTGATGGGTACCAAAAAATAATTCGCAGTTGAGTTGTAACATTTTTTAAAAAGATAACCTTGAATTCTGCTGACCTGCGAAACAGTATTCAACAAAACTCTTCCATGTCCTCTCCTTTAGTTTTTATTGTCTTTGAATCTTTGCAGTTGTGTAATAATTGCACAAAATAGAGAAAAAGAAGAGGTTTCATTAGAATAAACAAAACCTATGTAATTTATTAATGGAGATTTACCATTTTCAGTTGTCAAACTTCACTCTTAGTTAAACTTTTTTTTATTAGCAACAAGATTTTAATGCAAATGAAGCTATTCTAAATTAAGGCTTGCTTCTCAAATACTTACTGCAAACAAGAAGCACATACCCTATCCTCTTACTGTGCTGAATAATAATTTGAAAACAGAGGTAGAGCAGATAAAGCAACTCAGATTTAATTTATTCATTACATATCACATATGTCCACATATGCTTCTTATTGAGGTTAAAAAGCATAAACCAACTAAGACACCATAAATTTAACAAAATAACAGCTCATTACAATAAAAGAAAAGATATTTGGAATTGCTAAATAAGATAAGGGAAAGAGACATATATTAGTAAATGGATTTTTTTTAATTTAGGAAGCAGTTAGAAACCTTCTAATTTTTCAGGGAATGTAGTAAATTAAATAGTCGTTGTTTGCTGGTTTTTGGATTCTAGTTGTTCGGAGTTTTTACCTTTTTGTTTTTCCTACCCAATGTGCAGTTGTGTAAAGTCAGAGGATATAGAGTGATTGTCTAGTGACTCAGTAGGACTGTTTAATTCAGTTTCCTTTATTTCTGTGACAAACAATACCTGTTAGACTTTTTTCCCCTCAAAAAACCTGTTCCATTTTCCTTGAATTAATACCCTAACATGCAGCATAGTAATCTGTTTGGGTTTTTTTTATTATTTCCAGGCCTGGGATCCCTCCTTTTGGGAGTCTCAGTGAGGCTACTTGTGGGTGCAGAGAACGATATGAGAAGCCAGGATATTTTAATACTAGGAAAGAATACACTTTTAAACTCCAAACAGTATAGTAGTAGTGCAAAGAAGCAAGATATATAAAACAAAATTTCATCCAGAGGCTTTGCAAAAAACCCTCTAAAATGTTTTTCATTTTAAGAGGGACTTGATTAGTTTACTAGCTGTGACTGATAATAGAGAATATCATTACAGAAGAAAAAAATACTCTGTACTGAAATAAGGAAATCTGTTCATGATAAATGTTCACACTGAGATTTTACCATCTCGATGAGGAGTGGTGTAGCGTATCAGGACACATTCAAAATGCAGTGACTGGGGGAAAAAATATACTCTATTAAAATGCTGATGCAAACTGTGTACCTTTTAAGGCTGTTCTTAAAATAATTCCTCAGATCTATTGAATGGAAAAAAATGAAATATTTTTCATTTATAGTTAATTTCAATTTGCCCATATGTTAACGTAAAGACAAAATCCCAACTTTATGAAGGCTTTGGCTTTCCAGGAATTATTTAAAATTTATAGTAATGTGAATTTCTCTGAAGTAAATATTATAGATTTCCTCTCTCCCTGAGCTTTAGCATTTTTCTCTTCATCTCTGTCTCAGCAAAGTGAAACTGCAGCACTTAGCAGCTAAACTACCTTCTGTTTTTCCTATGTTTCATCTTTCAGAATAAAAAATAAATACTGCGATACTGCTTTTCTTCTTACAGGAAGCTGTGTTTTGGTTGTTTGGTTTTTTCCCTCCCCCACCCCCCCACAGAAGTGCACACAAGCACATACATGTGTATATGTTTGTATCTAACAGTATATTGTTACAGACAACTGTTTCTTGAAGAAAAATGTCACATTGGACAGTTTAGGGAACAGTCAAACTTATAAGTCTCTTATACCTAATTTTTCTTACAATAATTTTGATGGCAGCTGGCAACACCAGGTGATTTTTTTTCACCTCTATACTTTAATTTCTTCTGACAATATTGATTTTTCTATTATGTAAGTCAAAAGCACTGAATTTTTCCAGTGTTTCTTTGTCATATACGAAGATGAATTTGTAAATATTTCTTTTTTTTTTTTTTTTTAAATTTTTAAATCTTGTTTTACTTTGATTTGCTTGTATAGTTCTGGAGAATTTCTGTTCTTCTCTATTTTAAATTTTAGCTTTATTGCTATTTTTAATAATTCCTCTAATCTCTCTTTTAAAATTTATTTTCATTCCCTAGCATCTACAGCAATCAATTTCCTGAGGCTATGATGTTAGCAGTACTCTGTTTTGCTCAACTAATATGAATATTTTGCAGTAGGTAAATTTTTAAGTATAAGAAATTTTAAAGTTAAACATTGAAATGATGCAATTTAAAAACTTTCAAAACAATTTTTTTAAGCCATGTAGTATCTTGGAAATATGAAAATCTGTACTCAGACTTTAAATTCCAAGTAGCGCCTTAAAAATTTAACTCAGCACAAGTTTAGGTGAAGTTTTGACACTCAGTAACTCCATCTTAACAAAACTTTAACTGAAATTTTTGCTTACAAGTATCTACACAATGCTTCTCCTCAGGAACAATTATATTGTTGCCTTGGATTCACCTTAAATGAAAAATTTGAAACCTAAAATAAAAAGAAAGGAACACAGTACTGGAAGGATGCTTGTATCACATATGCCCTGAGAAAGGAAGGGAATTTAGAACTAAATGTACTGTAATTTCACAGAAACTTTTTCATACAGGTATAACAACAAATCTGTTGAAATTATTGAAGAACAATTTGTGAAGAAATCAGCCATCTCTAGGAGAAGTGAGTATTATGAAAATTGGAGCTAACTTTACAGAAAGCTATTATTAATTGCTACCTAAATTGAATTTGATATGGCAGAGTCTGAAATATTAGCTCAAGAAACTACAGAGCATGTCCATCTATTAATTCATTAGGAGTGCAATCTTGCAAACATTGGCAGAACACTGGCAGAAAAATTGTGGTTAACAGCATACAGTTCACTGGAGCTAGTAAGCATCAGCTATATAGCATCTCCTTTACATTAAAAAAAAGCAATGTTTCATGACACAGATGATCAGCTCTTCTGGATTCCTCATAAAATATTTTTAGGGACATGGGTTTAAATGAATAGATGATGCTTACTTTGTTTCTTTTTACTACTATGAGACACCGAGTGCGTTATTAATCTGCCTGGACGGTGACCTCTACAGAATCAGTAAACCAGTTGCCATAGTCTGTCTTTACAATCAGTAGAGAGACATAGGTGTACACAGGACATGCACTCCCATCCAAATAAGATCAAATGACTGATGTGAACCTTAACATGCATATTTGTTTCTCCTCAATAAGAAAAACCTAAGATCATGAGCTCAGGGGCGGATTTCTCAAGCAGAAACACTTATTATTAAATGACATAATTGCATTTTACTGTTTATTTACATTTGTTTGTATACCTTTTGTCTTGTTAAAGTGACATTTACACCCCTTGTATTACAATTACAGTTTACTCAGGTAAAATTGTGTAGGAAACCAGGGGCTACTGGCTTCTCTATTTTCAATGTTTTCATACTTCTCAGGTGTATTGGGTCTGGCTGAGCTGGAGTTCATTTCCCCACAGTAGCCCTAACAGTGCTGTGCTTTGCATTGGTAGCTAGAAGGGTGTTGGTAACACACCGGTGTTTTGGCTACTGCTGAGCACAGCATCAGCACTGTAACATTCCTTCTTCAATTGAGGGCAAGATTCTGGGAGGGGACACAACCAGGCCAGCTGACCCAAACTAACCAAAGGGATATTCCATACGACATTGTGTCAGCTCAGATATAAAAGCTAAGGCAAGGAGCAGGAAGGCAGGCATTCACTGTCTCCAACGGCTGCCTGCTGAGGAATCATTACATGTGTCTAAATATATTTAGACTGAAACATATTGGTCTTCAAAAAAGCCACTGTGTATTGAAATAAAACACAGAGGGAATTGTTACCTATTGCTAATGTGTTTCTATGCTCATGGCACTTCTGGTGGGTTGACCCTGGCTGGACACCAGGTGCCTACCAGAACTGCTCTGTCACTTCCCTTCTCAGCCAGACAGGGAAGAGAAAATATGATCAAAGGCTTGTGGGTTGAGATAAGGACAAGGAGAGATCACTCACCAATACTGTCACAGACAAAACTTGACTTGGAGCAATTAGTTTAATTTCAATCAAAATCAGACTACGTTAATGAAAAAACCCTTCCTTCACCCTTCTCTTCTTTTCTGGCTTAATTTACTCCTGAACTCTCTATCTCCTCCTCTTCAGTGTCTCAGGGGGATGGGGAATGGGGCATGCAATCAGTTCATCACAGGTGATCTCTGCTGCTCTTTCAACCTCAGGGGGAGGACTCCTCACACTCTGCCCCTGTTCCAGCGTGGGGTCCCTCTCATGGGAGACAGTCCTCCATGAATTTATCCAACATGAGTCCTTCACATAGGCTGTAGTTCACAGATGGCTCCAGTGTGGGTCCCTCACAGGGCCACAGGTCCTGCAAGAAGCCTGCTCCAGAGTGGACTTCTCATGGGGTCACAGCCTCCTTCGGGCACCCACACGTTCCACTGTGGGTCCTCCATGGGCTGCAGGTGGATCTCTGCTCCCACATGGACCTCCATGTGCTATAGGGGGACAGAGTTTTTCACTATGGTCTTCACTATGCAGGAGAATCTCTGCTTTGGTGCCTGGAACACCCCCACCCCCTCTTTTTTCACTGATCTGGGTGTCTGCAGGGCTGTTTCTCTCAGAAATTCTTTGGCAGCTGTCTTTGTGCAGTTTTGTCCATTTCTTAAGTCTGCTATCCCAGAGGTGCTACCACCATTGCTGATAGTCCTGGCCTTGGCCAGAGGTGTGTTCATCTTGGAGTCAGCTGGCATTGATTCTGTCAAATGTAAGGGGAAGCTTCTAGCAACTTCTCACAGAAGCCAGCCCTGTAGACCCCACTAACAAAACCTTGCCATGCAAAATCCAACACAGCATTTCACCCAAACACAAGAAGGGAAGGTTTCTGTACTAATGATCTTGTAACCCATATAAGTTTATGGATTAAATAAGATTTTACCTGTATGCTGGTTTTGGATAGGATAATTTTCTCCGTAGTGGTTAGTAGGGGGCTGTTCTTTGGATTTGTGCTGAAAACAGTATTCATAGCACAGGGATGTTTTCATTACTGCTGAGCAGTGCTTGCACAGAGTCTTTTCTGCCTCTCACCCCACCTTGCCAGTGAGTGGGCTGGGGGTGCACAAGAGGTTGGGAGGGCACACAGCTGGGACAGATGACCCCAACTGACCAAAGGGATATTACATACCATATGGCATTATGTTCAGCATATAAAGCTGGGGGAAGAAGGAGGGGGATATTTGGAGTGATGTAGTTTGTCTTTCCAAGTCACTGTTATGTGTTATGGAGCCCTGCTTTCCTTGAAATGGCTGAACACCTGCCTGTGCGTGGGAAGTGGTGAATGAATTCCTTGCTTTGTTTCTGCATGCATCTTTGCTTCACCTATTAAACTGTCTTTATCTGAGTCCATGAGCTTTCCCACTTTTCTGATTCTCTTCTGCTGGTGGGGGAGTGAATGAGAGAGTGTGGTGCTTAGTTCCAGCTGGAGTTAAAACACAACAACCTGCAACACAAAAATAATTCCAATATTTCACTTGCTGTTTAAAAGATTACGTGCCTAATGCATTCTGAAAGGCTAAGTTGTGACTAAAATGGAGTGTACTTGGGCTGAGTAAAGTAAGATACTGGCATAGTAGTACTGCAACCTGAAATAGCAGAGTTCTAGATTTTTTTCCAAATAATTTTAGCCCTTTCTCTCAATATAACTCAAAATTACAGTCTAAATCCAACAGAAGAGGCTACATATGAATTATCAAGTAGGAAGTTATGAAACAGTATGGGATTGCACATTTATATTAGGGATGAAAATTTCGTGTTTCTGGTTCTATTGATAGATTCATGCCAAATTTGTGAAAGTGGGATAATTTCCACAGTGGCAGAAGAAGCATAACAGTTGAATGAATCTGAAATTACCCTTATAGAAAAAGATCTGTAGAATTAAATAGAGAATAATCACCTTTCTCCAGGAAATGTAAGCCTCTCTATAGAAAGGATGTAATTCTCTATTAAATTCTACAGACTGGATTAAACCTTGAACAGAAAGAATCTAATTTCTTGTTAAATTTCTTAACTTTGTAGAGGATTTTTTTTTAATAATTGTATTTCATTCTACACAACTATAGAAATGGATTTTCCACTTCACTAGGTCTTCTGCAAACTGCATTTCCTGACTTTAAAAGATAGTGAACAGAGATCATCCCTTGTGAAAAGGAACATTTATGCTTACACTGACCAAGCCAGTCTCTCTTCTTAGTGTCAAAGGGTGACAGGAGTAGATGTCAGTATGCTGAGATCTTCTGCAGGGGGAGGAAAGAGCACAAAACTTTATACATAATCTCCACAAGTGAAGGCACTTAGTCAAAAAGAGGACTAAAGCTTCTGCTGTTCTTAGGACCATGGTTGCCACTAATAATATATATAGCTGTGCTTAATTTTAATGCAGATTTCTGCTGAAAGACTTCAGTCTGCAGCTATCTTGTGATACACAAGTTTATCCTACACTAGTTGAATACATTTTGTCATCTGCTTTGTTCTCCAAACTCCTCTCACTGTACTGATGAGAACCAAGACAAATAACTCAATCTTTGAGGTGGCCTATGGTGACTGATATGATGTAAGACCTATGGTCAACCTGTATTCTTCAGAAAGGCAAGGAAGGAAATCACAGAGAAGCTTATATGGCACTGGTCCGTATGTATTCATTGTTGAATGAAGCTGTGGATTACCACTGAGTATAGTTTAGCTATTTCACATGTTCACATCTCTACTGATAGACACCTAACTCTGGTCTGCTCAACCTGTAAGCCAAATCCCACTACTTTGTCTCATTAGGTTCTGTTCAGTTGCCTAAACATAATTGCTGAGTGCCATTCAAAATATTCTAGGATATCTGGTACCTGAGGCTGGGAGATTTGGATCAAAAGCAAAAGAAGATCCCTGTTTTTCTGGCCCAGCATCTAGAAACCCAAGGGGATGTCCCAGAGCCTATGTTCAGTTCACTGCCGGTGTTACATAGATGTGTTGAAATACAGAGTTCATACAAAAGATTTTTAATTTATTTGGGATTTAGTTTTATTTCTAGATGTGTGAAGCATTTTATAGTATATGGTAAAAGAACATGTAAAAGACATCTTTAGTAAACTCTTCTGGAGTAACCATCACTTGCTTGAGAATAACTTCAGATGTTCAAGGCGTCCTTCTCTGTGTTCCTAACTAAAGAAATGGTTTATTATTCATTTATAGGTTTGTGGTTTTGAAGCTGACAATATTGATCAACCTCTGCTATCAATCCTTTGGCTAGCATGTGTACATGACTGAGTTAACAGCTTTATACTTTCCAACAAACTAAATCAATCTTGTTCAGATAGCTTTCCCAATAGTTTTCTTATCTGATTATTGCGTGCCTTTTGAAGTGTCAATTCTTCATGCCAAAAATTCTATACTAGGAATGGAAAGGTATCCTATCTCAAATTTCTGTGTGTGCACGTTTGTAAGTGGTGTGAGGTACCAGGCCAGTCTTGCAAAAGTTTCAGAAGGCCCTGAGGAAGCATAGCAGTGGAGTGCTGTGTGATCCAAAAGTGCTCTGGCCATGTTTCTTCAAAAAGCCTGAGGAAGATGAACAATAAAAGCAAGAAAATTTCTGAATAAGATGTTAAACCATCTGGTTTGAGACTTGGTGATACATTTTATTTTGGCACCAAGCATTGTATAGACTTTATTAAAAATAATGACAGCAAACAGATGGTCACTCTTCATGGAACTATACTGAAGACATTTGTGGATTTTTTTTTCTTTGAATGAATTGCAACTAAATAATATGCTTAACAGTCATGCAATGCCCTAAAAAAGTGAAGAAATTTTAATCACGTTCTTGGCAATTTTTTTGGTAAGAATTTTTCACCTAAAATGATGATGAAATTGAAACACAAACATGCTTTCAATTATTTTGGACACTAGGTATAACTAACAGTTGTTTAAAATGTGTGTGAAAAACCAGTGCAAGAAAACATGTTAATAGGATTTGAAAAATTAACTTTTTTCAGGATAAAAGCACATTGTTCAGTAAGGAAATATGCAGACATATTTAAAAGCCTTAATCTCATGAAAAGCTTTATCTGGACTGAGTACATTAGTATTAAGTTGCTTTCAGTTGTTTAGAAATAAACATCTTTTTAATCATGATGAAGGGCAAGCTGGTAACAAAGAGTTATTGAGAAAGACCAGTGAATAATTCTATCACAGGCATCATAAACATCCCATGAGCAGGTCTCTTCCCTTATTTCCCTACAGTGTGCCAATAAGGCCTCATCATTAATTTCTTGGTCAGGTTGAATCCTATTGACTTCAATTTTATCTGACTGAAGAGTGTATGCTTGATCGTTACTTACACAAACAATAAATAAGTTTTAAAAGAAACTTTCTTCTATAAATTTCAGTTGAGCCTAGTCACATTTGTGCTAACTTTGTATATAGCAGAAATTTGCTGCGAATAGGAGACAGGACTACAAATTCACAGTGTGGTATTGTCAGCCAGTCTCTGTGAAACCCCACTTCAGTTGTGTGAAAGTACATAAAATGTGCTCTTTCTTCTCTTCAGATACATGTCCCAAACAAAGAATGGCTGTGTGTGCCAGCACCTGTGGTTAGTCCACTAGCTCAAGTGACAGTGCTAGTGCAGAGCTACAGATTCCACCTCTCCTGGTGACTGCCCTGAGTGGTCTGTGCAGTTCTCTGTAGGGAAAATAGACCTTATTTTCAATTTGATTCTGCTAAAAAATGGAGATTATGGACTTGAAATTCTCATAATAGAGGGCTGGTTTTACATTTTTTATGTTATTAAAGTACCAGAGTATTAGCACGGAAAAGTCAAGCACTTAAATTATCAAATGTATTATTTAAGGTCCCTAAGCAATCTTAAACCTGCCTGTCTTTCAGTGTACTCTTTTGATATGAGATCACATTATATTTTTCAGGTGGTTCCTTTTCTTCATTTGTTACAAAGCCAGATATTGTAGAGACTACTTGAAAGAATCATAGAATCACAGAGTCATAGAATCAAAGAATGTCTTGGGTTTAAAGGGACTGTAAGGATCATCTAGTTCCAATCCCCCTGCCATGAGCAGGGGTGCCATTTGCTAGACTGGGTTGCTCAGGTCCTAGTCTGACCTGGCCTTGAATGTTTCCAGTGATGGGGCATCCAGAACTTCTCTGGGCAGTTTCTCAGACTGGTAAAATTCATTAGGTTTTGTCTGTAAGACCCCCCCCCCCCCTTGTTTGTGTGTTTGTGAATTTGTCAGTGAACTGAGGAGCTAAGAGGTTTTTTCTTGTGGTTAATGTAGTCAAATGTCACCCTGGACATACGTCTGCCACAAGTGCCCTTAACTGAAAAATTATGAAATAATGATGCAATAAATATTTATCATTCACTGCCTATTCCATTAAAAGAATTGAATACTTCTAATTTACTTTGAATGACTGAACTCATCTTCCTTTACTGACAATGAAAAGGAATTGATATTACTAGATTGTCATCACCCTGACCTCTGTGTTCTCCATCTTGAAAGTGACTGGAGAAATCCTAATAGCTACAGATTACAAGTAAAATTGAAAGAATCCGCCTTTTGATCATAGAAAATAAGGTCTAGATGTTTCATATCTAGCACAAATATTAACAGAGAGTTGTGTTGTTCTGTGTGGATGTATTAGATTAGTTTTGGAAACCAGGCAGACAAAAAGAGTAGTCTTTCCAATTTCAAGCCTCCATACACTCTTCAATAAACATGACCGCTCATCGACTTAGACTGGCATCAGCTCAAGAGTCTCTGCACCAACTGACAGCCCCAGTAGTGCAGTGAAGGATATGTCTCAGTAAATCGTAAATCTTGTTTACGCTTACTAGTTGGGCAATAGTAGAATCTGGATTTTGGAGAAACACTATTTCAAGTTTCTGAAACACAAGAACAGTGTCCAAAAGAAAATTAGAAAGACCTGTGCTTGATAAATTTGGTTTGGAGATACACACATAAAGACTCAAATAAAAGATGGCATTCAATAGTTCTGAGTTTAGAGCTAAATTCCATGTCCAGTAGAAGTCCCATTGTGGATCTTTGTATTTAGTCAGCTTGACAACTACTTGTGTCCCTCTGGTTAATTGAAGGATATAGGAGTTTAATAATAATAATAAAAAAAATCTGTTTATATAAACACACAAATAATTAATGTGACTTAATTTATGTATATCCGGGCTAACATACCTTGATGGTTTTGATAGCTTGAATATCCAGGGGGAGCAAAAAAGAGAGAAAGTTCCTAAGCTGTTGTGTATAGCTTGGCTGTAATGGTTATGACTATTTCTATTAGCTTAGGATTTAGTTGCTCATATTACTCCATTATCATATTCCATAAATCCTAAAGACCAAACTATACGTTTATACATGTTGCTTTGCTCTGTACTTGAAAGAAAAAAAAAAAAAAAGGAAGAAAGTTTTAGAAATATTTTAGCTCTTTTTTTTATTATTACTATTTCTCATTCCCTTCTAGTTTGAGTCATTTTGGCTTCTTTACCGTGCCCTCCAGATCATGGGATGCAGAAGGAGAGGAAAATGATAGATAATAAATTTTTGAAACCTCTAAAAATTACCTTCTGTAAAATAGTTTTTCTATATATTATAATGACACTATTTTATGGCCTCATGTTGCCTGACCTTCCACTATGAGAAGTTGAGGCCCCTTTTCAATGGTGTAAAGCTCACATTTATAGCCTTATATGTCTGTAAGGTATTAGCCCTTAAACATGTTACTTATGGGTTTGAGAGAATTGTCTGTTCTGGGGCTCACTATTATGTGAATGCATAGAAAGGGAAAGAAGGGAAACATGACTTTGTTACCGTGTATGTGACAATATGTACTTCAGAAATAGATTTAAACCTGAATATAAAATTCTGTTGATAAAAGCCCCAACATATCATTGACTGCCAAGTATTTATTACCATGTGGTTTCATTACCATGGTTCTGTGTGGGAATACACGACTTACTAGAGTAGAGTAAGAGCTGTAGCAGACCTTAACTGGCTAGCTTTGCAAAATGATGCATACTTAGGGTTACTAAAGAAGTAGGTTTATTTTAGGAAAAAAAATCCCTAGTTTTCCAAAATCCACAAAGCTATAGTGTCGATGTTCATCAGAAAAATGTTCAGTTCAGCACGTTTGTATTGCAAGCGTAAAATCATTTATTTTAGATATTTGAAAGATGCATTTCTTCAAAATACAGTCCAGTGACTGGACTGGAAATGTTCAAGTTTGAATGGCTGTTTGTTTTTCTTAATGGATTTGCCACCCTTGGTTATTAAGCTTCGATGTTAACAAATTCAGGAATGCAAACACCTGCTACTGCTTCTAGTTTAGTGCCTTACCAGGCTCATGTTGGAAGAGGAATTTCATCTTTCAGTGCAAAAAATTATGGCATAATTTATTTGGTTAAAAAAATAAAGAGGAATCCCACAATTTAATTGGAGTTCTGCTTGCAGCTTGTAAACCTGATATTTGTGTTCACAGTTCAGAGAAGATGAAGAATAAATATTAAATGAGTAGGATAGAAATAAAGGCTAGAGACTTTAACAATTTCTTTTATTTGGTACTTTATTTGCAATCATAAAATTTGTACTGTGCTCTTGAACCATATTAAGATGCAAAAACTTTATGTTTATCACATATGTGTGGGAAAGA
Source organism: Platyrinchus mystaceus (assembly GCA_035041135.1). Taxonomy (NCBI): domain Eukaryota; kingdom Metazoa; phylum Chordata; class Aves; order Passeriformes; family Tyrannidae; genus Platyrinchus; species Platyrinchus mystaceus. The sequence continues at coordinate 60,416,501 of JAWWLV010000001.1, read as the reverse complement.
GCCGATATGTTTGAACACTCTCTGCATATTGGATTTTTAGAACACAGGTTTCCAAACTCAAGGACATTAGATTGAAGTTTTTCTTTTAGGAAATCAAAATTAAGTACTCCTATTTCTGTCTCTTCTTCATACCTCTCACATGTACACTGTATCAGGCTCTTCTTTTGGAAATATCGCAGAGGAATGAACATGTGAAGGAATTCCTAAGTGCTTCAGTGCAGTTAATTTAAGGAAAGATTAATAGAAATTTCAGCTGAACACAAAGGCATCCCAGAAACCTTGAAAGAGTTGCTTAAAAATTGTTTTTTTCATGATTGATGAGAACCACATTTCTATTTTGCATTTTTTGAAAAAATCCAGTATTTTGCTCTAGTATCCTGTTGTCCAGTCTGAGTATTTTAATATTGTCTAGAATCTTCCAGTTTCAATCTTGGATTGTTATTTGGATTTAGATTCTGATAAATATAAAAAAGCAACCTTAATGAACAAACAATAATGGATTAGATGGATAGACTATAAATACAGGAGGTGGGGATACTGCAGGAACAATAGTAGTTCTCAGATTACAGCCAGCCTAAAGAGCATATAGAAGAGGAGAACGTAAAGAACATTAGAAGAGAAGATAAGCGACTGATGCACTAGAAGGCTAAAGTTATGTTATACACTAAAAAAGAAATTATAAGATGGTATTAATAAAAATGAAGAAGCTTACTTTAAACACTCTCCTACCTCAAAAGCACTCCAAAGTTTTGGAAAGCAAAGGACTTTTATGTACTGTTTTAATTTGTTTCTTTTCTTTTTTCCTTCTTCTTCTGTCACAAGGGCAAGAATAGCTGACTTTCAGGGTCATGGTAAATTGATTTTGTGTTGTACACTTAAGAGGAGTTTCTAAAGTTTTGTTTTACTATTACTTGTTCTGCAATATTTCCACTTTTGTTATTGATTTTATTTTTTTCTTTGCTGTGAGATGCTTTAGAAACAAATGACATAATTTCCATGGAACAAAAGTATACTCCTGGATGTAATACCTGTGAGCATTTTGGTGTTGTACACCAAATTTAAAACAAATCAGACCAAAACCTCCAATGCTTTAGAAAAGAACTGCAATGACTATTGTTTAGGGTATTTTTGTTAAGTGTAACAAATCTGCTGCTTTAAAGGGCATGATCCTCAATATAGGAGGTGGGGACTATGGGTCAGAGAGCTAATCATGAGATTAATGTAGATTTTATTTATAATCCCTCCTGTGTTTATATGCTTTTATCCACTGTTAGTGTGGAAACAAGACAAATCCCCTTTTAGTTCTCGTTATTAATGAAGATTTGTCCAAAAGCTTTATTGAGTCCTCAGTGAAAGCCTTGTGCTTGGGAAATGCATGAGCTTACCATTGCAGCTGGAGGACTTAGAGGTATTATTCTTCAGGGACTTGAAGTACCATCTCAAGTTCAAGATAGGCATTATGGGAGCACATCTGTTGACAGTGACATCATGTTGTGTTCTGTTCTGATACAGACAGGACCATCGCTGTATACATGGATGTGGAGACCAGTGCTTGCCACCAGCTCCATGCTGCCATCCATCCTGGCTCCTGATCATATTTACAGAGTTATGCTGAGTGGCACCAGATTACTCTGAAGAATGTATAAATCCTGAGCAGGCCTATGTAGGCTCAGTACTATTTGAACAGGACCTCGAATAGTCCCAGCATCTTTTGGTTCATTTAAGGTTTCCCTTCGTAATTAACATGATAATGCCTGAACTCAGAAGAGAGGATGACAAGTGTTGTGAATGGCAAGAAGAAAGGCGTGGATAGTATGTACAATAGTTTCACCAAAGTTAATGATTCCAACTTTGTACCTTCCTGGCCAGATCCAATTTGCTGAAGTATCATTTTTCATATGCTAAACAAAAAAAGTTCCCCAAGCTCATCTGAATGTTGCACAAAGTCCTTTGACATATTTTCTGATTGGAATCACTTGGTTCAAGGACTTACACACCATCTTTACCTTTGGAACTCCTTAGAAGGTACTTTTGAGTATTTTTTTTTGGTTATCAGACTGTGCATTTGGAACACGCCTTTTTCGCTTTGCTGAGTATACAGATGCTGAGGTCTCTAGTTTGAAGTTCTGGTATGAGGTGCCCAAATTTTAGTGCTGTTTAAGAAAAACAGCTAATATGAACTGAATGACTTTTGGTCTTTGCTCTTTATCGACAATCTCAGCACAGGATTGTCAGAAATTTCTGCCTCTGAATCCTAACTAGTCCATCTTGCATCTTGAAGGCTATGTTATAATCAAAAGTTTTATTCTCTCTCTTTCTGTTGATGTTCTACCAGGTAACAGGCTGTTGGGAGCTTGTGCCTGACCAAAGTAATTATTAATAAATAGACTATCTGCCCCTCCCTGTCGTTTGAATCAGCACTGTGAAGTGTGCAAGCTGAGCTACAAAGGGAACGTTGAAGAGAAAAAAACAGCCAAATACTCAAAAGATTGCAACAAGAATGGCTCAAATTATGAGGGAGAGAAATCTTATGAAGGTTTTCTTGATGAAAGTACTTTCTTCGCTGCATGAAAACTAGAGAATCCCCAGATCCAAGCCCCTTTAATACCCCAAACAAGGCTCTTGCCACCACAGGAAGTCAGTTATCTCCATGGTAACCAAAACAAACAATGATTATTGCCTTAGCAGTCACAAAGAATAAAAATTGCATTTAAAATTAATTTCTGTCTTGGGATCAGACACTTGAGATGAGAGAAGTGGTCCATAAAGTACCCCAGCGGAGATAGTAAAAGGAAAACAAAGTCACTCCCTTTGAGTTATCAAGGGAGTTGTGCTTGGAGTGCATAACTTTGCTTTCCCGCTTTTTAAAAAGAATCCATATTTACATGGAAACTCCCTTAACTTTTCTCTACTGATGTTATTCTTGGCAAGGGTTTGGTAATAATTGTCTGAAAAGGCAATTACATTATAATCTCCCTCACTGTGGAGAAGGATCTGTTTTTTATTGTGTTAATCAATTTGGGATGAAATAATTTCTTCTTATTTCCTTCCCTATCTAAAAAAAAGTGCATAGAATTAGTTTCATAAATATTTCAATGGAATAAAGGAAAAAAAGGAATCCAAACCTGGAACTATATAAAAATTCCTTAACATTTATTAAAGTGAACACAAGCTCATGATATGGTAACTAGTAAGGTGAATCAAAATAGGGAAGAACCCACCAAAATTATGTGGTTTCTGTGTAACAGTGCAGCTAATCTAGATATTTGTGCATTTGCAGCCAATACCATATTTCTCCTTAGAATCCTCCTTTTCTGAACAACTTCTTACTGCTGCAGGACAAACTGTTCATGCTTTAGAAACCATTGTATTGTATATGTCTGAGACACAGTCTGTATAAGAGGGCTTTGGTTTATGCTACAAGGTCTATGGAATAACATCCTTATCAGGAATGCACTAAATCATTGACATTTAGTAAGACCTAGGTAAGATGAGCTGGTTCATCATATATACCCTCTTTCTTTCATTGGTCACTAAGCAACTCTGTTAAAGCCACAGTTAGAGAGAGCACTGGTGAGCCTTTGGTCTGTTAGGGCATGTCTCATGTTCTTACAGTTAACATAAATAATGCTCAGAGTTTCAAAATGCTTCAAGTCTGGCATCTTCTACTACAACACCTCAAAAAGTGAACTTTCAAAAAGCTTTTTTTTGGGTAGACCTGCTGTGTATGGAACGCCTTGAAAGTCTGTCCCTTTGCCTGAAATTTTGTATAATTTTTCTTATTTGTGTGTTATGAGAAGTGAAATTTATTTTTATCTTAAAAGTATATTTCCCCCCCCTCCAGGCCTGACACACGCCCCTTGAAAATGTGGTATTGTGATACTTGCACTGGCAAAAAACCCACACAGTCTTTGAACGATTGGTAAGTCACAGCAAAAAGAGTCTTAAAAAGTACACAGCAAGGAGAATTGCTGCTATATAAGTTAAATAATACTTGCCATGCCTTTCAGCTCTTGCTATGAATTATCGTCTTTCCACAGTAAAACACAAAGAAAAAAGCTACTGTAGAATTTTGATCCATATGCTTTCCACAGCTGGTGACATTTTCTCCAATATAACAAAATTAGAGAGTTAAGGGGGATTTCTTGCCATTTGAATATTATTGCCAATTGTTAAATGATGAAAGGACATTACAGCCAGATCTAAAATGTCCCCAAAGAGAAGAGTCTGTGCTTGGTATATTTTTCCTTCTTTATTTTTTATTTTTTAATTTTTTTATTTATTAAAACCAGAAAACTGCTATATTAAAAATATTTTAAAATGGTTGTCTATAGACTAAAGTTGACAGCAGAGTGCAGTCACCAAAAATAAATCAGAACACCATTTTCTGTTAGCTGTAGAGATTCATCTTTGGCCTGGCTGGCTCAGTTAATAACTGAAGCATGATATGAGGAATCTGAGCCTTGGCTCCTGTTTTCATTCATTAAATTTCATTAAAGAAAATGCAAACGTTTAAAATTAAGGTCTGCTGTCACTTTAGCAATTGCTTTCATGGGAAGGAGATTCTGTGTGAATGCAGATAGGATTTTTCTCAAGTAATTTGAAGTTAAGACATCTAGGCTGTATTTGTCAGAACATTCATCTGAACTGAGGAAACAGGGCAGGCTGGCAGCCAACGTTTTGGAACCAAAACCAAGTGGCCATAGGTTAACATACCTGCTTTGAGTAGTCCTGAGTACATTTCAGTTCCCAAACTATGCTCAGAAGCTCTTTGTAAAAGTGGGAATTGGCATTGCCTAAAATCATGCCAGGCAAAGTCTGAATAGACTAATACCACCCACCAATAGTCCTGCTCCAGTGCTCAAAAGGGATTCTGTACATTACTTATCTCATAAGCACACAGCAATCCCCAACTTAGGCACCTGTCTCAGCACGGAAATTCGTGTCTATTTCCACTAATTAAAGAAGGAGTATAAATGACCAGTTAGGATCACTTGCCTATATTTTAGAGGGCTGAGTCCAGAGGATCTGAATATAGTTCATACAGATACTTACTGTGTTTAAAACGTTTTCTTCGGATGTTATTTTATACTTTCTTATCACAAAATATCCACACAGGATCTCAAAAAGGAGAAGAAGAATCTTTTAGATAAACTTATGTGAAAACCTGTTTCTATATACTCTGTCTTGGACTAACCAGGAAACCAAGAAAAGAATCAAATAATATGTAGTAAGGGAAAACAAATGAAGAAAAACACTTATATGACAATTTTATCTATTGAATATGCATGGCATTTGAAAAAAATCTGGAATATTATGGCTTATGTTAGTAACTGTACTGCAAATGTTATTTCAGTGCTTTAAAGAGTATGTGCACTTAAATAATCATACCTGAAATAATGTTCTGTTCTTGAATCTTACGTATTTTTAAAGTTATTAGTAAGAAATCTGCTCCTCTGTGATTAATGTAACTGGCCTTTTTTGTAAAACTACAACACTGTTGTTCAGTGTGATCTAACAGGCATTGGAAAATAATTATATAAAATGCAAAACAGTGAAAGGGAAATACAAAATTGTTAATAGGAAAAAAATTAGAATATGGACACAGGTTTTTATGCTAAGAAGTGGCTAAAATCAAGAATATATAACAAGACATAGTAAACAAACCAGGAAAATTAGGGAACTTGGACAGAATTAATGTGTTTCATAAAAAGATAAATGAGCAAGTAGAATAAATTACCAGTAAAGGCAATTGAAACAAAGATTATAAATAATATATGAAATATAAAGTATAAATGAGGTTGGAAGACTTAGATTTATTTCCTGAGAAAGAGGAAAGTGAATGATCACACAGGGAAAAGTGGGAAGGTGAGACTCATATATTAGAAATGGAAGGTTGCAATTGCATTCAATAAGTTACTTTTCATACTTCATTGAAGTAATTATTCAAGGTAATTTATAATATATAATTAAGAAACAGTAGTGAAGATGAACTTTGTTTTTTTTGCAATTTTGAAAGACCCCTTGACACAATGGAAAATGGTCAAGGAGAGCAGCAACACAAATAATGAGCATTATGTATTAGCTAAGCATGTGGTACTTTACTCGGAGAAGTTACAATGTAAATATTTAAAGAGAACAGATGAATGTGAGGACTCTCAACATAAAATAAAAGAGGAATAATAAATACTCTGCAAGTTTGAAAGGTCAAAAGTCTCTCAGACACAGATTAAATTTTCATGGTGTTTTTGCTAGAAATATGACTGTGTTCTCCTAACAGAACCATGACCTCAATTAATTTGTGTTCTAAATAGAGGAAAAGAAATACAGAACGGGCTTTTTATTGTTGCAAAATAAAAATATGTATATTTAAAATCTTCCATATCCAATAGATAGTTTATAAAACTTCATGAATATAAAGTTTTCCCTCAATTCCTTCTCTACATTTAATAGCAGAATCTTTGAATAAAATGATTTGTTGTGAAGCGTCTGCAAATGTCCATTAGAAAACCATGCTCTTTTTTTTAATAGTTATTTTGTAGCTGAAGAGAACAATAGCACTCTGTAAGGATATGCAGCATCATTTAAAAAAAAGAGAAAACAGAGACCTAACCCTAAAATAACCTGACTTTGGTGGGATGGTGCCTGTGTATAAAGATACTTTCTTCTAAATCGTGGTAGCATTAGTGCCTTGGGCAATAGGTTGTAGAACACAAAGAATTTCACTATTGCAGTCAGTGCCACAAAACTAAGATATCAAGAACAATAACCTCAGCCAAATCTTTTAAAGTTGATGTTTTTTAGCTTGGTGTTTGTACAATGGCTTTCTCAGGGACATATCCCTTTTATAGTTAATTTATTTGCTGTCTTTTAAATGATGTTGATTCTTCCTATGGAGATAATACTCAAATCTCCTGGACGGGAAACAGCAGAAGCTGGGTTAGGTGAAGTCCAGAGTGAACTTTCCATCAGCATAGAATGAAAATGTACAAGGACCCTGAAGTAATTTCTGCCTTCTCAAAATTGGCAACCTACAGCCCGATGATTATTCTTCTCTGGCTACATTTTCCTCAAAAGAAACATGTAAAAGTCCAATGTCTTCCCTGCTCCTGAGTAGTCCTGCCAGCCATGTCACTCTGACAGAGAGGAGCAATACAGTAGCTGGAAGGCACCTCTCGTAAATATGAGTGACCCAGTAGAGATCCTTGGTAAGTCACCAAGGCGAGGCCACAGCTGCCTTATCTGTAGCCTATTTCTAGCTCTGTGGTTTAAGTGGAAGCCTATCATATACTGGAGGGACCGCAGCAGTGAAAGGTGAAACTAGAGCTTGTAGGAGACACTCCAGAACTGCAAGCGGTTTGGTCTACTGGCATTGAGTTGATCGTGTTTTGGCATAGGTGTTCATTATCACTGATATGTAATGCTTCAAATCATTAGGGCAAGGTAAATTGAAATATTTCCAAAGGTTAGATTTAACTTAGTGAGACTGTTTTACCAAGGCTGTCTTTAAAGACAGTGGAGGGGAGCAGTTTTGATAGGGCTGATTACAAGCATCTAAAATTAGATTTTATTCTGAATCGACTACAGAAGAAATCACTCTTTTACATGACTGTAGACAAAGCCTAGACAAGCTACTCTTGATAATGCAAAAGGTAGACTTTGTGAATACTTTGCACAGTCTCCTCTTTAAGTCTCATAATTTGGATATCTTGGTTGTAGGTCTGGGTTTTATTTACTCTTTCATAGTGCATTATCTATTGCAGGAAAGTGCTCATTGTGCTGTTGAATTCCTGGGAAATAACTTTCAATTTTAACGCTTGATCTATAAAGGCTTTTCAGGCCAGATGTTTCATACGTTTGAAATAAAAATAAACAGAAGAAATTTGGATCATGAAGGATTGTAGAAGAGTAGAAAGATACATCTAAAAACCTACCACATTTCACTGGTCATTGTAACTCCTCTGTGGAGTACACAGAAAGCCCATTTCAGTAGAACATTATATTGGAATATTCCTATCAAATTAATGTAACATAAAATCAGTTAAAAAAAAAGTTAAGTGAATATCACTTAAGTTGTATTAAAATGCGACTATTCTGAGAAGTATTATATTAATAGTATTTTATTTGGCACTTGTAAAGACAAAAAAAGGGAAGGAGAAAAGCTCCTGATCAGCAGTTGCCAAGAAGAAATCACCTACAGATTTCACAGAACACTTCACGTAGCCAGCAACTGTCTGCTGAACTTAGGAGCCATGTGGAACTGTAAGAAAACTATTCACACTTTTGAAATTATCACTTATACGTAAATGTTTTTAGAAGTGGTTTGTTTTTTCTATAGATTGCTGTCACAGACTTCACTGAACTTTAGTAATAACTAGGAGGTATTGTTGCAAACTGCATACTAGAACTGTACTATACTATTCCTTGGATGTACTGGAAGAATGTAGTGGGTTTGCATGGCTGTGTTTTAGTAGCAGAGGGTCTACAGGGGTGGTTTCTGTAATAAGATGACAGAAGCTTCCCGCTACATCTGACGAAGCCAGTGCCAGCTGGCTCCAAGACCACCACTGGCCAGGGCCGAGCCCATCAGAAACGGTGGTAGCACCTTTGGGATAACAGACGTAAGAAGGGGGGGGAAAACTGCAGAAAGACAGCCAGGGAATATGTGAGAGGAACAGCCCTGCAAGCACCTGGGCTTGTGAAGGAGGCAGCGGAGATGTTCCAGGGGCCAGAGATGAGATTTCCTCGTAGTCTGTGGTGAAGGCCACGGTGAGGTAGCTGCCCCTGCAGCACATGGAGGTCAGGTGAAGCGGATATCCACCTGCAGCCCCTGGATGACCTCATGCCAAAGCAGGTGGATGCCTGAAGGAGGCTGTGACTTTGTGGGAAGCCTGCACTGGAGCAGGTTCCTGGCAGGACCCGTGACCCCATGAAGAGAGGAGTTCATGCTGGAGTAGGTTTGCTGACAGGTCTTGTGACCCAGAAAGGAACCCACTCTGAAGAATCCTTCCCTGAAGGACTGGACCCCATGGAACAGATCCATGCTGGAGCAGTTAGGGAAGAACTGCAGCCCATGGGAAGGACTCACATTGGAGAAGTTCATGGAGGACTGTCTCATGTGGGAGTGACCCCGCACTGGAGCAAGGGAAGAGTATGAAGAGTCATTCCCCTGAGGGGGAAGAAGCAGCAAAGACAATGTCTGATGAACTGCCTTAGAATGAACTGCTGAAAATACTCCAGTGACAGTGTTAAAGGGTTCTGCACTGTCTATAATAAACTCTTTGGTAACTGTCTCCATATTTTTCTTCTATTACAAAAAAAAAAGTGAAGAGAAAAATACCATTATAGTATGAGAAACCTTTTCTGACTATTTTAGAGGTCTGCCTTAGGATAAGATGTAACACACCACTAAGATTCTATTTCCATTACTGTCTATAGAAGGAAAGCTAGTAGATTAGCTCAGATGTAAATGTTTACATCTTACCACTTGAAGCAAACCCAAAAGTCCACCCAAGTTTGGTTTAAGGAAGGCCTGTCTGCAGATCCCTGTCTCTGACTCTGCTTACAGGCTCATCCAGAGTTTATGACATTAGTCTTACTGCTCTTGAGACAAGACCTGTGGGGAAACCCACAAAGATCTATGTATTTATGATGAATATATTTATGCTGGTTGAAAGGTATGTTGTAAGAGAATCTGTGTTCTCTATGCTAATACCACTCTTGTCATGCTCACTGATCCTTTTTTTCAGTGCTCCAGAAGTCTTTCCTATGTAAATCAATTCACAGGGGTATTTTAACATGTAAATCACAATCTGCCTCACGTGTGAGGAATCGATGGATTTTAAATTCCTTGTCCGTGGGGAAGTAATGAATGGTACTTATTTAACATACACTACTACACTAGGTGCATCATCAGGATTTAGTAGCACTCTGTACCAAGTCTAATATAGTGTTCATAGTTTTGGGAGCACAAAAGAGAAGAACCGAAAATCAATGATAAATATATTTCTTTTCCTCTTTTTTGAACCCAAAGTAGTAATCCTGATAAAACATTTAGTGGTCTAGGATTTTTGCTGAGAATATGATACTGTTTTTCATTGTGGAGTGAATGCTTACTCGTATGGGAAAATGTTACTGAATATTTGTAGCTGAATCCAAGACATTGCACACTAAAAAATGAAATCTAGAAAATTTTACAAGTCAAAAGAGAACAGATTTACCACATGACAGTATGATATGCACAAAACCAGATAAATAAAAAGTTAAATGAGTTAAATTTGTAAAATTCAAACACAAAAAAATTATCAATTCTGAATAATATGCAACTTGGTGTATAAAAGGAATGAGAAAAAATACATCATCCAAAACTTTTGTGAAAATTCAAGCACACTGCCGGGAAAGGTGGGGATCTGTGAGGGAAAAAACAGCTAATATTCAAACTACTATCAAAAGATCAAAAGATCAAAAATCAAAACCTGAAATTTAAGCTAAAGAAACACATGATAAAGTGTCTGCACTTTGTTGTAGTTAAATTCTCTGCCTGCAGAGTACTCTACTCTCTTTTTAATAATAGAATTAATCACATTCATTTCTACATAAATTTGTACTTTATTCTGCATTCAGTACCTGTTTACGCTAAAGACGATGGTTTTTAGAAATATGAGAGGTCTAGATGATTTTGGTTGGTTGTAAAGAACACAGGCCTATAGGTTTAGTCATTACAGTACAATATAAATATCTAGGTACAATTTACATTGCAAAATTGCAAGTTAATTTCTTTCAGCACTTAAAATGGAAGTATTTCCTTTTAAAAAATACGTACCAAAATATACAATGTGCCTTTTCTGAAGCTTACCTTTTATCTAAAGACAAAAATGTGGTGACAAAAAAGTGCTGTTTAGGAGATCAGAAAATAATTTGCAAGTGGAAAGATTCAGACATACCATGTTTGGCAGGCCAGAAGAATTAAAAATATATAGCAGTTTCTGAGAATCTTTATACAGAAGGAAATTAAGTCCATGTAAAACTAAAATCCAAATCATCTTTGGAATTATACATATATATACACATACACCATTTCCCCCCATGACTCATTCCCCCACTCAAAATATGGAAATAGTCCCTCTCATCTGTTAGTGATACGTAACCAAAACCTCAACACTGAATTTTCAGATCTTTAGTTCTCTAGGTTAAGAAAACAATATGAAGTTTTGCAGACACTCTTTGAGGAATGAGAACCAGCTCACTGAATGTAAGTATAGAATGTGAGAGACTACATCCAAGTAAGTCATCTCCCTTTATTAAGAGAAACAGGCATTTGTAGGGTATGAATCATCTCTTTCTAAAATATGTAAAAAGATTTGTGCCTTCAAATGACCATTTTTCTTCTTTGACTGAAAATGGAATTTCAGTTGAACGATTCAGCTGTAGCTGCCTAGACCATAGGTGTCTAAAATGAGGTGAAAAGTATATTGCCCAAAATTATTTTAATGAAATTACTCATTTGAGAAATACTTTTATAAAACTGAAGTTGCATTTTCATCCCTCACTTGTCATACAAGTATGTCCAAGTATATCAAACATTCTTCTGTTAGGCTAAAGCTATAACATATTTTACAATTTCTATTTGAAATAATAAAATTTCAAATTATTAGGGTGGGTAAATAATTATGTTGATCATTCTCTAAAGGCTTCTCTGGTACAAACAGTTGTTTTTCCACATTTGGCTAAAAAACAAACGTAGAACTCGTATGTATATGTACCACAGTACTCTTTCTGAAACTGTTTGAACTTGTACACACACTTGACGGTGTATCCCTATTTTTTTTGCTTTTAGAAGAAAAATTGAGATTTTTAGCTCCTCCCTCTTTTCTGCATGTAATAGCTGTACATAAATGAATGTACATAAATTTGAGAGTCAGAACTCTCAAAGACCACCTTTTGTTTTGTGGTCTAGTGACCACAGACATCATATTTATCTCAGCCAACTTTAGGTCACCACTGCAATTTTCTGTAGCTCAACTAGTTGCTATAGCCTTCTTTTGTAATCAGTGGTGAGAAATAGACATTTTAATGCATGATTAACATTAAATATTAAATTTCTATTGATGAATCAGTGCTGAGAAGAAACTTACTATGCACATCTCGGTAATAGGGCAACTGTACATTGCTCACCAAAATTATCCAAGGAGCAAACTTTTGAACAGCAATTAGTGCTATCTCAGTTGGACTCTTCCAGCAAACTCCTGCTTGCCAGAGAAGTCATTACCTGTACATGACTTGATAGAAGCTAGCCAGTGTGAATTAGTCGTGGGAACCAGGCCATGGGAGCCTTGGCATACCCATAAATGTTTTCATAGTAGATGTCTGCATTTAGTCAAATGAGTGCCACCTAAGGTCTTTCCTGGTACTTATAGTATCTTGGGCAACAAGGCAATATCAAAATTGCTTAGTTTCCCAGAGCAGAAAAAAAAAAATCAATTCAATCTGTTCAGTCTGTAGGGAATTTTTTTTTTTGTGAGATCCTTAATTTGTACAGCAAATTGGCACTACTACTACTCTAGATAGAGCCTATCTGAAAATATGGCATCTATTAAGATACAGGCTGTTCTTCACCTAAGTAATTGCAGGCATGGGGAAAAATAGAAAGAAAGGCAAGGCTGCAGTAAAGCAGAAGACATTTAGTGGCATGGAATGGTTGTTATATGTGCAATATGTGATTAGGAAATAACTTGGAGAAAAAGAAAATGTTAAGGTACAAATAAATTCACAGTTGCCGAGTTCTGGCTGCTCCTGGCATGACATTTTTCTCTCTCCTTAACATGACTTCATATACACCCGTGATTAAACAATAAAATGCATAGCATTTTCAAATAAACAGCTTGAAGACAAGTGTGGCATCCAGTGGAAATTTAAGCTTTGGTGGTGATGCAGTAGTTCAAAATGTTTGAGAATCAATACCTGCAAATAGTTATCTTAAATTCGTTGTTCTATTTAATGTACTATCCAACTCATATGATGTATGTCAGTTTCGTCATTTAACATTTTTACAGTACTAGTCCGGTGTTGACTGATTCTGTTTGGTTAGATCCTGCTTAAAAGGACAATAAAATGATATTTTGTGCCTTTTCCCGTGATATTTATGGCAAACTTATAATGTTAGTAAGACACTGTTTTTCCAGGGTTGTTCAGTTGTTCCTCTTCTGCTGTAAGACAAAATTGCAAAAGATTTGATAATTCAGCCGAGAATTCTATTTTTTGCCCTCCATTAGAGTTCTTCAGAATTTGACTTTATTAGGACACCTGTTTCGTGTTAAATTTATTTTGTTTTTTTAAAAGTGATTTGAAAAAGTACCTATGTACAATTTCATTTATCTTGCAGAAATGTCCACACCCTTATGTATCCAAAATAAGACTGAAAAATACCGTGGTGAATTATCATTCCTTCCACTTCTAGGCAAATCCTAACTGCTTGCAAAGTAACCTGAAAGAAACACTGTGACTTTTGAAACCACTTAAAGGATCTTTGGTAGGTCAATTGCAGTGTATAAAAAGGTGGTGACAGTACAAAGAAGTGACATTTATTCATGATCTTTAAATGCTCTTAATATTTTCAAAATAAGTTTCACAGTTTCAGTGATCTGGTGGAAGGGTTTTGGTTTTTTTCTTTTCTTGTGTTTGAAGGTTTAGACAATATAAGGTCAATAAGGGACTTGTTCTGACTCTGTATCCCTTCATTTCTGCTCATATTAGCAGTATTGACACTTTTGTCCCTTACAGTAAATGAAGTTGGGATTTTAAGATCACAATATAGCATGCACACAATTTCTGAGCCTGTGTTTTTCATGTTTACATCTTTAAAAAAAGAATATGTTGTGTAGTCTCCAAAAGACACAGAGGGCAAAGAAAATGCCATCCAAAAAATACATGACAAAGTATATTTACAACACTTTTCAAAGAGATGCTCTAGTTATTCTTATCTCCTCTTTAGATTAATTCTGTTTGTGTTTGCTTGTATATACCTGGGAGTTGTTAAGGGAGAGCAGTGTGTAAGAAGAGGAGTTTGTTTCTGTTGTCATAGTTTTGCTGCCTATTCATCAGTCCATGAAACTTTGCCTGGTTTTGGTTTTATTTTTTAAGCTTCTAGAAATCATTGTACAATGAGAATATATGTGTTTGTGCATATTTACTTATTTGTGTATGTTTTAGTAAGGGGATTATTTTGCCTGGACAGGCCTGAGGACACCTGCTTGTTGACATGAAAATATCTCTGCACTTTTTGCTGCCAGTATGGGGCTGGAGCGTATTTCTGTGAAAATAAGCTCCTTACTATTTATATTTGTCGTATCTCATGATTCAATAACAGTATCACCTTATGTAGCTTGGAACAACGATACCTTTTTGGGTGAACAAAGTGCTAATGCAACAATAAAAACAGCAAAAGCACTGTTCACTATAATTTAACAAATGAGGAATTTAAAATGCTTTAGATTGTCATGTGTGAGACAATAACGTGATTTACATGTTAAAATGCCCCTGTGGGTGGATTACCATAGAAAAGATCATTACATAGTAGGGCTGTTTTTCCCCTTCATCAAAACCTCTTTTAATATGTCTCTTAGAGAAACAAGTGAAGTGAAAACTGTCTTGATTATATATCTCATTTAATTTCTCTTGTCTTTAAAAATCGGAGAAGTTGAAGAACACAATAAAAAAGAAAAAAAGAGAAAGCTTAAGAAATAGGAGTAAAAATCCTTGACAAACTGAAAACAGTTATGGAAAGAGGAGGGAAAGTGTGGAGCAGAGAAAGTGAGGAATGTATTGAGAGTTTATCAATACATTACTTGAGTTTGTAAAAGCAGAATAGGCCTAAAAAAATTTATGTCAAAACGAAACCTGGAGTGATTGTTCCAAGATCAGATGCTGTCATATGTACAAGGTCAACAAAAAAAGAAATCAATTTATTCTACAAACCAGTTGATTATATGAATGCATTTTTTTCACTTATATATTAACAGTATAAGAACAATAAGCTTGCATGGTTAGACAAAAGAGGACTAAAGTATATAAACTTTAGTTTTGGATTTCAGTAAAGCTTTCGATATTGTCTCTCATAGGATCCTTCTGGACACAATGTTTAGCCCACAGATGGATAAACACATCATGTAGTGGGTGAGCAACTGGCTCAGAGAGTAATAGTGAATGGGATAATATCAGATTGTCACTAGTAGGGCTCCATCTCAGGCCCTGTGTTAACATTTTCATAAATGACTTGGACACAGGACTGGAAGGGATACTAAGCAAGTTTGCAGTCGACACAAAACTGGGAGGAGCTGTTGACTCCCTCAAAGGCAGGGAGACCCTGAAGAAAGACCTTGACAAATTAGAGGACTTGGCAATCACCAACCACATGAAGTTTAACATGGCAAAGTGCCAGATTCTGTACCTGGGATGGGGCAACTCTGGATGTACAGACAGACTGAGGAATGAGATCCTGGAAAGCAGTGCCACAACAAGGGACCTGGTGGTCCTGGTTAGTGGCAAGTTGAATATGAATCAGCAGTGCCCTGGCAGCCAGGAGGGCCAACTGTGCCCAGGGGAGCATCAGGCAAATCATCACCAGCTGTTTGAGGGAGGGGATTGTCCCGCTCTGCTCTGCACTTGGGAGGCCTCACCTTGAATATTGTGTGCAGTTTTGGGCACCACAATACAGGAAAGATGCTAAGCTGTTAGAGAGAGTCCAAAGGAGGGACACAAAGATGGTAAAGGACCTTGAGGGGAAGCCATATGAGGAGCGGCTGATGTCACTTGGTATGTTCAGCCTGGAGAAGAGGAGACTGAGGGGAGACCTCATTGCAGCCTACAACTTCCTTGTGAGGGGAAGAGGAGGGGCAGACACTGATCTCTTCTCTGTAGTGACCAGTGACAGAACCCAAGGGAATGACCTAAAGTGGTGTCGGGGAGGTTTAGGTTGACTGTTAGAAAAAGATTCTTCACCTGGAAGGTGGCTGGATGACGGAACAGGTTCCCCAGGGAAATGGTCACGATACCAAGCCTGAAGCATTTGACAATGCTCTCAGGCACATGGTGTGACTCTTGGGAATCGTCCTGTGCCAGGGTTAGAGTTGGACTTGATGATCCTTGTGGGTTCCTTCCAACTCAGCATATTTTGTGATCTCTTATCCTTAGTCCTGATATAAAGTATATGTAAGACTATCATTGAAAGAAGGTTTCAGCATAGCAATCCCTTACCCACCTTAAATTTTGTACTCGCAGAATTCCAGAGCAAGCGCTTTTGCATGACAGATAAATGCTAACACTGACACTTCTGGGAGTTAGAATTTCCATGTGTTAAACATATCCACATATATATGGGTACATGCATGCAAATTTAATCCTTTGACCTCCACAGAACTGATCCTGTACAAGCATCCAGGCAAGTGTCTATACATGTGTTTTAGATACAAACAGAGAACAATTTGAAAATTAGGCTATGAAGATCTAAATTTCCTCACAGGCTCTTCCGTAGTATTTTGTGGCAAAAATGCACACATTGGTAGTTTTTGATTCTCAGCATGGCTACAACATTTTATTTGTTGTGTTTTTTGTTTTTTTTGCAAAACAGATTGCAGTGCTTTCTCTATGATTTACATCCGCTTCCTCTAGTGAAGCAATGCAATGACGCTTCATAGCACGGGATCAGCTTGAACCGTCTTCTAAACTGTAGCTTGTAGACTGCCTATGACTTGCAAAAAAGCCTTGTTTTATCTGTATAGGTTGCTGCTGATAACATAATCCATCCCTCTTTTCTTTTCTCCTTATAAGTCCTATTAAAAATAAAAAAAAGTAAAAATATCAGATGTGAGATGATTTCTTTACATTAAGTTTTGATGAAAATGATGGCTACTGTGTGTAATCATTAGTTAGTTGTTACTGGTCAATGTGAGATGAAGATGGTCCATGGGACAGATTCTATGTTTAAACACATCCTACAAAGATGGTTCTGGAAACCTTATCTTTTCAAAATTAAATTGAAGCTGACAAAATGTCTCTGTATTGGCTGCCACAAATTCCTAAAGCCTATAGCTGCTGATACAGAGATTTTTTTGAGATTGTATATTCTTGAGGCAAGTTTAATAAAAACATTCCAGTTTTGTCTAATCAATCTTTTTGTCTGTGTGTTTGCTCTGATCCAAAACCTATTAAAGTCAATTAGAGTGACTGTGTAAATGAAATGATGCAATGATAATGCAAGAGTCATTGTGCTGTGACTTGCATTAAGCTCTAAGCCAACTTCTTGTAACTCAGCTATTTCCATAAACCTCAGCAGATTTGGACTGACCGAGTGATCATTCAGTTAATGAAAATGTCATACTCTATCTGTTGATAAACCTCTCTGTGAAATAGTTTCTAATATTACAGAGGTTTTTCCATGTCTTTGCCTCTAATGTTCCTTTTGTTTGTAGATTGTTAGTGGTCTATATTGAGCAGTACTGATATTCTTTGACTTGTTATCAAGCAAAAATTATACTGAACATATAAAATTATTATTAATACTATATTGAAGACATAAGAAATGAATAAATCTTCATTATACTGCTTGTTTCAGTACATATAAACTTTGTCTAGTACATGCTTAGGGAAAAATGGGGTGAGTTTTATGACTCTCATTTTGGAGAAAATAATGGATTTAATTTAAATTGTTATTCCTATGCTTTTTTGTTTTGAAATCTGACAATTCCTCCTAGAAAAAATGTAATATATACATGGATGGAGAAAGAAAAAATAGCAGAAGATAAGAATAAATTGGATTATAAAGATGGATGTCAATTACTTTGCTAAAAGACTGCAGGGGTGTGTGACAAGACCACTGCTACCATGACAGGGTCTCTAGACTTTTAAAAATGTTTGTTTTCTCTTTATTTGTTTTTATTTTTGTCAGTGTGCTACAGGCAAACCTTTTTCTGTGGGTTCAGCATTGATTTTAACATGAAATCAAAGTGCAAAGAAGGTAGAAGAGTAAATGGCAACACTGGAACACAGAAGATTGATAGAGCAATAGAAAAAAGATAGGGAGTACTAGAAAGAAGGCTGGATTTCCATTTCTTTTCACAGAACATACTGAAAAACTTCTGTTCTTTGGTTTCTCCTCTTAGTTTATTCTAGAGCATCTTTAGTGCAAAAACCAAAAAGCAGTCAATGTCACTGTTATCCTGGGGTGGTAATGATAACTAAAGTTCCCTAAAAAGTAAGATTGAGAAATAACCTGCCAAATGAATTAAATGCTTTATTAAAATAGATACCCAGCTTTTCTCTCAGAACTACTCATCAGATCAGTAATACAATAATGTACCAGCAGTGTAAATGCACACACCCATCCTATTGTAAGAGCACATTGCTTTGGTTGCTCTAGCAGTCCTGTAAACTTGCCTGGACATGTATGAATGTTCTAATTCAGTCACTCCCCATCCTTTTTATTTATTTGATCCAATTTTTCTGTATTTCTTTTCAGCAACACTTTTACTCCTGTCATGTATTTTTTTTTAATGCAAAAGGACTTTTGTTGACTCCTGTGAAAGTAAAGTTACCCTCAACCTTCATATACTTGAAAATTGAAAATCATTATATCTTCAAATCTTTGTCTGATCTTTATTCTCACTACAGTTCACTTCAACATGCTTAGGACTTCTAACCCCATGTTCTTTAGACACCAAGGCAAAGATCAAAAGTCTTGCAAGCATCTCTTACTCATCTCATATACTTCAGACAGGGAAAAGTTAAATATTTGGTCTGAGCTAAATGCTACCCTGTGGAGCCAACACACTTTATCTCCAGAGTGCCTTCTCCCATTCCAACAGGTTTGGACTAGTTGTTCTGAATTTCACTTTTAATGGTGAGTTTCACTTCTTTAATTATGCTTATTTCTTTTCTTTAATTCTGAAATAAAACTTCAGTTAGATGTTAGTTCAGATAGTTACATCTAAGTGAGAAATCCAAATCCCATTGCTTAGGGAGAATTTGACTCCTCTTCAGGCATGTATCCACCATAAAGTATTAATATTGCTGAGGCTAAGATTCCTTGTAATTTCCCAGTCAGGAGGTTTTCTCCCAGTGTTACAATTGTCACAGGAAAAAAAGTCCTCAGATTTATCAACCAGAGGCAGAATGCTAAGGAGCACCTCACAGCACCTTAGCATCCTATTTCTTTTCAATGGAAAGAGCAAACTTTGGTCTCTTTAGAATCTTTTTATAAATTACATTCAAGAGATTCTAGGGTACCATTGAAAGTACAGTAAAAAAAATAATTAGAAAAAGACAGTAAGCTGTATATTACTTTCAGTAATAATCTTGACATTAAACTGGGTAAGACAGAATGCTGCTAGCAGAATTTTTGCCTTCATAATGAAAGACCATCTTCTGCTTGTCTAGTACTGCTGGTGTGCTAATACTAAGGGGTCATTCATTCATTCCTTTAATAAGCATCGTGTCTGAGCATGAGACACTAGAGCCACAATTCACATGATATTATTTAAATTTGTCTTTATGATATTACTTACATTTGCCTGTTATCAAGAAAGTAACATGAAAATGAAGACACAAGTAAAACATGACAGAGCTTCAAAATATGAGTCAGGACATTTTTTGGCAATGTAGCAAATTTGGGCTAATTATTGTGTAGTGCCAAAGGCATTCTCATCAAGATCATTATTAAATTCTTGCCTCCTGCTTTCCCATTAACTTACTTTTTCCTCTGCATAGTTTCTGTTAATGTCACTGTGACTGTTTTAACAGAACCTGAAAAAAACCCAAAACCTCAGGAGAAATGCTTGAATGTTTTCTGCAAAAGTCTTCAAAATTTTCAGTGTATGCATAGAATATGTGGTTGCAACAGCAGCATCTTTGAAAGTGATTATTACCTTTTCTCAAATTCATTTCTGTGGTGGGAGTTAGCCATATCTTTGTCTTCTTAATATCTCTTCCTTTAGGAGCACTGAGGGTCCTGGAAGAGCAAAGAAGGGACAGTCCATACATCTGACAATGCTGATTGGTTTTTATTTATGTGGGATAATTGTACAACTGTAGTATACCAGGTTGGGGACCCCAAGGATTATGTCCAAGCTTTTTTGGTAAAAGCTTGGTTTAGACAAAATGGCCCAGCACTCTGTCCACCTGAATCTTAAAAGTGTCCAGTGATGGGGAATCCACTGCTTCCATGGGGAATTAATTCCACTAGCTGATTGTTCTCATTGTGAAAAATGTTCCTCTTGTGTTCAATCAGAATCTCCTCAGGAGTAACTTGTACCCATTAAACCTTGCCTTATCCATGTGACTCCTTGTAAAAAGAGACTCGTCATCTGAAGATGATTGATCTTTTGGTTCTCATGTTGGGAAGCAGCTAAGGAACATTTGTTACTGCTTCGATTGTCCTGGCTTGTTCTCCAGCTGATTACAATGGAGTTGCCAGTTTGGACCCCTCCCCCTGACTCAGTTTAAAACCTGCCTCACCGAGTTGGCCAGACTGCTACCACAGATTCCCTTGCAATCCATCACAAGATAGGTAAAAATATAACACTATCTTTACTGCTTTTTGGAATGGAGACCAAGTTTAATTTGCCCCTTACAATATTTGTCATGTATAGAAAACATATAACAATTAAGTTAGCATGCTCCAATACAGAAGAGGGGGAAAAAAGTAGGGGAAAAAAAGAAGTAGGGAGAAAAAAAAGATATATTTTATGTACCTAAAATGTATCTCCCCTGAGTTAATATATTTTGAAACATCACACTTAGTAATAAAATAAGGATTTTCATTTTACTTGTCTCCTAATCAGCTATCAGAAGAAACTCCCAGAAGCTTTTGTGTTGACATTCAAAGGTTTTGTAGGCTGCTAAAGCTGCACATACTTCTATCGAAGACAGAAATTTTATGCCTTACAAGCCAAGATTTTTCTGGTGCCAACTGGGGAGAGCTGTAGAGTTGCTGTGTGAGATATCTGTAATAAAATTTTACTCACCTAGGGGGACAGTTGAACCACAGGTTTCCATCCTTCTTCTGTTCCTGTTGCTCTGTGTGTGATCTCTAGTGTGTCTTTTTTTTTTCTGTAGACATAAGCATAGCTTACCAAAGAAGTATCTTCAGTAAGTATTTTAGTGCAGGCTAATACAGTTTCTATCTCAGTGTTTCTTTAGAATTGAATTCCAGGCTTCTGAGTGACACCAAAGAAAACAAAACCATTTTGTTTCAGTGAATCAAATAAATGAAATACACTAATTCATATGAAACTCAAATAGTGACAACTGAGGTTTTCTCACGCCTCACACTCCCCTTAATTTCCTTTTGAGGGAAGACTTCACAGCAGCAGCAATTTTGGATGCACAGATGAAATGCAAGAATAATTTCATTTGACTGTTGAAATAAACCA
>JAWWLV010000001.1:60366578-60393045 GCA_035041135.1 Platyrinchus mystaceus | reverse complement strand
AGGCATAAATTAGTGTATTTTCTCTTTAATGCTCCTCAAAGTTTGTGTTACAATGATTTCTAAGTGAGGAGGCTCATATAAAGATTGTGAACTCAGTTTGGCTTGATTTGTGAAATACAGTAGGGACTGGGCTAAGACAAAGAGTAAGATCCTTTTTGGATGGGAACTGCAAAGAGTTTGTTTTGTCTCAGTAAGGAAAGCAAGAAACTGGATAACAATGTGAAGAAAATTTGTGAAGAAAAAGTCTAAAAGACAAGAAATTAATGAAATTTTATGAGATGTAAACAAAACAAATTAATTCTAAGAAGTCTCAGAATTATAAATACACTTTTAACAAGAAAGGTATGATTTTTCTAACAATCAAAACATGCAAATCTTTAAAATAAAGTTAGTTCACTGAAAAAAGGTCTTGTTTCTTCCTAGAGAAATATTAAACCCTCTCCCCCAGTCCTGTAATAACTAAAAAACCACTGGATTGAATCAGGCTTTGAGACTGAGCAGAGAACTGCATTCAGCCTGTGGTAGACCAACTGTATCAAGTTTAATTCAGAGTATTTAATATATATTTTTTCCTTATCCCCTAGTTTCATGTGTCTTCTCTATAGACATTTGAATGAATACAAAATATGTCATTCATTTCAATCAGAGAGACACAAGAGACAGTTGCTTCAGTGCTGCTCTCTTTTACTCTTAAAAAGAGCAATTGTCTGATGCAGATTCTCATCTAGCAAGTGTATCCTCATTCTTAAACGGTGTTATCACACTCATCCTCTCCTCTCCCCTTCACACTGATCTTTAGAATAGACAGAATGTCTTAACCTTTGGAATTTATCACAATGGCTTTTCTTGCCTTTATCAATTCTAGTGGGTTGAGCTTTCTGTATCTGCATTAAGATCTTTCCTATCTTCTTGCTTTTCTCACATTTCAAGAAGTCTGTCTAGTTTCAAAATGCTTGTTAGAAGATGTATATAAATGTTTGTGGGTTTCTAGTATGAAAGAGAAGTGGATACGCTCTCTGGAAATTAAAATTATGTCTCAAAAGGGAATATCTCTTTTTCAGAAAACCAAGATGTCTAAAGAAAGATTATTATCTCTGACCCTCCCATGCCATTTAGTGTTTTTCTCCTCTCTTCAGATTTTATCACATTTCTGACAGAACATTTAGTTTTATTTAAATGCAATGACACAAACATTGCTAATCTGGTTTCCCTTCATTCGTTTGCGTACTTGTTGTCAACAATGGTTTTATCAGCCTTCAAAATCTAATTGAAATTGCAGTGCTGCATGTAGTCATCCAATAATTATGAAATAAATAGACTGAAATTTCAAACGCATTTGAAAAAAAAAGCACCTACAGTAATGTAAACAGAATAAGGTAATTAAAGATCTCTGTCTATGATTTTTAATTCTTTCTAAAGGCATGATTTATCTGAATACATCACTTTTAAGCTCCAGAGGTAAGTTACTATGCCTTGTTCCTGTATTACAAAAAGAAGACTGACTGGATGGAGTTAATATGGAAAATTGTTTTAGTAAATAGTACAAAAAAGCACTTCATCATCATACCATCAAAACATGCTTTGCTTTCTCTTCAGAGAACTCCTGCAGTAATACACACATGACAGTTAATAATAGATTATAAAAAGCAGTGCCCTTTATCATCTGAACACCAAATCTTTAGAGGCTTGCAAATAGAACAGTCTGTTCAGTGATTGTAGAAATGTGACGTCAAAGGGCTGTTCTGCTTCTTATTTGAAATGTCTTCATGTTATTCTAGATACTCCACACACTATCTTAGAAAAATTCAGGGTTGTGAATTGTAATCCACAAACTACAGTTTTGCCTTAATGAAAACCATATAGCAGTAGCATATTTAAACTTTTGGAAGAGAAGGTAACAGAGCTCTCAAAATAAGCCCTGGTCATGAATGTATATATATAGTCCTGTGATGGGTTGGCATAGCAACTATTTCTTAGAACTCTTGCTGCCTAAGTAAACAGCTAAAGCACTGACAATGTCTCAGCTAAGCTTTGTCCATCTGTAGTACAAGCCTGTGTTGTATGTGAACGTTTTCTTGCAACGATGAGGGTATTTTAGCGGTGCTCATTTATACTGCCATTGTTGTCAATGTTTTTATCATAAACCTTAATTTTCTTACAGCTTTCATGATGTAGTTGAGCTAAAGATTCTAATTTACCTTTTTATTTTCAATCCAGAGCAAAGCTTAGCATAAATAGTCTCAACTTAGACACTTTTTTATGCCCTTGGTTTGTGTAATTTTAATAGCATATTTTTCAGAACGCCAACAAAAGCTAAACGTGAACATAAATTAGTCATGGCAATCACTCAAATGAGTGGCATACCAGATTGCACATATTATGAAAAGCTACTCCATAATTCAGTCTTTTTATGTGTATTTGTAGCAATTTTTATTCAATGTATGACCCTAATATATATTTTACATGCTTATTGCTTAACCTGGTAGTCTTTCTTGACTGCAAAACATAAATTTAGATGTATATTATCTTATCTTGAAAAACAGTTGAAGCCGATGATCTTTTAAATTAAAATTAATTTATGAATAGTTTATAATAAGTTTACAAAATGATTCTTTAAAATGGTTAATCATTTATAATGAAGTCTAACTGAGTCATATGTGTCTTATAATCAGTTCAAACACCTATCAACATGGTTCTAATTATCTGCAGCAGATGGTACTAATGTCCATAATACACTGGTAAACTATTAATAAATACTGTATAGATGACAATAATCTGTTTATTAGAAGTTATTATAGATAGATACAAGCTGTCTACTATTTCATTAGAATCTTTAAAAAATGACTAACCATTTTAGTTAATAATCCTTTGCAAACCATTTAACCATTTCTAATGAATGAAAGAATGTTTCAATAAATGAATTCTAAGTGTCTGATTCCCAGAATGGAATGTTAGATTCTCTTTGATGTGGTTTCCCCGAACATTTTGCCCTGCACCTCTCTCAGTAGTAAGCTTGACAATTCATGCTATCAAGGCTCAGTAAAACACTCTCTTTTCCTTCTTGTGCTTTCACTTGTTTCTTTCCTAGGAATCTTTTAAGGGTACTCTTCCTTCTGCTGCTTAGAAAGATGTAATGCACTGGGGAAAGCCCTCAGGTCCAACCAGAGAACACATGGGCACAACGAATAATAGGAAACCCAAATTGTTCTGCTCCTGCTCTAATGTATTTAGACATAATATAAGATACCATGCCTGTTAAAATGTGTCACTACAGCATTGGCTGTATTGGCTATGGTATTGTCTTGGGGTGGGATTTGTCTCACTCCACATTAGTCCTTCCTACTCTCCTTCAGTACACTGCCTCTGTAGTCAGTAGGGAGAAATAGGCATCTCTTAATAGACATATGATACCTTAAGAGAGGTGCCTTAGTAGGTTTGATGAGTCAACCTCTACTTTAGCTCTCAAGCTTCTGTTAACTACAGAAAGAAAGAAGTCACCAGAAAGAAGCTGTATGCTGAATTCTAGAAAACTGAAGTTAAGTAACATGAATATGCCAATTCAGCTCAAGGTTAAAATATCTAAATTATGTGTTATGTATCTATGCACCTATATGTGCACCAGGTGTCTAAACTTCCAAAATAGTTGGTAGTGGCCTGTCAACACATCAGTCTGGAGACTGAAGAATAATTATCCTCTGTAAAATAAGCAGAAACATTTCTTCAGATGAACAGTCCTAGGGACTTCCTTATCTCTGTTGGTTATATGACCAGTCACTGTAACAGGATTTTGTGCTTCTACATCACATGTAGGTGCCTACATTTTCAGACAACAGAATTTGGAGAATCTGAATTTTGCCCCTCAAATAGCAGGCTTCAATGCAGAAATAATCTGTGTTGACTTGTGAGCAAAATACTCAATTATAGTTGTGAGGTCTGTTCCAAAGACTGTTGGGATGCTGTGTGATTTCACTGCCCTTTATCAGGTACTGTCATTAAAATAAGAACCTTTAGCTGGCATGGTGTCCTGTAGCCTAGCTTCTCTTTAATCATAAGAATTACAAAGCTACTCCTGAGGTCTGAAACATCTTAGCTTAATGCAGCACTGCTGCAGAGCATGCAATGTCACTGCGTTATGGAGGAACATTATTCCTCTAGGGCTCCAGTGTATACCTGAGGGAATTTATTTTTACTGACCTTGGGTTTATGATTCAATTGACTTTATATATGATGCTATCTTGGATACTCAGCTCATCTGGGCAGTTCTTGTATTCTTGGGAAGCAGACAAGGCTTCTCCCACAGCGTCTGGCTGTCCTGACAGAGTGTGACAGAATGATAGATACAAGCACTTGTAAATCTGTGTCTTGTATCATTTGTTCTTAGATATGTTGTAGCCTCTACCTTGAAACTGCACATAGCAGACTTGGCTGATGCTTCTGTCTCTCTGCATTTTCTGCATTAATATCAGGCTAGGGATTTCACGTTCCTGCTAAGTTGCTGTAGTTGCGCACTGCAAGGCTGCTCTGGATAAGAAATCAGCAATGTATTTGTCAGTCTCTCTACTGCTTACACATTGCAGTTTCAGTAGCATACACTAAAAGCTTTCTGTGACTGACAGTGTTTTTTAAAAAACACTCCTAAGTGATTTATGGGTACTTCCTACTAGAATAGATTTTCTATTTTTGACCATATTGTTCAAACTTTTTCCATGCAAACACAGTTACAAGAAATTGCTTTTAAATTTTGACTTATTTGGATTTGGGTGATGCAAGTAATCCCAGACTTGACAACTTCAGGTGGTCTCTTCTGTAAGAGTACTGCTCTGTGTCCCAACTCACTGGCATCCAGTGACAGCAGTTTCTTTGTTCACATCCCTGTATTGATACATTTAATGGCTGTTTTATTGAACAACTTGTCATATGACATCTTTCAGCAGTAGCTTCAAAGATTTGCACACATAGGTTGTTCCCCCCCCCATTAATGCATTTTGTAATTACTAGTAGCATTTGAGTAATTAGTATCTGAAGTAAAGACATTTCTCACTTTGTATTTACTTTCTTAGATTTCAGGGTGTTGGGAAAAAAAGGACCATTCTATGTGACCTGCACTGCACTGAGCATCATGAAGACATCTTGTACTTATGCAGTTTGTGACTGATTTCCCTTATTCCTGTATCAAAAAAAGGAACTTATGACTGGGGTCTCCTATACCCTTTACAATAGTGTGTCGGTCTAACATCAGCTATGATATAGTTGGATTAATTTTCATTCCAGGGAACATCCCCAGACAATTTGGATACACTTCTGCTGTGCAGAATGTGGTGAGGTAGCCACTTCTGCTACTCAGGAATACTTGCCAATATCTATCTTTTGCATTTTAGAATTTGGCACCAGGTCTTTTTCCTGTAATTTTTAATTTTTGCTTTTGCCAAGACAGGCAATACATCATGACTGTAGACATTTGGCAGTGAGCACATTTTTTTGTTTTATTGAAATAGCCTGAGTCTACACAAACGTGCATTTTGCCTGACATTTCAATATCTACCACACTTCTTAGCCAATGCTTTTTCTGACTTTCACAAAGATGTCTTTATCTATCACATCCTTATTTGCTCCTCTGTGTATATTTTTTTTGCTTCTAATGCATTGGACATTTTGAAAGACAGGTGCTGTTCCGACACTGCTTCAGCTATCTTTGAATGTAACATAGAAGAAGCCATTTCAGCTTTTCTAAAAGCTCATGCTAACCTTTAGCAAACAAGTACCACAGTGAGTTTGCCTGCTCCTTGTGTTTGGGGTTTCTTTGTTTTTAAATTTTGATTAGACTGTGAATCACTGCTCTCTGCCTGAACTCTAGCAAATTTTTTAATTAACTCCTTTTATCTGAAAACATTGTTCCTGTGTTAAACAAGATGGTTGAAATTCCAACATTAATAGTTTTCTTTGGTTTTGTGCTTCCAGCTGTTATTGAAAATATCATCATATAATTTTAAAATAGGTTAGCTTGACTGCAGGCTCTTTTACTTATGTAATGCTAAGGAAATCTTCATGTAGTGAACTTGCTATCTGCCCTTAAATTGCCTATGTTTTCTATGATAATGTTTTTTGCAGTTGATGATAGTCCACATTATATAAACCATTTCTTTTTCCTAATTTCCACTGCATTACTGTGATAAATATGCAAAAAAAAAATCCTTTGTATCAATTCTTACATTTTTGACTTAGCAGACTGATTTCTCTTTACAACAACAGTTGTATATGTCATCATATGCAAAGCACTTCCACCACTGAGCTTTCAAGTCTTCCTTGTAGCCTTAATACTTTTATGAGTTATATTTGTTTGATTATTTGGGAAGTTTTCAGTGCTTCTTCCTTATTTCTATGCTTTCTCCATGCATATCAGTAAATTATTCATCTATCTGCTCCACTAAAGCTCTGCACTTGGTTGTGGTTAGTCTTTGGATTACATGTACCTGTTGCCTTCTGTAGAGCCTCTTTGAGATTCCTGAACATTTACATTTCAGCTGCTCTATCTTTCATCTCTATTATTGGTTTATCATAGGTTAAGTAATCTTCTTGTGTTGAGTTGACCCCACCTGGCACCACTGAGGCATTCACTCACCCCCAACCTTAATGGGATGGGGGTGAGGAACAGAGACCAAAAAACCATGTGGGTCAAGGCAAACACAGTTTAATAAGTGAAGGAAAAAACCCAAGGAAAACATGAGGTGATGCAAAGGCAATTACTCACTGCCTCCCACCAGGAATTTGATACCCAGTTAGTCTCTGAGCAATGGCTACACTGGAAAAACTCCCTCGCTCCACAGTTTTATTGCTGAACAAAACATTGTATGGTATGCGGTAAGTTCTCAGTCAGTTTTGACCAACTGTGTGCTGTTCCAGCTTCTTGCCCACACCCCACCTCACTTGCTGTGGAGGTATCTGTGTGAGAACAGAGGAGACCTTGACATTGTGCAAGCACTTTTCAACAAAAGATAAAACAGTGGTGTTCTATCGACACTGGTTTTCTCACAAATGTAAACCACAGAACTGTATGGGCTATTATGAGGATAATTAACTCCATCCCAGCCAGACCCAGGCCATTCCCAAAACCTCTGAATCACACACCAGCCATTCTGTGAAATTTAGCAACATGCTTTTTTATCAGTCTTCATTTTAAATGATTGAGAAAATTCTTGTAACTTTTCTGGGACCACATAAACATTCTCAGAGGATTTGTTTGATTTTTTAGGGATTTTCACTGAGATATGTAAGTCCCACGAGATCTTGGACCATGCATTGCAATTTATGGAACATCATCTTGCGCTTTTCTACACCGAGGAGTATACCAGTGCTTCTCAAATTCAGGCCCTGATGAATCTGTCTGTTGCACTGTCATTCCAGTTTGGCAATGACATTTCCTCCCCTGCTTCTCCATGTCCTTGCTCTCATATGAAGGAAATCTGAATTTGCAGGAGGGGCATGGTTTGCTTCAGTTTTGTCTTTCAGCTTGAGCAATCAAGGGAAAGGACAAAGTGGCATAATCTTGGCCTCCAATCTTGAGACAGTTTTAGTTTGCATCCTTTTTAAATTGATTACCTTGCAGATTTTCCTGTGTGAGCTAAAGATTGCTTACTTAGGCAGGCAATGCTCTTCTCATGCTCGTCTCCTTATGCAGCTGAATTGTGACCTTTTATTTCTCCTAGGGTTTTGTTTGTTTGTTTGTTTTCCTTTCTTTTTTTTTCTGGTTCTTTTTGTTTCAAATTTTACATTTCTTTTGTAATTCATTTCTTGTACAAAATGATCAAGAAGGAGAGAGAGAGGAGGCAGAGGATGGGAATGGAGGGAAGAGAGGAGAAAAGTAGAAAGCCAGTGATGCCTCCAGATCTTATTTCTTCCTTTACTTCAGTTGTTTGCTATCAATAACCTCCTGGAATAAGAATTCTGTAAGGTCCTACAGATCGCAGTATAGGACTACCCTGTCAGAACATTATTTGTCTTAGCAAAAAGAAATATGAATCCATGATCTGAATTCAGTGGTAACGATAATTTAATAATCTGGACCAATATGGATCTGAATTCAATAAAAACTGGGTAATCTGGATAATGAACTAATCTGGATCTGGATTCAATAATAATAATAATAATAATAATGACAATAACAATAATTCGATATCTACTATAGCTTGCTGGTCTTGCAGCTTGCAGCCCCTATCTAACACAGAAAAACAATAGTTTATCTTACCGTCTTACAGAAGTTTGAAAGTTTTCATTAGTGCTTGTAAATAGCATTAATATGTTTGTCTGAAATGTGTAGAGAAGCTGTAAAGAAGTAAACAATTTTTTTCATGTATTTTTGCTGCTCAGATTTCTGTGTTAAGACAAAATGTTCTTTGTACTAGACCATATGATGAAAGTTTGAATATTTTTATTGGAAAAGTAAATGCACTGGATACTGAGATGTATCAAGAATCAGCCTTGCATACAATGTGACTGCATTACAAAAAGCTTTAATATTCAGGTTTCTTACCTGTGTATGGTGTAGGATACTGATTGTAGATTATTTTGTAATGATAGACTGCAACTGCTCTGAAGGAGGTAGTTTGATGTATGATACTGATACACTGCAGATTAAAACTCCCGTAGTTTCTCCTCAATAAGAACAGATTAGAATTATTATGATCTATTGCTCTCAAAAATCTGAAGATTCCTTCGTTTGTTTCCATTTAACAACATACAAACCACAGAAGCATAGGTAAAAGAAAATCTGCAACCTGGGAAAATATATCAACTAAGAAATTCACATTTTAGGCTTCAAAACTATTGCTTCAGAAAGTATGTATTGATTTCACAGTCCTGGGAAACAACAGCGAGGCAGAGCTTTGGTAATGACATACATATGATTCCTTTAGTGCAAGCAACAGCAAGGGCAGAAATGAAAGGTAAAATTCTGTCCTATTCCTGATGATGTTTTAGAGAGAAGAAAAAGCACCTAAGAGATTTTAATTTTTTGTGGCCTTCCTATTAATTATCTGCTATCTTTTATTTTTCAAAAGCACACAAAGTAAGTCAAAAGGGCATTGCAGAGTGCAGTGCAAGTGTCCTGTTGAATTCTTGGTGACTGAGGTCAGACAGTACTCTGTATAGGGTTATGTGATGGGGTTGCAGAATAGGAATGCTGCAGGCAAGAAATAAAAGCTGTGGAGGGGAAATGCTGTAAGGGTCTTGCGTGAGGTGCTGCAATGGCTTATATGTTAGGTGTCGATGCAGACTGAACATGCCTGAGGCTAGAAAGCTCAATCCAAAAAAAAAAAAAAAAAAAAAGGAGACATAATATTGAGCTTTACAATGCCTAAATTTTATGCCTCAGACCTTGGATTGCAGTACAGGATTCTCTAAGGCACCTGCACTTTTTACAATGTGCAGGAAGAGACAAACACCTGAAGAATGTATTCACAGTATCATAGTGTGCAGATGCTGTCTAGAGGAGATCCATACAGAAACATGGAAGAAAGGGATGGCTCTGAATGCCTCCATGTTTCTAAAGTCCAGGCATGTAGACAGTGTGTTTTTCCCAGCTAAAACTATAAAGTAAGCAAGAAAAAATCTAAGCATATATTTTTACCTTTGTTCTATATGCATTGTACCTTTCAGAGAAATCAGCAATTGTGTTCTGTATAGAAAGGTTACCAGTTGAAGACATAATCTGTCAATTACTTTACACTGCAAGAAAAGTGGGTTAGGGTTCATGTGTGGGGTGGTCTCAAGGAAGAAGCACAAGGAAACATGGTGCAGCATATGACAGTGACTGGAGAGCACACTCAAGATTGCTCACAGGGTC
Source organism: Platyrinchus mystaceus (assembly GCA_035041135.1). Classification (NCBI taxonomy): domain Eukaryota; kingdom Metazoa; phylum Chordata; class Aves; order Passeriformes; family Tyrannidae; genus Platyrinchus; species Platyrinchus mystaceus. The sequence continues at coordinate 60,383,207 of JAWWLV010000001.1, read as the reverse complement.
AAGTATAAAAACAGCCAAGATTTCTATATGTTGGCTTTGGAGATACCCTTTGGTGTGCCATCCTGAAGAGCAGAGCTGTGCCAAGGAATGAGCTCAGACACCCAAAGCAGTGCTGCAAGTGCCAGCTGTGACTGAGCTAGCAATCCCAGCTTCTCAGCAGAGCTAGCTGGTTTTAAAATATGTTCTGTTGATTGTTCTATACCCCTTCCTGCTCAGGAGATAGCACTGATAGGCTATTCCAGGATTTTCATATCACACTCCATTGCTTGTTATAGACATGCCTGAAATGTCTTGATTTGCTATTGATTACTTCATTAGACTAGTCTTTATTTTCATACGGACTTTACTGAAAGTTGTTCAATACCTCAGGGGAAAATGCCACCTATGCTTTTTTTTTTATTATTTGTTGGGCTAACTGGTATCTTGAAAGTGTCATAAACATACATAAAGATTGTATTTATTTAGACAGATGTGTGCACTTCTGTCACAAGTACATGAACATGTGTAATCTGTGTGAGGTCTAGGTTTGCAGTCTTGAAAGTATATACATGCTCATTACAATAATATCACCCTCCCCCGCACCCATTAAATACATCATTTAAGGTTTGACACAGTTGGAAATTAAACTTTGTTGGGTAAATCAAAGCAGGCTTTCATTAAGGCTTCAGCGGTACCCATTGTTTGGTGTTGGACTAGGTAAGGTCTTGCAGTGTTAACCCTACAGAATCCATTATAAAAACATTATCCACATTCTTTAATCACAGCTGAAATAGCAACAACAACAACAACGATAATGTGTTGGAGTTTATTTTTGTAGAGAGGAACCCTTTCAATTTTCTGATCGTTGTGTTATTGACCTGCCTTTCTTTTTGTTCAAAATATGATGGAGCCTTGGGGAGCAGTGTCTGTAACACTGACGGAGAGTTGCAAATAATGTTTCCTTGTATGGAGACCTTCACTTTCCTGGTATTTTTGAAAGATAGGTTCTTAATCACACTAGCAGGGATCTGTTGATTTATACCTTTAGGCTCAGCTCCAGATAGAGTCAGTCTACATTCTATAGGCTATATAAAAACATGCTGTTACATTCTCATGTGCTGATAAATTCTGTGAAGAAGAATACATATTATTGAAAGAACTGAAGCAATGTTACTTCTAAAATCTCAGCCTGTAGGCTGGGCATGGATTTTGTGATGCATATAGTACCATCAACAATCCTGCAGTTAATACCCACATATTTACTTAATTATCCACTGCATATTGCAGAGATTTGCTTCACTTGTATTGTAGTTAAAATCATGTCTGTACTACTACAGCTTGACTAATGTAACTCTCATTACATGACGCGAGCATCTGAAAAGTATAATGGCTACATATTCCTTCTCCACTTAAATAAAAGAAGGATCATCATAAAAAGCTCAGACTGTTTTTTTTTTTCTTTTAGTTTTGTGGCTAAATCACAACACTGGAAAAATTGCATTTGGTTTCATTCTAAGGAAAATGTATTGGTCTGAGCAAACTGAAAAGTTGAACAAATTTCTTCTGATGAAAAAAAATAATTTATGTCCTGAAAATTAGCCTCTTTTTCTTTTCCAGAGGTTTTAAAAAAATCAACTTTTTTTCAATGCAATTTCCATTTCAAAATGGAAAAATACATTCAAGTGTCTTAGTTTTTCTAAATTCAACATATTCATTTGAGCAATACTTATGTGTAGTTTAAATGTGCTTATAACTTCATTTTTCATCTTAATTTTTTTGCCTTACAGGGTTTGCTCAATCATAATTTGTACTTGCAAGTTTCTCTGGAGATATGAAAGTGCTGTTGGCAAAAACCAGTTATCCTGTTCGTATAGATAGCGTGATCTCTTATTTGACTTATTCTGATGAAATTGTTCCCTTGCTGAAAGCATGTAAGACAAGATGGCAGACATCATTCCTTATTTCCCTCTTCTCAGGAAAGCTGAAAAAGTTTCACCCATTCTATCATCCTGTCTGATGAACAACAACTAATTGGAAAACTATTTAGGTGCAGGAGATGTTATGTGCTAGATTCATTTAACTTTTACATTAATTGTTGGCAACTTGCCATTCTTATCACTTCTTTATTTGAATTTGCCCTTGCATCCTTATGCAAATTGTTTGGGTTTTTTTTTTTTACTATAAGTTTCGTACATGAAAGACAGTTTTGTTTTCAGTTTTTTATAATTAATTCTCATAAAAAAATAAATTGTCAAGATGTAATGATCTCATGCTTCATTGATGTTATCCTTCAACTTAATTATGTTATAAGATGATCAGAGGCTGATTTCACAAGCTTTCTGAGATTGAGCTATATATTCAGACAACATATTCCAATGACCAGTGAAAAATGCCTTGTCTAAACTTTTAAAAGGAAAGACAGTTAAAAATCGGATGTAACACCTCTAGATCTAGAGGTTGAAAAGTGCTTGCCCTCATGTGTATGGCTATGTCAAATTCCTCTGCAAGCTTTTTTGTTGTCCGTAACCAAAATCCTCACATCCATATTTAGATGTTACTGTGTTAAACATAGTATGTTTGGCAGGAACGGGTACAATATACACAACCATGCAGTCAGCTGTAATATCCACTTGCAAAGCTGGCTGAGGGAAATAAAACTATAAGCATAGGAGCAATGAATTTCTTCAGTTAACATAAACAAATCTGTGCCTGATTTGCGCTCTACGTGCAGTTCCTCTTGTCACAAACATGCGTTCTTTTTCTAGCTTGGCTTTTGTTCTTGCTGTAGGAGGTAAACACTGATATTTACCTTACAGATATTGTTTCCAAACACTGTCTTTTGTTTTGGTAGTCCTAAATGGTCTTACTGTATTTTTCAACATTTTTTCATATATTACTCCCAAGTTCGCCGTGTGTGGTATTTTTAAAGAATTTCACATAAACCTGAGAGCTCTGGCTTCAGATAAGACTAGTGGCTGGTGATGATCGTTCCTATCTCAAGAGCTGGAACCACTTTGTGCTGCAATTATTCTGAGAATCATGATTTCCATACTTTTCTAGGCTACTTGTTAAAAATTCAGTTTGATGTACCAATATCTCTCACTTTAATCTGTTTTACCTCACTCCTGTCAAATGTTCCAGAAAGAGAATCTGCAGCTCTCGAATCTTTCTTAGACTTGTGTTTGATTTGCAGATCTGATAACTGTAATAAAAAAATACATTTTTTATTTTTAGGGAATGGGATCCACTTGTTCCAACTTAGTCATTTAACCAGCAATTACATTTTATCAGTTAGTGAACTGGTTTTCTAAAAATGAATGCTTCACTTCCCTGAAGTCACTAAAAAACAGTAGCTGCTTGTGAACGCCTCCAGAGGGAGATCCTGTCTGCTGGAGTTTCACATGCCTAAGTTTTAACAATATATGTTAAAACAAACAATTTATTTTCAAATAGTGCTGGTTTCTTGCAATTAAAGACATGAGCCATGCCGTATCCTGTTACTAAGGCTACACAGAGTCTCCTTCTGTGTTTCACTGTACTGAACATGCAGGTTTCATTAACAGTTATGACTCATTATCTGATGTGGACTAGCTGCTCTTACTGGACTGGGTGTGAATCTGGAGACAATTTCCTTTTCATTGCCCAGGCCCCTTTGGACTAGGTACTCTTTTCTTAAAGTCTTTGAAAGTGTTTATCAAGATTTGCAAATCTTCATTTTTCTTTTCACAGAGACACTCCTGTTCTCATTATAAATGTTCTTTCATGCTTTACTGTTTTGAGGACTTCTTGTATTTCTTCTCTGTCATTTTGGGCTGGCATGATGATCAACCTTAACCACACCAAAACCACACTTATAACCTTTTCTGTCTTGCCGTATTTTCCAGGTTCATTAGTCCCAGGAATCTGCATGCTTGGTTGTTTAATTTGAAACAGTTGCTCTGTTTTTCTACAAAGCTTTCCCGAGACATGGGTGATATTCTTGTGCCTTTTTTTGCCAGATCAAAACATTAGCTTTCTTACTCTTAGAACTTCCTGTGCCATCAGAATCAAAAGACAAAGTAAATAGACTAAGGTAGGCTTTTTACTTAAAAACATCTGCCAGAATCTTTGTATATATACAATACAAAATAATACTTGGATTGTCCAAATACTTCAGTATTTATCTTTATGTTTGCTTTTTATTTTTCTGAAAGACTTGCATAATTCTTTTCACCTGTATTTCAGTAAAAAACTTGTGAGTTCTTTTTCAATTCAATGACCATGGAGTGTACTCACTTGGTGGTCATTCTGGTAACTCTGTGATCTTAGAACAATGAGTTGGATCCATTCTTGATTGGTCTTTATTAATTTTGTGATTTTCTTTGTTCTTTGAAAGAGAATGTCAAACTTCTAAAATTGTTTTGGCCTCTCATACCTCTAATAAATGCAGTACTGCAGTAATGTTGGGGTTCTGCATGAATTGTTTTAAAGTATACTTTTAAATCTTCATCATTTATTCATTGGACAAAATTCACTTTCAGGTAATTTAAGACAATTATAATTGATAGTTACAATACTTTATAGGACCAGATAGTTGAAACAACAGCATCCTCCACCCCAAATCCAGCCATCTGTCACTGTCCAAAGAAATGAGAGCGTGTGCATGTGCCCATATGGATGCAACAGTTTTGCTAGTTACTGTTTTTGAAGATGCGTGCATCTGTGTAAGAGAGATGCAACTCCAGAGAAGCAGATAGGCAAGGTTGTAAGCAAGGATGTTGCTGAGAATATGTTGTTTCCTTCTTGCTTTCTTTGAGGTACTAAGTCTGTCTTTGGGATGTTGAAAGTTAACCTAGTGCTTTGCAAATTGACAACTTGGCCCTGTGCTAATAAGGGTTTTCTGTGGTTTATTCTAAAAATATAAACATTTTACTCTTAAGCTTGGGATTTACATCTTTGTGTTCAGCCTAGAGACTCTTAATGATGCATTGCTTAATTCTAGTTAGATGTGTAAAAAAGAGAACATACAATGATGAGGTATTGAAGTTGAAATGTGGCCTCTACTAAAGTTTGTGTGGTCTTGCATGCTGCCAGCACCCTCTTTTTCTCTCTTCTGCTTACTGAGTAAAGGTGGTGCTATCCTCCCATAGTTGCTGTATATTGTGTGCAAGAACATGTCAGGAGCTGCCTTTAGCTGGCTTTGTCTGTTTGTACAAATGAATGAGATTTGTGATTTTGCACAGATCTAACACCGTGACAGTCTTTTTGTATGGTATCTTACCTGCAGTGAAAATTGGATGGATTAATTTTAAATGGGTACAATTTCTGCAAAGAGATATTGGTATCTGATGTTACTGGCTTAAAAATACTTTTTACTGACTTCCCATTGAAAATTTTTCCCTTTGTTTTTCTTGAATAAGATGCTTCCTTATAATTTTATTTTATTTAGGAGTTGTTCTGTAGAAAACTGAAACTCATAAGACTGCAGTCTTCCTAGATTTTCGCTTTCAGGCTTCAAAAATAATATTCAGCATTTTCAGAGGTAAGTAGCACTGACTGGCATACACATGGGTACCGTTGCTTCTGATGGGAGAATATCATTGCCAGTCGTGTGAGGTTGATTTGCAAAAGCCGTCGTTAGTAACAGCATCTTATTTTTCTGTCCAAAATTTGCTGACAAACATCCTGCTTATGGAATTTAAGACATGAATGGTGCTGGTTTCTGAGGGAAGGAGCTGGCATTTGCTATACACACATATACACTTTCCTACTTGTCTCTGCCAGTACACCATAATCTTGATTAGTGATACAGCCTGATATTCCAATCTTTCACGTCTCATGAGTCCAGATTTCCAGCCATGCAGAACTGTGCCATATTTGGAGGTTCAGTGGGGTGTGACAAACAACTCATTTGAGACTAAAAGCAGCATTTGAATTTGGATCTCCCGAGGTAAAAGGCTAGTTCACTTATAATTTATGTTATCTAGCTCATTCATGACAAAGATTTTCTGCACCAGAAACACCTTGACAGGTGTTAGTACAAGACACCATAGTTACAATTAACGAAACAGCTTTATTAAATTTGACATTGACATGTATATTAATAATCCTTGGACTGGCATAAGAAAATCAGTCAGCTATATTTTAAAGGCTTGCTTATATATGTGCATATTTGTGTTTGGTGTTTCACACCTACAGTCAATTTTCCTTGTCTAATGCCTTCTGTCACATTGGCATTGTAAAGCAGATGTTTATTATAAATTATACTTCTTTAATATATGAGTAGGTAAAGATGCAAAGTGAGTTTATGACTTTCCAAGATTGCACCTAACAAATTAAACTACATATTAGCATCAATCCTACAGATTCATTTACAAATAAGATTACCTGAAGTGCAATATTGCATAACTGAATACTAAAACGTTTAGAGAAAAAAAAGTATTTAGGAACATTTGAAGTACTGAAATATATCAAGTCTAAAAGAGACAAAAGACTCTGCAAACTTCCCTGTCATATTCAGTTCTTCTTCCCATTAATACTCTTGCTATACACCTCTGTTGCTGTTAAAAAACTTAACAAACTTAAAAAATAGTGCTCAAAAACTGTGATCTTTTAAGCAGTGATCTTTTACAAAATACTACACACTTCTTTTTGTTTGTAAAATGAGAAAAAGTGTAACATGAATAAATCTGAAAAAGACAAGCTTTGATATATGCCTTTTTCCATAATTCCATGAAAAAAGCAGTCTTCTCTACTGACAGTGAAAATTTTCTGCTTTGTTTCTTTTCTTACTATTCTTTATTATTTTATTCTTTTTTTTTTTTTTTTTAATATTATCTTGCACTCTTCATTGTTTGAATTCCTTTCCATTCTGGAAAAAGTGAAATATTTCAAATTGTTGAGTTTGTATGACATGGCAATTTGAAAAAAAAATTGAAAAAACAATTGAAATTTGAAAAAAATCCCCTGTAGTAATTGTAATTCATTGTCATGATATGATTTCATCTATAAATCTGTTAATTGCACTTTAACCCCCTTGTTGAGTTGATGGCTTTAAGTCCATCTATAACAGTAGTGCAGTTAAGTTTAAACCCTTTTCTTTCCTTCAGAATTAATACTTCTAAGTAATTTAATGTGTGAAAACAAATTGAGTTATTTAGCAGGTGTTAGAAGGAAATGGAACGAAAACAGGAAAAGGAATATTCAGAGTAATTTCAGAAATAAAGAATAATCTGAAGATGCTTTTAGTAAACGGCTTCACTTTTCGTTAGGAAAAGAGTAACATTCCTTGAGTTCATATATTTTGAAACCTATGAGGACACTAACAGATGTACCACAGATGGGGTGATGAGCTGGGTGACCTTTCAGTCTCAAATTAAGGGGAAAAGACTACATGCTTCTTCTGACCCATTTCATGTAGATGAACTAAAATATTTGAGTTCTTTTTCAGATGCTGCTTTACTTTTTAACTTTTTTAACTTTAAATTTGTTACTTCTTGGCTTTTAAATTCTAGGTTACATTAAATGCTAGGGACTCTAGTATTATTATATCTCCTTGGTCTTTCTAGCTCTTTTTCTCCCTTGATCTTTTCTTTTTGGCTGGGATTTATATGACAAAATACAGATATCTACAGTGAAGTTGTACAACATAGTCGTCCATGTCTGAACTCCTATGGCTCACCCTAGAGAAAGTAAGACACTACTGGAGTACAGTTTATCTCATCCTAATATAAACACAACAGGTCAGAAGAAACACCTTAAAAATTCCCGTTCCTCTCTATTGACTGTAAAAGGTGAAAAGGGTGAATAATAAAAAGGTATGTGTCTAATAGCACAAGTCTAAAAGTAGCATAGGCATCTAAAGGGAAGTGACATGAAACCCATTTTGTTATCTATTCTCTTACGTAGTATTATTTCCATGAATGTTGCTGATGAAAGCTCAACCTCTAACATAGGGATGGCTGATCTTGCCAAGTCTGTCTTGGCTTTCTAGGGGTTGGACTTTTTACAGGAGCTGCTGCATCTCCTTGTTGTGTAGGTGCAGGGAGGGATATCAGTGTTGTCTAGTGATGAAGGAAGAGAACAAATACAGCTCAGTACATAACTTTTATTCAGTCTTTTAGAGAACAAATGCATTTGAACTATTTTTTTTTTTTTTTTAATCAGAGAAAAAGTGTTATAAGTCAACATTTTAAACAGAGTTTCTTACCTTCTTAATCCAATGTTACAGCTAGAAGGTTGGAAGTCTAAGCAATGTTATTTCTGACAGTATCTTTCCATGTCTTCATATGCCAGGTTTCTTTTCCAGTCCCAGCAAAAGTGATCTTCTGATCTATTATTTAAGACACTGTTTCTAAACAGTCCTCTTCTTGTAGCTTAGCTTAGGGCTGTGTTATTTCCATCAGGATTCTTAATGCACAGCAATTGCTCATGATATGTTCGATGTTGGTTATGCCTTCTATCTTCATTAAGGAATGTAAATAGCATTGTTTCATTTGGGCATAAAGGTGGGAACCTGTGAAATGCCCCAGTGGAACCAGAAAACTGAAACAAGAGCATTCACCAGCAGGACATTTGAAATACATACCAGTGTGGAATGATTTTCTTGGGTTTTGTGTTTTTAGGGGTCTGAAAGCTTGTGACAGAGAAGCAAAAGCTCAGAGAAAAGAGCAAAGAAACATGCCAGCAAGGAAGGAAGACACATGTTTTCAGTAGCTGGTGACACAAATTAGAGAAAAGGCTGAAAGGGTTATTTTTGAAGCTAAATGTTACCTACCAAGAGCTTGAAGCAGTTAGCAAGGAAACTGCCTTGTCTGATTCTCGTTAAGCTCAAGGAAACTGTGCTGTATGCATTTGTTGTAGATAGAGAAGATTGAATCAAACATATCTGAACCATCAATATGTTTCTCTAACTGATTTTCCCTTCCCCAAAGCAGTGTAAAATTATATTAATTGATCAAGTCAAATAATCTAATAGTATGCAGGGGAGTAGAATAGTTGGCATTGGCCTAAGTGAACAGATAAAAAGAGTAGTTAACAGCAAATACTGATTTTTTACCTCTTTATTCTCCCATTTTAGCTCTCAAGAGGCCTGTGGGCTCTACTGTCATTCCACTGTCTAACCACTCCCTAGCTGTGCTGGTGGCAGTACATTATTTGTAGGTCAGAGGGACCCTCCACATGTGTTTTGCTGCACTAAACATGAGGGATTACATTTTCTTCATATTTTTTTTCCTTAACTGTTGTTGACTTTGTTGGATTACCCCTGTATTTCTCATCAGCACAAAACTTTGGGATTCTTCTTCATTGTACACCCTGCTGAGGGCAATAGATGAAAGCATTTTGAATGTCAAACTCTTCATTATTGAAACACTTGAAAAGCCCCATTAGTAAGAAACAAAACAGAAACACCTACATCCATTTTACTTATCTGTGTCATCAGTGACAGTGAAGAAAGACAAATATGTTTCTCCTCTATTACTGGCATCATTCAAGTCATAAAGCTTGAAGGAAAGCAAATACAAATAAATACATGAAACTTATTGAAATATTTAATCATGCCAGCTGAATATGAACCAGCAGTACTCCCAGAAGGCCAAGAATACCAAAGGCATCCTGGCTTGTATCAGAAATAGTGTGGCCAGCAGAACTAAGGGAGCAATTGTCTCCCTGTACTTGGCACTGGTGAGGCCACACCTTGAATAGTATGTCCAGTTTTGGGCCCTTTATTACAAGAAAGACATTGAGGTCCTGGACTGAGTCCAGAGAATGGCAACAGATCTGGTGAAGGGTCTAGAGAGTAAGTCCTATGACTAGCAGCTGAGGGAGTTAGGGCTGTTTAGCCTGGAGAAAAGGAGGCTGAGGGGAAACCTTATCACAGTCTACAACTACCTGAAAGGAGGTGGTAGCCAGACTCTTCTCCCAGGTAATAAGTGATAGGATAAGAGGAAATGGCCTCAAGTTACTCCAGAGGACATTTAGATCGGATATTAGAAAACATTTCTTCACTGAAAGAGATGTCAACTGGAACAGGCTGCCCAGGGAATTGGCTGCATCATGATCCCTGGAGGTATTTAAAAGCCGTGTCGATGTGTCACTTAGAGACATGGTTTAGTGGTGGACTTGACAGCATTAAGTTTATGGTTGAACTTGAGGATCTTCCAACCCAAACAATTATATGATTCTATGTACTGCAATATGATTCAATATTAAACAATGCCAGAAAATACTTTGAAACCTCCTATGTTTTATAATGACATTCAGTGTTCCTTAAGTCTGAAGTAGAATATCTGTATTATTCCATAGGAGCTAAGATAAATAACCTTTAAAGAACATTTCAAAAAGAAAAGTAAGAATTTACTTACTTCCTTTTTGATCTAAATCCAGAAAATAATTTTACTAAAACTGAGTCACTGAGGAGTACATGTGTGAAAACCCTTACAGATCATCTTCTGAGTAGTGTGTCTACAAGAGCTGCTTCTCTGTTATTAAACTCTTTAATTACTTTGGATTTTTGGTTTTGGTTTTTATTTTAATTTTTTTTTTTTTTTATTAACAAAGCACTGTCTACAAACTATTGGGCAAACTGTTGTATGCAACATGAAAAAGTACAACTGGTTAATGTATCAACTGCACAAATATATTTATTACAAGACGAAAGAAACTACTATGAGTGCAGAACTGTTACCACACTTCCCACAGTCTCATTCTCACTTGTTTCTCTGGTATACATGTGTGGTTGGCTGGCAAGTCACTTGATTACATTATGGGAAGTGTCTAAGTTCAAAGTTAGACTATTTTCCCTTTGGAGATTTTTTCTTCCCTAACAGTCTTTTTCTTGTTTCTATTTTTTTTTTTTGAAAAAAACCCCCATGTTATAGCTCTTTATTTCAAACAAACTTTTTCATTTCACATTCTGCTTTACATTTTCCCCCAGAGGATTAGAAGATGGCTGAAATAGCTTTAAAATAAAGCCAAATATTAAGCTGAATTTTTGTTGCAGGTTTCTCAACTGAATAAAAAACCATCCACAGTTCATACAATTCTACTTGAAAGGCTTTTGTAGTGAGTGTAGAGATGCATATGAATAAGCATAGAGCACATAACTCATGCAGTAAACATTTAACCTCCTAGATGAAATGCCTATAGCATTTGGGTTAATGTAGCCCGTCAGGGTCTTCTGAGATCTTGTGTCATGCTTTTCATTTGCTCCAACTGGGCTCATGACTTGCTTTCCAGTTATTCTGTCGCTTACATCACTTTTTTCTGCATAGCTGCTAGTCAGTGAAACCACTTGTCCCACGGGGATACACATTTATTCTTTTCTTGAAATGTGTCCCATTTTATGTTTCAGCTCTTGAAATCTGACATGGTTTCAGTTTATTTTTACATAAATGTTTTAGGTTGCAGTGTTTTTTTTACTTATTTTGTTGCCTCTTGAGTTCTACACACTAATAGAAAAATCTTCTTTTATTTACATGTTTATTCAGGGTTTTCTATTGCAATGGAGGAGGTAGAAGATGCTTAATTTGTTTTTACACTGCATAGTTAAGTACAAACTCTTCAAAGTGAATGTTTCTACTACAGTAGCAAAGCCTGGATTTGTGAGACGTGTTTGGAAAAGTAATTCTTGTACCTGCATGTATTACAGGTAACCCCAGTCTGCTGTCTTAGCTGAGCTAACAGGAACAGGAATAGCTGGGCTATAGCTGAAGAAGGTACAGGACAAAACAGCTTGGAAAATACAGCATTTTGTTATTGTGAGTCTCACTGTACTGACAGTCAGGGAGATGTGTATTCTGTCTGTCTGTAAAGCCAAACAAGTAAGATGAAAATGCATAATTGTTGTACAGGAATACAACAACAACAACAACAATGTAATTAAACTCTTTGCAGAGTCCATGCTGGGTAAAATACAGTAAATAAATCACAAATTTAAACTGGCTACATTTATATACAGTATTTTAGCTTTCACAGTCTCATCTACTTTTAGTATCACAAAACCTCAATTCTTTTCATGGGATGTTTGAATAGCATTTATTATTGATAATTACTTTTAGATAGGAAATGCAACTCCCTTCTAGCCATCGAAATTAAGCAACAAGTAGGATTAAACCTATGACTAAATGTACAACCAAAAAAACCCTGTTTCTTTAATATCTTTCTTTTTACTTTTAATATTCTCTGCCTTTCTAACTTGATTTTAATCTGCTTTCCAGAGCTGATCTCAGCAACATCACTGTGGTAGAACCTGTGCAAACAGCTAGGACATAACCCTGATAACAGGTCCCTCTTCGTGCTTAATGACTGGTACTCAGTCTTGATCCTTCTTCCACTGTGACAGTGGAGTCCACTGATTTCAGGAGGTAGTTAGGCTGAACTGCTGGTGAGCTGTCATATCAGCCACTGATTTATTGTTAACGCTGTACTTTTTCTTTTCTCAGGTACAGCTTAGGACTGTTATGTATTAGGATCACCCTAATACACCCTAGTCTGGATGTGCTAGCTAAAGCCCATTGCAGCCCTCTCAGAAGCCTTCTGGATGGGAAGGGACCTACAGGTATGTTTGCACTGTGGCAGATTTGAATGTTTAATTTGTATAGTTGCTTAGATGGCTCATAGTGTGTCTGAGAATCCTTAACTATTTATCCTTACAGCATCTCTGAGAGCTAGGGAATTGCTTTTCTCGCTGTTTTACAGCTAGGGAGCTGAAATGCACTGCTAACCAGCTTGCCCAAGGTCACATAAGAAATCTGCAGTGCAGAAGGAAGCTGGCTAGAGCCCTAACCACTGTGTGATCCTCCCTCTACCAGATATAAAGCAAGAATAAGCTAAAACCTGAACGTCAGAGGGAGTTTTTCAGGCTGCTTTGGCATCATGTTGTATTTCTAACTGTTCTATCAGTAAAAGTTTTTCCTTTACACTTAACCTAGATGTTCTCTGCTGCAGCATAAGCCCATTAGCTCTTGTTCTGTCCTCACTGACTAATGAGAATAATTTGTCCCTATCCTCTTTATAGCAACTCGACGTATTTGTAGACATGTCATGCCTCACTTCAGTGTTCTTCTCTTTAGTCTGAACATGCCCAGTTCACTTAACCTTTTCCATAGATCTTATTTTCCAAACCTTTTATCATTTATGTTGCTCTCTTCTGAACTCTTTCCAATTTGTCTGCCTTTTTGAAAAAGTTGTGCCCAAAACTAAATGCAGTAACCTGAAAGAGGCCTAATCACTGTCAAGAAAACTGCAATCCCCAGCAATCCCAGGAACAATAAATCGGGTAAGGAAGGCAAGAGACTGGCATGGCTTGGTAGGGAACTGCAGGTCAAACTAAAGGAAAAGAGGCAAATGCACAGGCAGTGGAAACAAGGACAGGTAACCTGGAAAGAGTATAGAGTTGAAGTTTAGTTTAGGGATAAGGTGAGGAAGGCTCAGGTGAAGCTGTAACTGAACCTGGCAATGGACAAAACGAGTAACAAGAAGGGCTTTTACAGGTATATTGGTCAGAAAAGGAAGGTCAAAGAATGGGTACTCCCCTGATAAACACTGCTGGTAAACTGGTAACAACAGATGTGGAGAAGGCTGAGGTACTCAAAAACTTTTTTTGCCTCAGTCTTCAATGGTAATGTCTCTTCCCACACCTTTTCAGCAGATGGAAAGCAGGATGAGGACTGGGAGAGCAAAGTCCTTCCAACTTCAAGTAAAGATCAGGTTCATAACCACCTGAAGAACCTGAATGTACTTAAGTCTGCAGGACCTGATGAAATGCATACAAGAGTCCTGAGGGAATTGGCTGATGTAGCTGCCAAGCCACTCTCCATGATATTTGAAAAGTCAGGGCAGTCAGGTGAAGTCCCAGGTGACTGGAAAAAGAGAAACATTGTCCCATGTTTAAAAGAGATAGAAATAAGGACCCCAGGAACTACTGACCTGTCAGCCTTATCTCTGTGCCTGCGAAGATCATGGAACAAATCCTCCTAGAAGATATGCTAAAGCACATCACACAGGGAGGTGATTCGAGACCTTCACCAAGGACAGGTCCTGTGGCCTTCCACAACGGAGTGAGTAAATCAGTGGACAAGGGAAGGGATACTGATTTCATTTATTCTGGAATGCTGTAAAGCCTTTGACATGATCCCTCAGAACATCCTCCTCTAAACTGCAGAAAGAGATGCATTCGATGGGTGAACTATATGATGGATAATAAAGTGGTTATCCAGGGTGTTTAACCAGAGTCTCATCACAGACTCAGGTTGCATCCAGAGGGTAGCAGTCAATGACGCAGAGTCCCAAAGGACATCAGTGAGAAGTGGTGTCCCTCAGGGATCCATACAGGGAACTGGGTTATTTAATGTCTTTATTAATGTCATAGACAAAGAGACTGAGTACAAATTTGCAGATGACATCAAGCTGAGTGATGGGGTTGACACACCTGTAGGATGGGATGCCATCCAGGGGGACCTGGACAAGCTCCAGAAGTAGGCCTATGGGAATCTCATGAGGTTCAGCAAGGCCAAATGCAAGGTGCTGCAGCTGGGTTGAGGTAACCCCCAACACCAATACAGGCTGGGGGATGAACAGATTGAGAACGTGTCTGCTGAGAAGAACTTGCGGGTGCTAGTAGACAAGAGGCTGGACATGACCCAGCAATGTGCATTTGCAGCCCAGACAGCCAATCATATCCTGGTCTGCATCAAAAGGAGTGTGACCAGCAGGTTGAGGGAGATGATTCTGCCCCTCTATGCCACTCTCATGAGACCCCTGGAGTACTGCATCCAGCTCTGGGTTCCCCAGCACCCAAGGAAAGACCTTGACCTGTTGGAGTGAATCCTGAGCAGGGTCACCAAGCTGATCAGAGGGAGGGATGGAAAGGCTCATTCTCTATGAGGATTGGGATTGTTCAGCCTGGGAAAGAGAAGACTTTGTGGTGACCTAGTTGTAGCCTTCCAGCACCTGAAGGGAGCCTACAAGAGAGATGAAGAGGGACTTCTTACAAGGATGTGTAGTGACAGGACAAGGGGGAATGCCTTCAAACTGATAGTAGGTTTCGATTAGATATTAGTAATAAATTCTTTATTGTAAGGCTGGTGAGACACTGGAACAGATTGTCCAGAGAAGTTGTGGATGTCCCATCCTTAGAAGCATTCAAGGCCAGATTGGATGGGGCTGTGAGTAACATGGTCTAGTGGAAGGTGTCCTGCACTTGGCTGGGGAGCTTTAACTAGATGATCCTTGAGGTTCCTTCCAAACCAAGGCATTCTATGTTTCTATAATTCTATGAAAAACAATTACCTTGCTTGTTTTACATGTATGTTTTTTATCACTATTCAATATAATATTTGTCTTTGTGACAGTGTGCTATTGTAAAATTGCATTTAGTTTTTCATTTACAACAAAGTCAATACTTTTCATATAGTATTATTCTTGCTAACATGCTATTATTTTCTGTACTGACTGACACTGTAAATATATTTCCCTTATTCTTCTTACTACTGTTTGTTTGCTGTCTCTGACTAATTTGAATAGTCTTGTCAACTACAGGTGGGTAGGATTCATTGAGATTCCGATGGACAGAAAGCAAATGAGAGAGGATGAAAGAGAGAAGTTTGGTGGAATTTGTCAAACTACTACTGTTTCAATAGCATATTGCTCAGTTGAGATCTCTGCTTTCAAACCCATTATTATGTTCTCCTTTTAAATGTCCCTGCTAAAAATTTGAAGCTTTGACAAAAATGTTTCTGGGGAACGTTCCCTCTTTTTTTTTTTTTTTTTCTTTTTTCTGCATGAGAAATAGTAGAACCTTCTGCCAAGACGGGTAGGAATAATGCCAAAGAAATATCAAAATACTGTTGTTTTATACTGGGGGATTTTTGGTGGGAACCTATAATGGGTCACTGATGGGTTCATTTGTTTATGCCATCTACAGTGGACTTGTCTTTATTGAATCACATTTTATTTCCTTTCAACAAAAGTAATCTTTTAAATACATTAGGGTCATATACTGTAAATGTTTTTTTCATACAAAATCTATAAAATATTTCAGAAGATACTCTTTGCCTGTTTTTAACTGCTATGTTAGTTCAAGTTGTGTCACATCTTTGTGCTTTTAACCTTTGATTAGTCATTACACAGCTGTCAGTCCTCTATTTTCTAAACATTTGTGTACTTCTGTGGTGTGCCAGTCCATATCACTCCAACCTCGAAAGTTGCTGCATGAATTAATAGTTCCCCCTGGTGACAGTTCATATACAGTGATTTACATTTTTCAGCTTCTAGCCAGATTTTAATTTATTTATTCAAAATATGGAAGATTAGTATTTCAGTTATTAACCTAAATATGAAAGGACAGCCTGCTCAATGCTGATGTAAAAATCTCGAGTCCCGTATCAGCTATGATGAAAAAAATTGCTTGCTAGATATTAGAAAACTAAGCTTCAAGAGAGCTGCTGAGTCAATGTAAACCAAACCTGTTTGAGTGACTTTTTTGCTTCCATTGCTCACAAAAGCCCACAGTCTTAGACAGTTTCTAATCACACTGCACTTCAGCACCAGGCATGGTAAGTCAGAGCAGAGGGAGAAAGCACTTGGTTAAGAACTATGAATCAAAACAATCCATATTGCACTTCAGTAGAATTAGCATTCTTTTGTTTGAGGCTGCTACCTGATGTGCAT
>JAWWLV010000001.1:60312623-60345819 GCA_035041135.1 Platyrinchus mystaceus | reverse complement strand
CGCAGGCTGTGTCTCACCTAAAAAATCCATTGCGCAGGCTTGAAAGGTAAAAAGACCTTTCCCAGTTCTTCGTTCGCGAAGACTGGCCACGTTCATTTCATTTATAACTGTTCACCTAAGTGTTCCTTTCTCGTGCCTCCTCACATTGGAATGAAGGCAGCTTATACAAAGACACAAAAACATGGAGTCAGACTTCTCACTAGCACCTAGTAGGTTTGCTTTTTATGAAAAGCAAGTTGTTAATTTCATTTAAAGAGTGACATTATTGGGTTCTGGTGTTTTGCTTTGACATGGCTTCATCCAGTTGCAGAATGGACTTGTTAAGGTTCTTATCCATCGGGCAGATTTACTGATGCTCTTGGACTTCTCTATATTCTACTCAGTGGGTACAAGTGAGGTTTAAGAATATTTCTAATCTGAGATTCAGACCCCCTGCTCCTTCACTGCATTCACTGGAACAAACCAAAGTAATTTAGAAATATCAGTCTTGTTTGTTTAGGTTATCTCTCTCTTCAGATTATTTGAATAGCACTGTGTTCAGAACTTAGTCTAAGGTCATACAGAAAGGAATTTTATATGAAGTTGTTTTACTTTGTCTAATGCAGAAAATTGCCATATTAAATTGTAAAGTGTTGATGACAACTTAGTTGGTTTTGACTTGTGAATGTACCCACACAGCTCTTTGTTTCTTCAGACTGCCCGTGCACAAATTGCCATTATGCTGAAGGATCCACCCTGCCCCAAAATGGCCACTCAAGAGTCATTACCAAAGGTAATTGTGAAGCTGAAAGGTGTTCAGTGCTAACAGCACACTCCCTCCCTCCTTAGCCTCATCTCCAATCTCCCAAGCTGCCTACAGGAAATGCTAGCAAAAGAGTGTCCCAGGAGAGTTGCTTTGCTTTGCAATGTTCAAGCAAAAAGACAGCACTATTTTTGCCTGAAGTTCTCTTTTATGACATGTACAGATCAGCATAAAGTACCCTGCAAAATTAATTGAATTCTCCAATAATTGTTCTAAAGCCAAATACCATATAGAGCCTTAAGATATATATGCATTTTCAAATGTCTTTGTAGCCTGATTTGGGCCATTTACCTCATGAAATCTCAGCTAAAGCCTGAGTACATTAATGAAACTGTGAGTCAACGTACATTTTTTTTCCTTTCTGCTTTTCTTTTTTTGATGTGGATGCTTTTGTTTTCTGCTACAGTGAACATGTTTCTTAGGTTTACTTGATTTGCCCACCTGTTGGTGACAATATGAGCAAGGATAGGGGAATAACACTGAATAGATAGGAAGAGAAAGAGAATTGTGTCAAAGAAGATTAGGGAGCAGTATACAGACACAGCAAATTCAGCCTGATGGTTGTAGGAGATTTAATAGAGCAAGGAAATCAAAGTTTAGATTTTCAAAGCTGTCTAAACTGGGGACCATATTCCTCTGCAGTGTACTGCACCGGTTCCTGCTGCCCAGGTTCTCTGATTCTCCCACACTGAAGAGGTCTGCTGTCAAGGATGTTGTGTCAACATTAAGGAATTAATTCACTGCACTACCGTGTAGTGTAAAAAACGGACATATCTCCTAGAACACACTGAAGGGTGAGACTGGTCAAAACCAGCTTGGATCAGTGAAGATACATTGAGGTGAACATTATTGACATTGGCATATAACATTGGCATTCAGAGGATTGCAAAGAGTTTAGTGCCTGTTGCCACAAAAAATCAAGAGATGTATTCGTTCAGAGTTAAATTCTAAAGTGAATCTGAGACGTTAAACAGGCAATTTGAGGGAGGTAGGGGGAAGAGTAATTTGTGGATACAGAGTTTTAGTGTGGAACAGTCCTTGTGTAGTTATATAAAAGGGCAGGAATTTGAATGTAAAGTACTAGAAGCTATGGACTAAATTTACACTAATAAGTAATGCAATCCAATGGGGAAGGATCAACAGATCAAAGCAGGTCACGTTGGCATTTATGTCTTCCATACTTGAAGTCTGGAGTTTTAGCTTTGCACTGGATTTAGCATGATTTCCTTGTCTGAACATCTGTGCTCTGTTTGTGGCTCAAAGCAGTCAAAAGGACAAGTCAGTGTTTCATACCCTTTTGTCTGTCATGACATGAAGACACATTTGATGCATCCATGGTCACACTTTGTGTTTAGATTCCTGTTAGAAATCAACTTTGAGATGACTGAAACTGCCCTGAACTGAATCACATATTTTGCTCTAGAACAAAGCACTAGACAAAATAACTGTTTAATGTTTAATAAATTCATAAAAATTAATAAATCTGTTGTTGATACCAATAGAGCAGATTCTTCATATATCACAAGGTGTGTGTAATATTATAACTCCAACTTCAATGAATTTATTCTTAATTATACTTGAACAAATGAAAAGGCAGTCAAGTTCCATTTGAAGAAATTGTTCACCAGGGCTAAGACTTACACTATATATTCAAATTTCCCTTATGTGCCTATTCTATCCAAAACAAAACAGGTATTACATAAATGAAAACATTTATGGAATCACAGAATGGTTTGGATTAGAAGGGACCTTAAAAATCATCTAGTTCCAACTCCATTGTTGTAGGTAGGGATGCCACCCTGACACAAAAGTATTTTATAAATGTAAATTTTAATTTGGGTTATGTTCAATTTTTTTTAATTTACCTGTCTTAATCTATTTGTATATATGCATAAACAGTTTCAACACATTCTTTTAAATTAGTAATTAATTAAATTATTCATCTGAAACAAGGACTGTGCTATGTGCTGCTAGTACTAGTCATAGATGTAACTGAAGAGTAAGTGATAATATTATAGGTTCATGCTTTTTATTTATTAATTTAGCAATTTTATTTTTCAGTGGAGTATATTTCTCACATATTTTGCATTCTAGATCTTCTTCTATTATGCCATTTCCCTCTTCTTTTTAAAGCACCACTAATTCACCTCAGTGCGGCAATAATCAGTAACCGGGAAGGAGTTTAGAAGGAGAGGCAAAAAGAGAGCTATTGAAGTAAATGAAGCATTACGCATGACTGCTGCATACACCAGTGTCTGTTCCCCTACTAGCATCATATCCCCTCTTCTGATGATGATAACTCATTTCCCAGAGCATTCCATGCTCAAGGGCAATAGCTATCTTCACCACATAGAGAATTAGCACTGGCTGGCATAATTTTGGAAATACATAGCAATTACTTGCAGCAGAAACTCAGACCTCAGAATCCCTTAATGAAGAATGACAGAGCTGAGCTCAGAGACAGTGGCCCAGAGCTGCTAGGTTTGCTGTTCTACACTGTTGGTTCACAGAATCCCCATGCAGATCATCTTCTCTTTTCTTTTTCTTTCTTCCTCCTTTCCATCTGTCTTTATGATCTCATCAACTCAGCTTCTCAGCTGTATGACCCTTCTTGTTCTTTGCAGTGCTTTTCCCTATGATTGCATTTGGCTCATTTCTTGCCCTAATTATATCTAAAAAAAAGAAAATGTTTGAATGAACTACATTTTACAGTTTCCTGGCATAAGCATGCATTCTGCTTTTCTTGGGAGTTACTAGGGTGTTGCCTTTGGTTAATTTCCTAGAACCATAATCACAGAATGGCTTGGGTTGAAAGGCATCTTAAAGATCATGTAGTTCCAACGTCCCTGCTGTGGATAGGATCCCCTTTCACTAGACCAGGTCATTCAGAGGTCCATATTTGACCCTCTATATTTCAAAATTAAAATTTATTTTACTTTGCAGGTCTTAGGAATGTATGAAAGCTATGTGTAGGTGTAGACTCCTATAACTAACCATGTATTTACGCTGCTGGGGATAGCATAATAGATTGAGCTCCTTTGGGATTATGCCATTTGTGATAAACCAAATAAAAAAGATAAGGTTAAAGCTCACTTTTAAATATATGAACTCTCTAATGGCATTTATTTTCAGATTCAATCACAGCAAATCTTAAGACTAAGCCTGATGACTGTCTCTTTTTGTAAGTTTCATTTTCACATACTATTATGAAGATACCTTTAACTAAAAAAAAAAAAAAAAGAAAAAAGAAAAAAGAAAAAGAAAGCTTGAAGGAATGTCTGCAAAATACTATAGATAAATAGCTACACTGTTTTCAATGGATGTTTGCTTGGCACTAATGCTTTTCTCTCTAAAGGGAACTTGGAGACGCTTGTGTTTGAAACACTTAATGATTAAAAATTATTTTATCATAAACATACCAGTGTCTCAGGCATAGAAATTTCATTAAGCTAAGGGACACACTGCAGAATGGCTTGCACCTGAACTTCATGGCACTGATCAGATCCCTCTGAGTCTAGTGGTTCAGCTAGTTTTCAGTCCACACTACTTTCCACTTATCAATACTTCCTCAGTTTGTCTACGAAGATACTATGGGAGGCAGTCTTGAGAGCCTTACCAAAGTAGATATAAGCAACAGCCACTTCCCTGACTCCCACATTCCTTACCCAGCTGAACTTGTCCTTTTGTTGTGAAAGCTACAAGGCTGATCAGGCATGACTTCCCCTTTGTAAATCCATGCTGACCAGTCCAATCACTTTCTTTCCTTTAACATATTTCAAAAAAGGTTTCCAGGGCTATTTGCTCCATTGCATTCTCCAAGGCTTAGGTGCAGCTGACTGAACTGTAGTTCTCTGGATCCTACTGGCTTTTCTTGAAGGCAGGGGTGACCTTTGCCTTCTTCAGGCCCCTAAGGAACCTCCACTGATCATCATGACCTTTTGAAAGTAATTGAGATTGGCATCATGGTGACATTAGACAGTTACCTCAGAATTTGTAGGTGCATCCTACAAAGGCAAAGACCTCAGTGACTGGAAAAGAGGAAATATCACACCTATTTTAAAAAAGGGTTAAAAGGAGGACACTGGGAATTACTGGCCTCTCAATCTCACCTCAATGTCTACTAAGATAATGGAACAGAATCTCCTGGAAGTTATGTAAAAATAAGGAAGACAAAGAGGTGATTAGAAACAGCCAGTATGGCTTCACCAAGGACAAATTGTGCCTGACAAATATAATGGCCTTCTATGATGGAGTAACTGCATCTGTAGACAAGGGAAGTCATCTATAGATGTCATCTATCTAGACTTTTGTAAGGCCTTTAATACGGTCTCCCACAATATTCTTGCCACTAAATTGAAGGTAAGGATTTAAAGGATGAACTGTCACATGCATAAGGAATTGGATGGACGGTCACATGCAAAGAATTAAAATCATGGGCTCAATGTCCAAGTGGAAACCAGAAATAAGTGGAGTCCCTCAAGGGATTGTACTAGGACAAATGCAGTATAATATCTTCATCAGTGCAGTCATACACTACAGTCGAGTGCACCCTCAGCAAGTTTACAGATGACACTCAGCTGAGTGGTGCAGTTGATACACAAGGAACGTCATCCAGAGGGACCTTGACATTATTGAAGACTGTGTCCATGTGAACCTTGTGAAGCTCAAAAAGGCCAAGTGAAGGGTCCTGTATCTGGGTCAGGGCAATCTCCAGTACCAGCATGAACTGAGGATGAACGGATTGAGAGAAATCCTGAGGATAAGAACCCCTGGTTGTGAGCTGACAATGTATGCTTGCATTCCAGAAAGCTAACATTTGCTCCCTCCCAACTGTGCAAAATGCTGTCCCTTTGAGATCTACTCTGGATCCAGTACTTATGTTGGGATCTCCATCTTCCTGTTGAATGGTATGTCAGGAGTCAGCTGGAACAAGAGCTCAACACCCTTTGATCAAGTTGCTGAAGAAGCTGCAAGCTGCCTTCTAAGTATGGGTGTGAAATTGCTAAAACTGACATGAATAAGAAGAAAAGTGGCATACTTTTTACTTCAACATTGTTTCCAACACAGCTTGGTGTAAGACCACTCACGTTGTCCACCTAGAACAGACTTACTGAAAAATGAAAGAGAGGAAAAAGGGCTGATCCATAGGAATTGTAACTGCTTTAGAAGGGCTGATAGCATTACTTTAGCATTGCTAATCAGAATTAGTTATGTCATGATACAAAAGCACTATTATCTACAATTTTTGTTACTTTGGTTTGACTTTTGAAAACTTCTTGCCCTTTTATTTTGTATTATTAGTTGTCTTACATGATAGCAACCTTCAATAAATCATTTAGAACAATTAGGCTGATTTTGAATGCTGTTAAATAATGCTTATTTGGTGTTCTCTCTTTACACTTATGCTCTGCCAGCATTTTAATGTTTATGGAGCAAATGAAGAATTTCGAAACAGTGCCAGAGGGGTACTGTGCTAATTCTTTGAGAGAGAAAATCCTTATAATTTTAGTATGCCTTAAGCACCACTGGTTTATGATAAGGTCTTTGCAGAAGTGCAATAAAGATGATGGCTTAGTTAAAATACTATCAATATACTTGGTTAGAAAATGAAAACCTCAGTCTTTCATGCATTGTATTTAAATGAGTGAATCTTCTTATTCTTCCATTAAATAATTACAATATATACATGGGTACTCTGTTATGATGGTTTTATTTTTGGTGTGTGTTTAAATAGAAAAATATGTTTGGCATTAAGAGCCTTCTCTCCCTGAAAGAGTTCTGTTCTTAGAAGAGGGTGAATATACATTGGAATGAACAAATACCATTGCAGATATCTTTTTTTAATTCAAGTGTAATTACAAATGTCTATGAACTAAAATGTGTAAAATGCTACTAAATAGCATCATTCTTTTTGAATGTAGTTAATAATACTCTGAGATGAATATACTATTAGAAAAATAATCAGGATAAGTAATTTAAGATTCTTGTTGCAGGTTATGTGTTCCATCACATGTTCTTTGTCTACAAGTTTCAGAAAAGGGTGCTAATGGCATGTGGCACTAATATGGAGAAGGGACTACAAAATTTACTTTCCAGTGGGCACTTTTCAGTGCAATAGACCATTTAAAATGTAAGCAAGTAGTAACTGAAAAGGGGATACAAGGATTTATTTGACTGTCCAGGAAAGAGGAGTTCGATTATCTTCTTGTGGATCCCTCATCACATGTGTAAAATATGGGTGTAAAGTAATTTGATCAAAGCTGCGCAACAACATGTCAGCAGCACTGTGACAGGGGCTTTAGATATAGCAGTATGTTATGTATCATCATTTTTTCTTTCCACTAAAACCTAATGGGATGGTATAGCTATGGATCCCTGCTGATAAACCCCAGTACGCATCCTGTGTGACAATGTGTATTTTGGGTATGTTTTCCTTCTGTACTATATAAATAAATATTCTCTAGGCAGACATGAGTGTCCTCAAGTTTCCTTTTCCAGTAAGAACATTTTTTCAGTAAGTAGGATCCACAGTTTCCAATAGAGATGATATGGTGAATGGTGACATTTTTCTTAACTCTGGTAATTTCAATATAGTAAAGTGTAGCTATATTGATTTGAATGCTTTAAAAAAAACCCCACTCTTGATATAACTAAAATATTCCTGTAGACTGTTATAGATTCTGTCATGGCTCCCTCCAATATTTTTTAAAGTCACTTAGGTAGCCAGTTACAAGTTGTCTGTATCCTGATGTTTTCCACAGGTGATGTTGGCTCACAGTAATCTATTTATAAGTGTATTGAGCCTTCAGTCTGATGTTATGTTGCTAACAGTTCCACTGGTTCCTTCAAATGTTGTTATCATCTTCCTGAGTTTTCTGGTGCCATACCTTTGACCTCCTATTGATTGGGAATGATTCTGCTCTCATGAGGCAACAGCTACTGCTCTTCTTTGGGTATTTTCAGGTAGAGTGTTTTTCCATGTGACAGTGGGGACAGTATTTTCCTGTGGCAAGATAATTTTTTTTCTCCTCTTATTTAAGGGCTTTGTAAGCCAGAATGACAAAATTAACATCTGAAGAGCTGTGGGGTTTTTTTTGTTGCTGTTTGTTTTGTTTTGTTGGGTTTTTTTTTTGTTTCATTTTGTTTTGTGGTTTTTTTTCAGTGTCTCTAATCTTGTGAGATAAATGCTTGGCAGATTCTGAAGACAGAGTATGTTAAAGCAGAGACAGTTATAATATGACATTAATAAAAATTGTAGTAAGAATTTATTTTTTTTAACATATATGCAAGTGCCACACTGAAGAAAGCAAATTCACTTTCCTAATTTTTCATGAGAAAGATAACTTGATGCTTAGCCAGCTCTGTCACAGAATCACAGAATTTCTGAGGTGGGAAGGGACCTCTGGAGTTCATCCCTGTGCTTAAACTGGGTCAGCTACAGCAGTTTGCCATGGAAGTTGAAACTCACTAGCCATTCTTTGAGGCTAGTGTGATCTTCCTACCTGGAATTCAGTAGATTCAAAAGATTAGACTCCACTGTTAGTAATAATTTATACTACGCCACCTCTTCCTATTGTAAATAGATATGGCTAGTTTTAATATTTCTTCTGTGTTTGTTATCTAGGAAAACTCAATGAGCACAGAGTAACAATCAATTAGAAGTAAATAGGTATCTCTGACAGTTTAAAGGAGTCCCAAAGAGGATGACAAGAGATTGGTACAACACAATAAATAATTTATAGCTGGAGAAAATTAATCAAGAACCCCCAATTCCCACTGTCCCCACACGCAGGTGCTCAATTACAGTACCTCTAAGAGAGGCAGGAGACCAATAACCAAGCATCTGTGACATAAATGAATTTAACTATTAGGGAAGAAAGACTTGGAGCATATAAACACACTGCAGTAACCAAACCAAATTACAACAGGATGTACATTTGCTTTGTATAATGCCTTTCATTATACCATTTCCCAGAACTCTTCTCATAATTAAATAACATAAATGTTATAGAGTATAAGTGAAATACAGTAGCAATAGAGAGATTTTCTAATGGAGGCAGAGAATGCAATCATAAGCTCTTTCAGAAAGTGAAAAAACTTAGAAAAATAGAAATTCAGAGAAAGATGACCATGAGACTCAGTTTGAGAAACCTGGTCTACTGGGGACTGATGTGTTCCATTTGTCAGAGAAGAGCATCTTCACTCATAAACTTGGCAAGTTGGTGAAGAGAGCTTTAAATTAAAGTTGCCAAGGGATGGGAACATCAAACCATTCCACTTATATCAGTTTGGTGCCAGGGCCAGCAAGAGATGCCCAGAGCCTGGAGAGGGATCACAGGTCAGCAGAACACATGAATGGCAGCAAAAAAGAATTCCAGCCATTCCAGCCAGCAAGTCAGCTTCATCAGAACCCAATTTAAAAGCCTCTAAGCAAACACATGCAGCACAGGGAATAAACGAGAGAAGTCAGGGGGCATGTACACACCTTCAGGGCATGGTGGGATGGCTCCTATAACCTGAATTTTGGAATGGAATAATACAGGCTCTAGGAAGGACAGGCAGGGGAGACAAAGTGGGAGTGTCACTGTCTATGTCAATGAGGAGCTGGAGTGCATGGAGCTCTGCCTGGGGATTGACGAGGAACTGACCGAGAGCCTCTGGGTCAGGATTAAAAGGAAGGCAGGAACAGGTGACATCATAGTGGGGGTCTGATACAGACCACACTATAAGGAAGACTGAGTGGATATGGCCCTTTATGGACAGACACGAGTAGCCTCATGCTCACAAGTCCTGGTCCTCATGGAAGTCTTCAGCCATGTCTGTTGAAAGGACAGAACAACTGGGCATATATAATCCAGGAAGTTCCTGGAATGCATTGATGATAACTTCTACTCCAAAGATGATAACTTCCTTCTCCAAGTGACAGAGGATCCAACAAGAAGAGGTGCTATGCTGGAGCTTATTCTCACCAACAAGGAGGTGTTGGTTGGGAATGTGAAGCTCAAGGGCAGCCTGGGCTGCCATGACCATGAAGTGGTGGTGTTTGAGATCCTTTGGGCAGCGAGGAGGGTGCACAGCAAGCACACTACCCTGGACTTCAGGAGAGCAGACTTCGGCCTCCCCAGGCTTGATCTACCATGGGATAAAGCCCTGGAGGAAACAGAGGCCCAAGAAAACTGGTTAATAATCAAGGGTCACCTCTTCCAAAATCAAAAGAGATGCATCCCAACAATAAGGAAGCTGGGCAAAACTATCAGGAGGCCTGCATGGATGAACATGGACCTTTAGAGTGGGTCCAGAGGATGGCCATTAAATGGATCACAGCGCTTGAGCACCTCTCCTATGAAGACAGTTTGAAAAAGTTGGAGTTGTTCAGCCTGGAGAAGAGATGGATCCTGGGAGACCTTATAGCAGCCCTCCAAGTACTTAAAGGAATTCTACAAGAAATCTAGAGAGGAACTTTTTACAAAGGTATGTAGTGGTAGGATGAGGGGTAATGGCTTTAAACTGACAGAGGGTAGGTTTAGATGTGATATTAGGAAGAAATTCTTTACTGTGAGGGTGGTGAGACACTGGACCAGATTTTCCAGAGAAGTTGTGGATGTCCCATCCCTGAAAATGTTCAAGGCCAGGCTGAATGGGCCTCCAAGCAACCTGGTCTAGAGGAAGGTGTCCCTGCCCAAAGCAGGAGATTGGAACAAGATGATCTTTAAGGTCCCCTCCAAACCAAACCATCTATGATTCTATAAAGAGTTAGTACACTGGACATTTGTGTTGGATCATTAAAATAGGTGGAAATCATTGCACTGTCCTCAATAGAAGCAGTATAACTCCAAAGGAGTTTGTCAAAGGCAGTGGAAGCACGGATGGAGAAGAATAAAAACAAAGACAATGACAGTGATTGTTCAGCAGAGGGAACAGGAAGAGAAGTAAATAGATATGTAAGATCCCTGAAGACTTCTGGAAATAGTTGCCTGTCTCATTACAGATTTTCTTCATTTTGATGCCTGCATAATGCAGATGAAATAAGTGAATTGAATTAACAGACCTATCCCAGTTTAAAACACAGAAGGGACTTAACAGTACAGTTCAAAATGGTTCCTAAAGTGACTGTTGATCCTTATACATGTAGGAATAGTCCTTTCTATTCCATTTTTACCTCTTCTGTTTTATAAAGCAGTAGTGCATGAATCCACTTGGAACATTGCTTGTGAGTTTTGAGACTCCCAGGGCTAATTCAGTGGGTTGCTCATCTGATTGCTTCAACATTAAACACACAGCTTGGCTGCTGCTACTGCTATAGAAGACCATTTCTGTTTGACTCCTGACAAATGAGGTAGGTAATAGAGTATGTAACATAGTTGTATTTACTCACCTATTTTGATTTTTTTTACAATTGACTAAGGAACAAGCTAGTCATAACTAATTTTTTAATGTATCTTGCCTTTATATAGACATACATATATGTAATTAAATTCAAAGCTTATTTTCTAATTTCTTTAAATTATGCTACTTATGATTCTATTTCAATAATATTTTGGCAGGTTCTTTAAAAACATTTCATATGATTTAGTGATCTGTCATTTTACTTTGCACTAATATTTCTCTGTCCAAAATAGTTTTTCCTACTCTCTCCTTTTTTAACTTAGCAATCATATGGAGGTGGACAATTCCCTTGTCTGGTAAGATATAATTTTTTTTCATTTCTTTCTAAGGATCCTAGAATGAATCATCCCTCTCTCTTTTCATTATAAAACTATTATTTTCCTTTTACACAAAATGGGGCCTTAGTTGTCATCAAAACCTTATTATTGTACTGATGTATTTAAGAGATTTATTTCTTAGCTATTCAGTTCCTGAGTTTAACTAATAGATTAATTTGAATGAAAAAGTGTTATGATCTGTAGCTGATGAAGTTACAAGACCCAATACTCTATTGCTTGATACAATGCAAGTGAGCACCCTGCATGAGATTTAGCAGTCACAGGTCTCCTACGTTAATAAATTTCATGTCTACGGGCAGATTCTAGATGACTAACAGTGTTTTATTAAATGCACTTTCACTGAGTTTGTGATTATTTTGTAAAAGTATTTTAAATTATATTTTATGTATAATAGGAACTTCAGAATGTTACTTAACAGCCTCTACATCGCCTTTACTCTTTTACTTTTCCAGGATAATTATTTTTAACTGGTTTTGTAATGTCAATAATGTTTCTTTTCCTGAATGATACATAACTGTTATTATTCAGAATGTGAATCTACTTATATTGCATGTTTCATTTAAATTTTATTTTTAAATTTTTTAATCCTTCCTGTTGCTCTGTGTACATTTGCTACACATTGAAAAATATGTAATTTCACAGTGAAACCATTTTTATCCAGTTAACTGTAGATCAATTTTGCTGGTTTCAGTTAAATAAAAGAAAAATAATATTTTAATTTTATTTGGCTTTATCAAGCACTGTTTCAATGCCACTCAAATATGAAATTAAGAACTGAGTGTTGCTTATATGTAGATTCTAAATAGCTGTTTAGCTACCGGTATTTTTGCTCACCTTTCAAGACGAGTCCTCAAAGGTCAGTTTCAAGGGTACTGGGGACCCAAAACAAGACTCAGGAAGTCTCAAAAAAATATGTGTATAGTTCTAAGTGTGGGTCCAGGCCCTTTGCCAAATACCCATGGTTCCATTTTTTGAGTGATTCTGAAAAGCTTTAGAAGTGTTCTTGACATTCCATTGCTCTTCTTGCAGCAGTCATGGGCCTTGGGATGTCGCAGTCCTGAATTTGTCAATTTCAAATCTGTTTTATATGTATATTTCAAAAGGTTCTTGGGGTGATGCCTTATGGTGAATATGGAGCAGATAAGTCAGTTTGGGCTATTCTGTACAGCTGAATACCATATGCTGAATGTGGCTTTGATGCCTATGGAACTGATCAATAGGGACTTTAGGACTCATTTTAAGTCATATAGAGTGTAATGGATTTAAACTGTATGGGCTGCTTGCCAAGGAACATGCATTATCCTTCCTGTGAACCTGCTCTCTGCTGAGCAGTGCAAATGTACACTACAGCCAGTATTACTATGTAAAGAAATCTTTGCTTAGTATCTGACTATGTGTAAAAATGTTTAAAATTCAGTGTTCATGTCCAGCCTGAAATGTCCTTATTACTATAATTTCTTCTTTTTGTGCATATCCAGAACTGCTCAGGCTAAGATCATCCACCTACACCTTACTGGGATCTAGAATGTAGGAACTCACTGAAGTTGAATTAAGCATATAATAAAATGCTGCTGAATCTGCTTTCTCTTTAAAATTTGACTGGAATAATTTTTTCCTTCCCACCCCAATTTTCTCTGGTAGGTAGGGCAATCACTGAAAAAACAGAGGATCATAGTCTTTCTCATTTTTCTAACACAAAGGAGATGAAATCTATATTGCCACTTGCTGGGAGTGTCACTTAAAAAACTCAATTTACAGAGTGTGCAGCAAAGGGTGAGTCAGGTGGAGCTATGTGGAGATACAGATCCACGATCCTTTTGACTGCAGAACTGTAGGAGATGTGCAGGATCAGGAAAAGCATTCTAAGGAAGAATAGCTCCACAGCACAGTTGCTGAACCAGTCCCCTACCAGGGGATCATAACAGATTATTTTCTGACAGCTTTTGTTTATGCGTGGATGTTGTGGTTTAAGCCCAGCTGGCAACCAAGCCCCACATGGCCACTCACTCACTCCCCTGCCAGTAGGATCAAGGAGAGAATTGGAAGAGTAAAACCTAGAAAACTTGTGCGTTGATATAAAGAAGGTTTAATAGGGAAAGAAAAAGCTGTGCATGCAAGCAAAACAAAACAAGGAATTAATTCACTTCTTCCCATGGGCAGGCAGGTGTTCAGCCATCTCCAGGAGAGCAGGGCCCCATCATGCACAATGGCAATTTGGAAAACAAGTGCCATCAATCTAAACATCCCATCCTTCCTCCTTCTTCCCTCAGCTTTAAATACTGAGCATGATATTGTATGGTATAGAATATCCCTTTGGTCATTTGGGGCCAGCTGTCTCTTCCCAACTTCCCATTCACCTCCAACTTCCTTGACGGCATGGCAGTACAAAAAGTAGAAAAGACCTTGGCTCTGAGTAAACACTGCTTAGAGATAACAAAGACATCTCTGTTATCCTTACTATGTTCAGCACAAATCCGAAACCGAGTCCTATACTAGCCACTGTAAAGAAAATTAACTCTAACCCAGCCAAAATCAGCAGAGTGGAACAGTCATCAGGCAAACCCACAAACAATTCTGAATGAAGGAAAGAGAATTCCTTGGGGTAGGAGGGTTTAACCGTATGTTTTTCTCATGAAAAGCACCTTTCATTCTTCCAAAATGTAAGTGTACCTTCAACCTTATCTGGGATATCTCAGTCTTTGAAAAAGCAGTTATTGTAGTCTAGATCCAGGAATGAATTTCAGACATGAATCCAAAACGAAGAATGAGGCCTAGGTTTTTGGGACTCAAGTTCCAGACACAGCATTGAATTCCAGGCAAGTTTAATGACCAGCACTTCATTGGTCTTATTTTTGGCTTCTTTTTCATCATATGGGTTTATTTTTGTTATCCTTCTGAGATGATCTTCATGCCTGGTACACAGGTTGTATGTGCTTAGCTCTAAGATTTTTATTTCATTCTGGGAACCAGGCATAAAAATAAATGCTGCAGTTTATCTACATTAGATAGGGACTTAAGTTTGGTGTCAATAACATGGCTTATGACACAAAAGAAGAGTTATAGAAAAGACTGTCCACACTATTATGTGGAGGTAGACAATGTCCCTTTTTTTTTGGAGGGTGATTCATAATATCTAGCTTGGGGTTTCAAAGCTATTGAATTACAGTGTGACTCATTTGTTTGATAGAATATGTGTTTCTGATATGATTAGGACACAGGTTCTATTCTGAGAGCTATTCTGTCACCTCTTCAACATTTCTCATCAGCTAATTAATTTTAATTCTTGATTAAATTGTATGATTCAACAATAAATATCCATATTTATAATTTTCCTATCAAAATTCTAGAATTAGTACCAGCTGTAGTTTTTTCCATTTACTTGGTATCTTTGAGTAATCCCATATTATCAGCTTTGGTTTTATACCATCATGAAGCAGTACAAATTTTCTGTCTCCAGTGGATAATTTCTACTTTTTTTTTCTTAGTCTACAATCAGATTGCCGATATTATGCTGGAGTTTCTTTTGTGCTTGCATTGGTATCTGGAAAAAGAGTTTACAGATTATAGGACCCCAGGCAGCCAAGGCCATGGAGTGGAACTGGTCCATTCTTTCTACAAAGCATACTAAAACACAACATCTTTATATCTTTCAGTCTTTGAAGTTGTGTTTTGTAAGAAATATAACAAACAAAAAATGCCAAAATGAAATCACACTAGAAAAAAGCGTCTTACTTTTCAACCAGTAACACTAAATTGAGCAATTTCTATACAGTCTAGATCCTACTTGTTTGCCTCCACTTTAAGTTCATTCCTTATTTTTCTATTAAGTCTCTTGGCTCTATTTATATTTGAAATTCGACATTTTCTATGCCTTTCTCTGCCTGAGTCACTGTTGTATTGGGTTTGCGTGGCCAGGTTTTGGTAGCTGGGGGGCTACAGGGGTGGCTTCTGTGAGAAGCTACCAGAAGGTTCCCCCATGTCCAGTGGAGCCAATGCCAGCCGGGTCCAGGACAGATGGCCAAGGCCAAGCCAGTCAGGAATGGTAGTAATACCTCTGTGATATTTAAGAAGCGAAAAACCCCGTTATTGCACAAAAGTAATTGCAACCAGAGAAGAGCAGAGTGAGAATGCGTGAAGGGAACAACTATGCATATACCAAGGTCAGTGGAGTAGGAAGGGCAGAAGGTGCTTCAGGTGCTGGAGCTGAGGTTCCCTGCAGCCTGTGGTGCAGACCATGGTGAGGCAATTATGGCCCTGCAGTTCATGCAGGTCATTGAGAGTGCAGAGATCCACCTGCAGCCCATGGAGGAGACCCACGCTGGAGCTGGTGGATGCCCAGAAGGAGGCTGTGAACCCATGGAGAAGCCTGTGCTGGAGCAGGCTCCTGGCAGGGACCTGTTGAGCCATGGAGAGAGAAGCCCATGCTGTAGCAGGTTTATGTAAGACCCCATTCCTGAAGCCCAACTGCTTAACTGAAAGTGTTACTTATAAAAAAATATTCAAGACTCCAAAACTTCATCCACTGAAATTGTGCAGAGCTCTTGGTTCTTTAATACCCAGAGATAGCACAAAGAGAGAAAGCTGCACACATTATCTCAGGAGATACTTCTACTGTTAGCTTTAGGGAGAAAATAAGAGATCTTGGCAAAAGTTTAAAAAACATACTATCAAGGTAGAGGATTCCATGAAGCACTGACACAGGACTCGCCAACCCACACAAAAAAATCCAACCCACTGGTTTTAAGTTAACCAAACTATTAAGTAAGAAAAGAGGTTAGGAGAAGAAAAAGGAGTAAAGAAAGAGGAGAGATTGATAAGACAGGAGAATAAGAGAAAAATAAATTATTAAATAGCTATCACCAAAGAGTCCTGTGGAAGTTCAGCTTCACCTGGTAGAAGCAGGTTCCAGGAGAGCAAAAACGAATAGAGTCCCTGTGCTCCTGTATTTATGTGCTTTGGCCACCTGTGGCCTCTCCTCCCAGGTGGGATTTCTGGCTCACTGACTACACATTGCCCCCAAGCCAAAGTGAGGATTGGTGCTGCCAAGCAGAGTCTGAGTTGGGTGTTCCAGGGGGTGTGGTGTGGGAGGGGTCTCAGGCTGCCTGTTGACTGACATCTGCTACTGCAGAGCCTGCTAGGAGGGCTTGGGACTGTCGTGTGAGATGCGGTCTGACCCTTCTGCACTCGCACACACTTGAGCTGGTTCTGATGCAATAATTAAATACTGATCCAATGTCTCACAGTTTTCTGGTAGGACTTGTGGGGGACCCACGCAGGAGCAGCCTGTGCCTGAAGGACTTCATGCCATGGAAAAGTGACCCACGTTGGAGCAGTTCATGGAGAACTGTTGCCTGTGGGAAGGACTCACATTGTAGAAGTTGATGGAGGACTGTCTCCTGTGGGAGGGACCCCATGCTGGAGCAGGGGAAGGACTTTTCTCCCTGAGCAGCATCAGGAACAACCTGTAATGAACTGGCTGTAACTCCCATTCCCTGTCTCCCTGCACTACTGTAGGTAGGAGACATAGACCTGGGAAGAAGGGAGAGGTGGGGGAAAAATATTTTTGAGATTTATTTTACTTCTCAATATCCTGCTCTGATTTTTTTGGTAATAAATTCAATTCCCAGTTCGAATCTGTTTTACCTGTGACAATATTTGGTGAGTGATCTCTCTGTGCCCTTAACTCATGAACCTTTGTTATATTTTCTCTCCCCAGTCCAGCTGAGAAGGGGAGTGCTGGAGTGGCTTTGGTGGGTGTCTGGCATCCAACCAGGATCAGCTCACTACAACTGTGTATTTCAGATATTTCTTCCAGTGGAGCTTGCTCAGTTGTTCTTGTGAAAGGCCAAGTCTTCTGGAGCAGGAGTCAGTCTGATTCAGAGTAAAACAGGCATTATAAGGCATAAATGAAAACTTCCTCCATTAGCCTCAGTATTTAAAGTTTTAAAAAGTATCATAATGCCTACATAGTAATTTATAGCAAATTACTACCATAAATGCTCTTTTTGTTACAACTCACACACATCTACAAATCTAGTACATACTCATTTGCTTGAATTCTGATAATTTGTGGAAAATAACTGGACTTAGAGACTAAATTTATCCTATGGTGCACACAATTATATTTTTTTTGGCCAGAAAACGATCTAGAAATTGTCTTACATTTTCATTTGTGAAAGAAGACTGAAAAAATATGGTCTGTAAAGAAGAAATTTTTCCAAATTAAAATAAAAATACTGAAAAAAAGAATTTCTATAGGTAAAAAGAATTCTGCTTTCAAAAATATTTTTTGATTTTTTTTTTTTTAATCTGGATAAACCACATTATCTGTATGTAGGAACATTTTGTTTGAGCAAATTTTTGTAATTGTATACTCATGTCTATTGTCACAATATAAAGTGTATTTTGTAGCTATTCTATACGTAGGATCAGTATTCAGTAGTGTGGTCCAGTATGTTCCAAATGAGTAGCTATCTGGATATCACAGACCTTCTGCTTTCCTACTTAAGAAAAGGAAAACTGAATTTTTAAAATCACTTGACTCCAGTGCTCTCAAAAATGGTATTTCCTTAAATTATGTCATCTAAAGAACAATGTCTCTTAGCAGAAATAGAAACTTTTGAAAGTCTTAGCCATGTTGACCAAACCATGGAGTAAGGGACAAATTTAATTTTTTTTTTTTATTTTTGTCTCAACTGGTTGCAGAAGTAATTTTCTACTTTTTTTTTTCCTTATGCTTTTGTTTACGAATATATATTTTATACCAGCCCAAGTGTGACACTAAGAGAGTATTCCATATACAGTCTGGCCACAGAAACCTAGCCACGGCACAATGTTGATACAAAGCTAATAGGCATGATCACCTATACTGAAGAAAAATGGCTACACATAGATTTGAACTGGAAAAGACTGAGTAATATGCTCTGCTCTGTGATCTTTCTGGGGAAAGCAGGATATCTGTTAATCTGAGCACTGTAGCCCAGTTTCTGTTGTATACTTACTTATAGACTCCACCAGCATCAGCAAGAATAGCTGAATAGCATTTATGGGTTTCTCACCCTGTTACTTCTCCCAGCACACATTTCTTCTTACCACCAACGTCTATGTGTCCTGGCCTCTCTATAATGCAGATAAATAAATTATCCTTACCTATGGCAGACTGTAGCTGTTCAAGGATATACATTTTCTGCCATCAAGGCAGCATCTTCCTTAGATGTAACATACACACAGTAATCTTGCAGCATAAAGCTACAGCTGTTTTACAGAAACTATGGAGCTGGATTAATTTTTCCTCCCTCTAAATCAGATAACATCTCACCAGGGAAGTCATTATCATTGAGGAACCACTCTACACCCAAGTTTTATTACCTCACCTTGCTGATTCACTCCCTTTCTGCCATCAGTGTGCTAGATCGGTGATATTTTGTCCAATTTTTGATTCCTGATGGTATGATTGAAGCTCTCAAAGTTTGTTTTGAGAAGGGGAAAAGCAAAGGAAATTTTACTGAGTTTTGGGAAGGGCTAGATTCCAAAATGTTGGACTTACACAAAAGATTTCTTTTCCTGAAGTATGGATAGGCAAGATGTCACAATATACTCCTGAGCATCCTACATTTATGCAAATAAAAATATGAGGATCTTGACATGAATTACGGTGTAGGGATTTTAGAATTTGAATACACATCCAGCTTTGCAAATGGACTCCAAAGTATGATGGGACTAGCTCAAATCCGCAGGATACATTGTATGAACTTTGCAAGGGGAACTACACCCAGATCTGGATTTGAGTTTAGCAGGTGGAGAGTATCTGCATTTTGAAATCACATTACCATGAGTGTACAGGGTGCGTGTGAGAGTGGAATGCTTGATGAGTGTTGCCATCACCCTGAAACAAAATATATTTTATAAACCTGTGTGCTCAAAGGAAAACTTGACAGGTGGCACCCTAATGGGAGTTTGAACCTGCACAAATTTGCCACCTCTAACTTCCACACTGTTTGCAAAAACAAACTGACAGACATGACTGGCTTTTCTTGACATAGCTTTAAAGCAGGGCATTGTTTCAGAGTGCATTAGCATACACATGCAATGGCGAGACACGCTTGATTTAAAGTTTTTTTTGTTTCCGGGTTTTTGGGTTTTGTTTGTGTGATATTTTTTCTACTTTTCTTTTTGTCACTGATGGAGCAGAACCTGCTCCTGCTCATCATTCTTTTTTAATCTAGCCCAGCGATGAAACACACAACTGGGGCAAGCTTGGCAGTTGAAGGATCCAGATGCTAAACTCCAGGATTAATTTCTCTAGCAGAGGCAACTGGGAGTCAGATCCTCTCCCTGGCTTTCCAAGCAGCTTGGTTTAACCCCTAGCAATCCAAAAGGCTCATTTTTGTGTTCGCCTAGGAGTTCAGTTCTCCTGGAAGGTATAGGACTGCCGGAATAATTTTGTCAAATGAAGGAATTTGTATCAGTGCCTTGATTTTCCCAGGATGGGAGCTCAGTCATTAAAGATTTCTGTATGTGCTAATGATGCTGCTTGGCATCTTCCTCAGAATGTGACAAAAGAAGGAAGCTGACATTAGCAAGTGAGGACAATGAAGGGGAAGGGTAAAATTCAGTAGTGATATAGTGGCATTAAAACAGGAAATGCAATTGTGATACATGAAGAGAGAAAAATCAAAGTAGCTTAATTCATGTAGCGATGTAAAAGTAGTTAAGATTACACCAGATTAGCATATTTAACCTTAAACTGTTACTTTTTTGTTTGTTTGTTTGGTTGGTTGGTTGGTTGGTTTTTGGGTTTTGTGGGCTTTTTGTTTCATTTGATTTTTTTGTTTAAAAGTGACTTTCTTTATACTTGATGTCAGGGAAATGAACAGCAGAACAACGAAATCTTATGTTCTTCCAGTAAACCTTTTCCCCTTGCAGCAGAAGTACTTGATGAAAAATAAGTCCTGAATATGAACGTGCACTACACATTAAGTGACAATAAGATCATTCCACCATAATATTATTAGGGAAAAAATTCAGATGAAAGAGAATTAAAGCGTAACTAGCACAGAAAAATACAATACAGTGAATGCTCATCCTCACATTTGAAAACAGGTCTTTTTATATGACTGTATGTAAACTAATAGCATGCACTTTTATAATATCACATCAACTACTGGTTAAAAAAAAAAGCCCCAAATACAAGTAAGTTTATGTTTAAATAATTTTTCCTCTTCCTGCTAATGGGTCTGTCAAATCCATTTTGCAGTTGATACTGATGACTTTAAAAGAGGAAATTCATCAAGTTCTGTGGAACACTGGGAAAAACTGGAAGTGAAAAATGAAAATTAAACTCTACAATCAACATTTTCAGCATGCAGACAGAAGGTGATCTTAAAAGTTACATTTATTTTAAAGATTTATTCTGTTGCTTCTAATAGCAATCTTGACTGAATGAGCATCAGAAATGCTCTGTGGGAGAGGAGTTAGAATGCAGCTCTGGCAGAATTGCTACCTTTTGGGATTTCTCCTTTGCTTTCCTGGATGAGCACATTCTACCCAGAGCATAGAAATAAATCCATTATCCTGAAGGCAATAAATGAGCTTATGCTCATTGTTTCCACATTTGTGCTGTATGCACACAGTCAAGGTCAGATGGATTTTATTTAACAGATGATAATTAAGTGTGTGCAGTGTAAGTAGCGCCTCTGCTTGTGTGTTGATCTGAAAAGTGATCTTAAGGGTTTTTTAGCTGCAATCAAGCTGTAATATGACCTATGGTTCACTGGTGGGAACACAGGTCTTAGAGTTGTTCGTGAGCAAATCAATTACATGCTCCTGATTAGAGAATTTTGGTGTATGGCTTTGGTCAGGCCTTGTCAAGTGAAATAGACCCAAGAAACGATGGATCAGCAGACGGATTAAACTCTGGTCTAAAGAAATACAGAGATGTCTCTGGGGATATTCAGACCTTTATTCCAATAAAGGAAAAGCCAGCAGTATTATACATGTGAAAAAAACACAAATAGTCTCCATAACCTGTGTTCATGTCACCTTCTAAAATTAGAATTTTCTTGCCTGGAGCAGGATACTTTACAGCAAGTAGGCTGTAAAGTGCTATTAAGTCACCTGACAGCATTTCTCATGCCTCCCCCACCAGCACTGTTCATTATGTGTGAGATCCTGATTCCATTGAAAACAAAGATAAAATTCCCACTGTGTCTCCTGGAGCCACAGTTACAGGATTTTACCTTACAAACAAATTTTATTTGATTTGGAGTAGATGAGAGTCTTTGCAGATTCGGTTGAATAGGAGAAACTCCAACTCTTTTCATTGAAAGGAGTTTAACAGTTAAATGCAGAATCACAGAATGGATAAGTTTGGAAGGGATCACAGTGGGTCATGAGGTCCAACCTCCCTGCTCAAGCAGGGTCATCTGAGTGCACATTGCACAGAATTTTGTTCAGATGGCTCTTGATATCTCCAAGGAAGGAGACTCTCCAAGCTCTCTGGGCAATCTATTTTAGTGTGCTGTTACCCAAAGAGTAAGAAGTTCTTTAGTGAAGGTGAAACTTCCTGTGCATCAGTTTCTGCCCATTGCCCCTTGTCCTATTCCTTGGCACTGTGGAGAAGACCCTGGTTCCGTCCTCTTGATACCCTAAGTTCAGATACTTACATACATTGATGAGGTCCCCTCTCAGTCATCTCTTCTCAAGGCTGAACAGGCCCAACTTCCTCAGCCTTTTCTCATAAGAGAGATCTTTGTTGCCCTCTGTTGGACCAGTTCCAGGAGCTCCATATCTCTCTTGTACTGAGGAGCCCAGAACCGGACACAGCACTCCAGATGATCACCATGGCTGAGTAGGGGGGCAGGATCACCTCAGCAACTTCCTAACAATGCTCTTCCTAATGTTCTCCAGGATACCACTGACCATTTTGGCCACAAGGGCACACTGCTGGCTCATGGACAGCCTGTTTCCCACCGTGACTCCCAGGTCCTTCTCCACAGAGCTGCTTTCCAGAAGGTCAGCCCCCAGACTGTACTGGTCCATGGGGTTTTTGTTCCCCAGATGCATTTATCTTTGTTGAATTTAAGACAGTTTTTCTCTGTTCACCTTTCCAACCTGCTGACGTCCTTCTGAAGGGCTGTACTCTGGGGTATCAGCCACTCCTCCTGGCTTTGTCATCAGTGAACTTGCTGAGGCATCTACCCCTTCACACAAGTAATTGATGGATAAGTTAAACAATACCGGGCCCAGTATTGAACTTTGGGTGGCACCACTAATGACAGGCCTCCAACTAGACCATGTGCCACTGATTACAACCCTCTGTGATCTGCTAGTAAGCCAGATCTCAATCCACTCACTTTACACTCATCCAGTCCTTCCTGATTTTGACTATGAAGGTGATGTGAGAGACAGTGTTGAAAGCCTTGCTGACGTTGACGTAGACAATATCTGCTGCTTTCCCTTCATCCATCAAGGCAGTTGTTTCATTGTAGAAGGTAATTTGATTGGTCAAGCATGACTTACCTTTAGTGAATCCATGCAGACTACTCCTGATCACCTTCTTGTCCTCCATGTGGATGGAGATCACCTCCAGAATGAGGCACTCCATCACCTTTCCAGGCATTGAGGTGTGGCTGACTGGCTCGTAGTTCCCTGGGTCCTCCTTGTCCTTTTTGAAGATCAGGATTTCTTTCTTCCAGTCCTCAGACACCTCTCCTGATCATCACGACCTTTCAAAAACATTTGTGAGCAGCCTCACTATGGTGTCCACCAGCTCTCTCAGCACACACATATGCATCCTGTCAGGATGAACTTGAGGATGTCAAGTCTACCTAGGTGTTCTCTGCCCCAGTCCATGGCTTCATTTTACATAAACTATAATTTTAGTAATCCATAGCCAGTCTCAGGAAAGCAGAGATAACCAGTTACAAAGTTTTGGTAGGCAAGAAGTTCCACGGTTTTTAATTTTTAAGATTTTTTTTTTTGTCTTTTCTTTCAAAACTATTGCTACTCACATCGGTTTTCACTTTAGACCATACTATTAATAGTGTCAGATAAATTGCAGAGAATATAACATCTCAGAAAGAATATTCTTAAGGACCTGACTTCTGCCAAATAAAACAAGAAAAATCCATGTCACTTTTAAAGTACCAGTTTTGGAGTTCGTAACAGGAGGCATGAAGTTACTCTGAATGGTTCATCATGTCAGAATAGTGGATTATTCCAGGCATTTGAATTACTGAAGTAACTATTTAGCAGTGTGGTCCATAAAAATAGGACATAGGGGGAGATATCACAAGGGAATTATTTAATTTAGTCATATAATTTTTAATATAAGAATTTGAAGGTATGTTCATTTATCATGTCATTAAGGCATATAATCTCATTGTTCAATTTAGCATTAAAGATAGCATGTTGTCTCCAAACAATGTTGATATTATGCTTTTATTCATTTATATGGGTACTGCTGATATCCTTGTTTGTCAAATTGCTACTGTGAGACTCTGTAGATCAATTTAATTTTCAGTGATACCTTGCTAAAAAAAAACCGCCTAAGATATGATTAATCCATGGGATCCTATAAAAGCTGTAGGAACTCTTCTTGAGAAACATAAATTACTACTTTAATCCAAATCCATAAACAAATTGTTTTGCATAAAAGAACATAGAGAACAGCAGAAAACATACCCATCATTTTTCATTGAAATACTGTAAAATTCTATCCCAAACTAACAGATATTTATCTTATCATGTTCATGTCTGTTCCTAAAATATTTCAGGATCTCAACATGATTTTGAATTAGATGGTTGCAGATATGAGGCTGTGTCTTGCTGTTTGGAAAACAGTTCATCTGACAAAGCAGTTATCCTAAGCTATGTTGAAGAATTGTAAGGTATGGTGGCAATTAGAAGAATTGGAAGGTATAGCAGCAAAACATGAATAAGTAGGTCTTATTTTTCACACAGGAAACCTTACACAACATTTGTGTGGTTCTTCAGTTGTTTTTTCTAAAATTTTGCAATATTCTGTACAGAACACCAAATAATCTTTCATTTTAAGAGTTTTCCCAAAATATGAAGTTGTTTCTAGCCAATAAAATTATATATTCAAGTGTGGCATCTAGAAACTCGAGGCAGCAGCCTAAGAGATGAAAAAAATTTGAAAGATTTATCACTTTTTTTTTTTAGTTTTATATTCCAGAAATTGAAAGTGCCTTTGGGTATAAGTTTTAACAGAACTCTTCTTAGTGACTTGCACCTGAGAGAAATTGTCAGTGAAGAATGTTAGCTTATGAATTATTTCAGAGCAAATAATTACAGTGCAGCTCCCTTTGAAAGAATGGTTTTTTATTTGGATTTTGGTAGATTGTGTCTCCCTTTTGATTAGTCAAGTGCTGTTAAACCATGTTTTGAGTTCTGCATGCTCTAAAAATTAATTTCTTCTTTAATTCTCTTGAAATATGGAATCAGATGTGGAATGTGAAAGTAGAAGTATGTAAGATATGTATGACATGTTTTGTCTTAGGAAAGAAACATAAGGCCAACCAATGTGACAGCAGTCAAGGTGTTTTCTTTGCCTGTTGAGTCTTGACACCATCTCTCTGCACAACACACTTCAGTAAACTTTTCTAATTGAATCTTGAGTTGAAAACTTTGCAGCAGAGATTGTGTCCTCATAGATTTTTTTTTTTTTTGGTCAGAAATCTAAAGTGATGAAGCTAATCAAATTATTATTCATAATGATGTTGCTATGTTTTATACTCTCTATAAATAATAATCTATGGGAAACAATGAATAAGATCTAGTCCAAAGAAAAACTGACATCAAACCTGGGCTGATAAAATGTTCAGCCATTGCCAAAATATTATTTTGATTTCTGTGCATATGTTTATGCCATTAGGGGTTTTTTTTGTGTCATTATTAGGGTATTTGTGTTGCAGTAGTGCCATTTCTGAGGAGCAAATAAGTGTCTGAAAAATATGGAATGGCTGGTATTCTTATTTTTAACAAACTCCATATATTATTCTACATAAAGTTGTTTAACAATATATATATAATTTTATTAAGTGTCAAGTTAAACTTGTTAAGTGTATGTGGCAAAAGAATCCAAAGGTAAACCTTTCAACTGACAGAGGCAGTTTTGTCCTAATGACAACTCTCATATATGGCTCTGTTTAAAAAACACAGGTTTTGGTTTGCCTTCCCCTCACTCCTGCATTTCCGATTGCCACTTCATTTTCATGGCCCACAGTTATCCTACTGTCAAATGAATTACATTCTTTCCCTTTTGTCCTTCCAAAATGATAAAGTCCTAGTTGATAGCAAAAGTATTATTATTAATCCCAAATTACAAGACCTTCTGCTCTATACAATTATTATTTTTTAGTATGTTTATGGTATCAAATTCTTTATTTAAGTCTCCATTGGTTATTTCTCCCTCATTTAATTTACCTGTTATTCATTTAAGGAAAAAAAATTATCTACGAAGAACATCAAGGCAGTCTATTAGCCTGGCCATCACAATTCTTATGAACTCACAGGGGTTTTTACCTTATTATCTGTTTACTTTTGTCTTAACTCATTCTTTCCTTCAAATTACTTGTAAACCATTGCATTGACAATGCATGACAATAACTGTCCAAATACTATTTTTATTTTCAGAACTGCGGTGGTATTATATGGACTTAACCCAGCAATTACACTCAGCTGAAACACTTGGAATTACCTGAGATATCATATAATCTTTATGAAAATGAATCATAATGTCCTCCAACCTTAGTATACTGAATATCTACTGAGATTTTTTTACACCTTATTTATGGTAATTTACATTTGTAGACCCTGATTTCTATAAGGCAGCTTGCCTCTTTGAATATGCTTAATGCCATCAAATTTACTAAAAACTGAGGCAAAGTATTAATTCAAGTTTTGGGGCCATATCTAGATTATATTTAATCTTTTTCCTTGATCTATTTTTAATTATATGGATAAGAAACTTTTCAGTATTTGTTTTAATATCCTTTGAAAGATCTAATTTATCTTGACTTTTGCAGTTCTACTTCTTCTCTAAACATAGCAACCTGGAACACATAACTCACTACGATTAAATCCTTTTTTCCTTTTTTTTTTTTCAGCTTTGCTGTTTTTCCTCACTTTTCAAGACACTATTTTCATCCACTTACATTTGAGGCCCTTTCCTCTAAGTTTTTTTTTACTTTGTAATGAAAATTGAAGAAAATTCCTGTGCTTTTGACTTAGATTCTAAGTCTCTGCCACATTCAATTCAACTTTTGCAAGTTTTCTTTTTTGAATTTAAAACCTTAATTATAGAGTTGCTTTTATTTGGTTCACCTTCATTCAGCTGAGTCACTCACAACCACTTCATCCAACATTACACCACTAACAACAACTTGATAAAGAGTTTTTAATAGTAGTGCAACACAGAGGGTCTACTATCATAGAATTCCTATTAGCAAAGCACAATTAATACAAATTCATGTGAATTTATCAGAAACTGACAGCCAGTTCATTTTTATATAATAATAACTGACCAGCTGCATTTCTATCTGTAATGTAAAGCTGATCTATTTCCTGTCTGTAGAAATGAT
Organism: Platyrinchus mystaceus; assembly: GCA_035041135.1. Classification (NCBI taxonomy): domain Eukaryota; kingdom Metazoa; phylum Chordata; class Aves; order Passeriformes; family Tyrannidae; genus Platyrinchus; species Platyrinchus mystaceus. The sequence goes on along the minus strand of JAWWLV010000001.1, from coordinate 60,318,688 downwards.
CTGGGGAAAAAAACGAATCCCAACAAAGAAAACCCCAAAACAAACCCAAATAAGCCCTTACTGGAAATAACCATGGTAGTTCCCTTCCTGCCCAGGGAAGTGGTTGAGTCATTACACCTGGAGGAATTTAAAAGATGTATAGATGTGACACATAAGGACATGGTTTAGTGGTGAATTTGGCAGTGTTAGTTTTATGGTTGGACTTGATGATCTTAGAAGTCTTTTCCAACTTAAACAATTCTACTCAATGAAATATGTAAATAGGAAGTCAAGCAAAAAATCTCTTACTGGGCTTCTATTATGTGATAGCAGATGCATGTGAGACTCTTGTCCCCATCTGCCTGTTTCATCTTAGATATGAAAACATTATATTAATTGTGACTATCATATTAATTACATCTGATTGTTTAGGACATGAGTTACTGAATGCATCTCTCTCAGTGCAGGTGCCACAGTTTTCAATGTGATGAACCATAGCAATCATGGAAAAGTAGAGAATTTATTTATAATTTACACTGAAAGAGTGAAATTTAGTTTTTAGGGAAAATATGTAGATCTTTCAGTCATTAAGTAAATTACAGCCACTCTTGTTGTAGTAATTTCTCTTTTATAAAAATGTTGCTTAAGGAAGAAAAACTACTTGACTCTAATTGATTTCTACTATATTTTATTATTTTACACCTGTCATCTTATCTGCATGTCTCTCAGATTTAAGACTACAGAAATGACTGTAGCTGAAGGTGATATTTGTGATGAGCTATGGATTGTATTGAAATCTTTTGAACTCATTTAGGCTATGACATTCTATGGCAGATTAATTAAAATAATTCACAGTTACTTTAGCCTGGGACAGAGAAAGGGAAACAAGCCTCAGATGTGAAATGCACTCATCAGGTTCACTATCTGCTTGATTCTCTTGCATCCATCACATTTGTTTTGCAGTGATTCATCAATATTTTGGTCATGAAAAAAATGTCAGACGAACACTCCTGTGGTAAAAAGGCAAGTCTTTTCCCACTGATGACACAAATAAGCTTTATGTGTGCCTTCAGAAGTGAAGTGAACAATGGAAAATACTTCCCTTTTTCAAATACTTTATCAAAAACCCTGTGTGATTCACCTCCATGATCTTTCTGAGCCTCTGCTCAGTGAGGAAGCCAAAAGATTGAGTTTGACTCTCTGTCTTCATCCCACACTCTCACGGCACACTGCTTCAGCCCATCTACAAGGCTAACCAAAAACTACTTGAGGTGATGACAGCCTTTTATTTCTCTGGATGTTTAAAATTCACCACAGGAGGTAAGAAGTCATTCAGCTGTTGTTCTTTGCTTTATTGTGTCCTTTGCAAAATGCCCAAATTAAAGAGTTTTCCTCACTTACCAACAACAGTTCCAGGGGTGTTTGTTTGCCTTTTTTTTCCTCTTTTTTTTTTTTTTTTAATTATTTTTCTATTATAATTTTTTTATTTTATTTTTTTTTTTTAGGGAGGGGCATTCTTCTGTGAACAATGAAAAATTAATAACTCATCTAATAAAGCTGATTTCAACTGATGTTAGGAAATAAAGGTTTTCTCTGGTGTCATATGGCTCTGCTGGGATTTCAATTTATCTTTGTGCTCATTTTCTTATTTTCCAGCTGAAATTCATCTAGGGCTTAGACATGTTGTTACTGTGTTTACCTTCAATGTTCTTCCAGGGATTTGTGATGACACATCTTCATCTTTTCATTCTTAATTTACTCTGTTATATTGCCAGAATTAAAATGTGTGTTATGTGCATTTCAGATCCTTGAATGTGATAACAGCCTTCAGGTTTAAGAAGGGTACTGAGATGTCAAAACTAAGATGTGATGCCTTACATCTGCAGTCTTTGATTCATGGGAATATATCGGAAATTTCTCAAAGGGAAAAAAAAAAAGATTGTTTTACAAACACAAACAAGTTGTTTGAAGATGCCAGGCTCGTCAACCTAGGATACGTTTAATTGATTTCAGCAAAGAAAGATGCATAGTGTGGGACCTATATTTGCCCTGTGTGGTAACTTGTGCAATTTCCATGAAGTAGTAAGCCCAAGAGCTGAATTCAGTTCTGAGACTACAGTGAACTTCATAGCTCATTGAAACAGTATTTTCTCTACTTTACCTTCTGATTCTATTTCTTTTAGTAAGTCTAATTCATGTTTTACATATCCATAGTACTGTTACAATGTGAATCATTCTAAGGAACTCTTTATGACAGTCTGGCTATGGAGTCTGCAAAAGGGGTGGGAGGGAAGAGACTGTAGTAAAAAAAATCATAGAAGAACACTGTGCTAGAAATTGTAGTACAATTCAACTGTTCCCAGGTGCTTGCTAAAGATGTGAACCCACATTTATGTTTTGAGAAAAAGAAGCTAATAAAGTTTTTGTATTCTAGCTCAGAGTACTCCAAAGTCCTTAAAAAGCCTTATGGCCTTTTCTCATTTTTTTCACTGGTATTTTAATTCTCCATTTTAAAATTAGGATGAAATAGGGGAAAAAAATGTTTTTTACTGTTACAACACCTAAGTCTGTAGTCAAAATCATGTCTCTATTGGCTAAATGCAGAACAAATATATATCCACACGTCCTGTGTGTCACTAAAAGGTGGTGATTTCATTTAACATGCTGGACTCTCAGTAAGTATAGAAGATGTAGGAACACATATTGGTCACACTAATTAGGAGTTCATGCCTCTTGGCACTAATATGTTGTTGCATGATTCCAACATGTAGTGGAAAACCCCATGTTTGGGATGGTATGAGGTCTTCCCATTAGGAGGAGAAGTTCCTGATATACAGGTATTTATTTTTTGCCTTGCTTTTTTACAAAAAAAGTCTTTTTTCAGTGAGCATAGTCAGGCTACAACAACAGGCAATTTATTTGAAGAATCACTTCCAAATCTTTCTGTGCTACATGCTCTCCTTCCATGCCACGCTTACCGCAGAATTGCTGAGACATTTGGTTCCTTCTCCAGGTATGTGTAAAAGAAACACGGCATGATGAGGACTTCTGCCTTTGGTCTCTGTTAGCTGTGGTGTTTTGTAAGAACTGTTGTTCAGCCATTTAAATCCAGAATGGACTTACTTGCTCCTTACCTCTATCCCCAGTGACACAAAGCTATTTGTTCAAGCTCTGTAATTAGCTAAGCTGTGTTACTAGGTGAACATATTAGTGAAGGTATATATTGCTTACCCTAGGTGTGGAAACATTTTAAAGTTTCAGCTCTTAAATATTTTTAAGCTTCAAAATGACCTTTTTCTTCTTAATCACATTATGGATATTTTACACACTGTGATATTTTTCTCCCAGAGTGTGACTGGATTGCTCTTTTAGCCCTGATTCAGCAAAGCACTGAGGTATTTCCTGCTTTAAAAATCAGCAAAACACTAATATATTTCCTGCTTTAAAAAAAGATTAAAGGTCTTAGAATAATCCTTGGAAATTCTGCCCCAGTTTATTGAGAATTTTATTTAAAAATTCAAAGAGAGACTGTTATTCTTCAGACTGTATCATATCTTAAACACTTCTAATGAAAGAATATAAAATTTTTCTTTTTGCTCATTTTCTTTTGTTTCATATGGGACAGTTCATAAGCCTGTGATGTCTTATTTATTTGAATTATACTGTTTATTTGTAAAAGACAGTAAGACTCTTAGATCACAAGACGTTCTCCCTTAAGTTCAATACACAAAACCACATGGGTGATGTTGAAGACATGTTTGTCCCTGTAACTATTTATTTCTCTGAATAAAAAAATGAATATACTGGAAATAGAAATCTCAGAAAGGAATTTAATTGTCTCATGATTTTGCAGACACTGCTTTGAGCTTTTGAAAAACATGTTTTCCCAAGATGTTAGTCACTGGAGAAGTTATGTTCTATAAAAAAGGTGCCTTATAGAATTGATGCCACCCTTGGTCACAGTGCTCCCTATTGAAAAGTACATCACAGTATATCATAAAGAAAATTATTTTATCATAAGTTGTAACATTGGCACTTTGATTGGCAAACACTGATTGGTTTCCAGATCAGCTGTATGATTCCCTGCAGAAAAGATTCCACTTTAAGGCAACATTTAATTGATGGACATCTGGCAAATAAGTACAAGAAATGCACGTGTACAGAAGTAAGGATGAAGGGATTGTCATTTGCTGTTCCCAGATTGCCCTTTCTGTCAAAGGACTACTGTAGGTCAAATTTGAATAGGAAAACTCTACTTAGGAGCTTGTTCTTGCAACCTTGATAGAAAAGCATCATGATCAGACACTGGAACGGCATCACGAGTGTTACAGCAGCATGACAGGGATCAAGAGCTATATAATAAGGAGATTTCACACAGCTAAAAAAGCACATGTGATAGAGAAATACAACTAGATAAAGTTTTTTTCTTTCAGCCAAAACTCCTACACTTCAGTAGAATTAGTTCATATTTGACTCTGCTTTAAATGAGAATCCTCCAGTTATGTTTAACAGATGAATGTATAAAATGATTCTATAATTATTTTATTTTGAATTACATGCTCCTGGCATAACAGCAAAGTGAGCAGACCTGAAACTTCTGAAGACAAAATAAGCACTGAAACAATACTGTCATGATCCTTTCCTTTGCAAAGCCACAAATGAGACATTTGGGAATGGAAAACTGTTTTGAGGGAACATTAAATTGGCCAAGAACAAATTGCTACTGAAAATGACATCCTCTTCTGAACATCCATTAGTTTCTGATAATCAGGAATTCTCGGATGCTTGAACATTCCATTAGTACGAAGCAGCGAGTTAATTGTAATAATTATCAGCAGTTTTAATTGTTTTGTTATAATGTATTTTGCAGTTTGTTTGACAGTGTGAAATCAATATGCACCTCTAAGAAAAATATCTAGTATAATAAAATTAGGCTCCATTATGCCTCCCAACCTTAGAATTAAACTTTGCACATAAATATGTATTTCTGTTTGTGTGTGCAGAAGAATTATACTGAATGAGTAGAGATGCATAAATAAATTGGAATCTGTTGTTAAAGTGGAAGATGGAGTCTCCTCTTAAAAATTGTTTCTGTCTTTCAAGCCTTTAATTTTCAGGTAAAAAATCAGGAAACTACTGCTATCTCTCTTCAACTTTATGTATTATTCTTTTATATTAAAAAGTACTTTATAGAGATTTTAGTAGTGATTTCTAGAATGCCTGTATTGTTGTCATGTTAACCAAAATATGGTGATGTATGTGAATGTTAATTGTAATGATGATTTCCAGATGGGGAACCCAAAGCTCACAAATTGGAGTGGAGCAGAAAAAAAAGCCACAAGAATGATTTAAGGACTGTGGAGAGGTATGCTCCAGTGAGATATTATGACAGTTTTATCTGGCAAGAGGAAGGCATACACACAGTTTGATTACAGTGCTTAAATATTGTTTTGTGAGAACACCCTATATACTCAAGGACTTTTTAATCTTATGGAAAAAAAAAAAGAAAAAAAGAACTGTAGTTATCACAAGGACCAATAGCAAGATGCTGCAGTTAGGAAAAAACCAGCCTGGTAATAAAATTTTAGGTTTAGCAGTGATTTTAATGGATGATTAACTGGTGGATTAAACTACCAAAAAAATTGAGAGATTCTACATTTCTTTATTTCTCCAGGTACCTTTTGAAAATATTTGTTTTAGTCAAATGTAAATTATTGAGTTTTGTAAAGGCATAAATAGGATGAAGTGTAGTGGTCTAAGTTTTAATGTTTTGTGATATATGAGATGTCAGACAAAATAATGCAATGGTTCCTTGCGATGGTGGATTGGAAAGGGGAGCTCCAGGCCCTGGGGTTTAACCCATTACCTAGAGGGGGATGCTTCCCCCCTGCCCCATGGTCCCCATGGACACAGAGTCCACTGCAGAGAGACGAGCAAGAGAACGATTTTATTGTGGGGTAGGGGCCTATATAGCTTTTGGGGGAATTAGAAAGATGACCAATGACAAGACTCAGAGAGTTTACAGAACCACCAATTGCAGGCAAGGGTTAACAACCAATAGAAAAGAGTTAACAAAGCCAATAAGA
>JAWWLV010000001.1:60291743-60308374 GCA_035041135.1 Platyrinchus mystaceus | reverse complement strand
TTTATTTATTTATTTATTTATTTATTTATTTATTTATTTATTTATTTATTTATCAAGGAATACACATACCTAAGACAGCTTAGAAATTAACTTACTTTCCAGATTTTATTTTTCAAAATAATTCTGACTCAAACACCTGTAATTCCCTTTTCTTTCAAACCATGGTGACATCTTTAAATACTCCAGATTTTACTAACTACTAAGTTTTATCACGGTTCAATTATATTGTAAAAGCAGTGTATGTCTAAAGGAACATTAAGTGCCTAAAAGCTGTCTAATTTCTGTTTTGGTTCTTCTCCTCTTCTTGTTTTGACACCAAGAAAGGAGGATTATAGGTGGATAAATGAGAAGTGGAAATATATGAGAGAAGATTTCATTATGATGAATTAATCTCCAGAATTATATTTTTCAGATACACTAATTATATATGAAGTTCTTACTAAAAGGTTAAGAATAAGCTATTATTCCTGATGTTTTATGTTTGTAATGAGTTGTAACTGTTTACAGTCTGCAGCCTGTGCATTCTGTACTCACATAAAATGAAAATAAGAGAAATGTAATGTCTTTTAATGTACTTTATATGTCTCTAATTGTTTTTCATTTATAGAGATTTTTTTCTAGTTCATTGCTGTTACTGTGATGTTTTATCACCTCTCAAGATTTAAAAAAAAGTCTACTGCAGCATTTGCTATCAGTTTCTTCTCCCAGCTCACCAGGAAAGAATATGATAAATAGTATTCATTATGTGTATGTTTTCCAGAACAGAAATGCTGAATTTCTGTTCTTAAAACCAAAGTAAAAAAATGAAAGTGGGGTTTGCCTCTGAACTTCACTTCTGTAGAATCTGTGACTATTCTTATCTTTTCTAGAAATTAATTCCAAAGGCAATATTATCTTGCTGAGTAAGCACAGCAGTCACCCTTGAGGTAGAATGGCTTCTACATCCACAGGAAACAAGCAAGAAAAAATAAGATTCTCAAGAAAACCAGTCAGATGATCAAAAGAAAACTACTTACATGATGAGCTTAAACAAGGCCTAACAAATCAAGTTTCAGCATCAGTATAAAGTAATGAAACTAACACACTGATAGCACAGTAGTATTTTAATCAAGGTGTGCATGGAAGCACGTATTTCAGCCCAAGAAAAAGTTCCAAGGTTTTTTAATCCATAGAATAGAAAAAGTAAATTAGGAGAGAAAGGAGGAGGAGAAAAGGGAGAGAGAGAATGAGATCTCTGCTCTTAGAAGGTTGCTGTTTCCTTCCAGATCAGCCATGTGATGTGTGATGCTTGATACTGGTCTAAACATGCAAATCTTATCGTTGTTGTAAAATGAGTGAATTCTCAGAATCGAATCTTTCGCTATTCAGTGGAAACTTGGGGGAATTGTAGCTACATTGGACAAACCATGGTATTTGCAAACATTTTGAAGCTGAGAGAGAACAGAGCTAGCCTAAATTTGTTTCAATAGGGGCAAATTGGAGGACCTTGAGTAACAGGACAATTGAAGGACTAAAAGCAATAAGTAAATGGAGTCAGGGAGAGGTTTTTTAATTTTCTTTAGACTTGTGTCTACTGTGTACTGTCTAAAGTGCAGACTGACCTGTATGGTTTTATTACTGCAGGTATGATGATCTGGGAGAATAAGGATGCTTTAACTATATGAGCATCCACAGAAAGTCACCACTGGCTGGGGGTGAAGAGAGATGGGACAAAAGGAGAGACAGGGTATCCGGGACCTTATCTCTCAGTTTGGTGAAGAAGAATGGAGAGACAGATATGTTGAGGAAGTATGAGAGAAAATCTGTAAAAAAAAAAAAGAGAGAGAGAGCATAAAACTTTTTGAATTCAATACAACAGAATCCAAAGGTGACAGCAGCCTGGTGAAAATTCAGCCTGGGACTATTAACTGGTGTGTGTAACGGAATGCATGTATTAATAATCAATGGTGGGAGATTCAAATGAAATTATCTAATAAGGTATTAGTGAAATATCCCTGTGAAATGAAAGTAAGTTCTTAACTAAAATGAACATAAGAAATCATTCCTTCCTGCAAGATTCAAGAATAATTTTTTATCCAGCTCTGGGCATTACTATTTAAAGAGGGGTTGGGTAGAAAACTGATTCTAAATTTACAAAGAATATAAAAATAAGTCTGTGAAAAAAGGGCATTTTTTCTGTTTTGCAGTATGTCCTCCTAATCTTTGTTATAGCTAGTGGTAATAGAGAAAGGTGGTGCTGGTTTTTGGATCAGATAAAGAAAAAATGTACCACCTCTTCCCAATAATTTCATTACTGTTTTAAGGCTTTTATTTTGCTTATGTCTGAACTTTCAGAATAGGCATAAGCGTGATTTGTTGAAGCCAGTAACACCTACTTTTCTGAATGGATACTTGACTGGAAAACCCGTCTCAGAAAAGACGACACTACTATTTCCCCCACAAAAAAAGTCAGTCAGATCAGTTTCTCTTTATTTCCATTTGGTAGATAAAATACCTATTGTCCAGAATTAGTCAAAATTTTAATTTCAGAGCTTAAGTCTATTAACGTATGTAGAAGTAAAGAACCCAGACTGGATGGAACTAAGTGATGTATAAAAAATTCCCATGATCTCTTCAGCTTTTGAGCTTGTACCAATACTGCAGATGTTTCAATAGCAAACACATTGCTGAGATTTCTTTTCTTTTGTTCTTGTGAGGTCAGCATATTGTCAGTCAAAGCTTCCATGTCAGTCACCTTGGGAAGGAAGCAGCAGCAGCAGATCCATTAAAAAGCATTCCTGTTAAGAAAACTTCAGTTCTACTAGTATTGCCAGTCTTAAGTTTTCTCTCTGTCTCTGAAACTGGAGAGAATGCTTGAGATCAGCAGCAATTTTCAAAATGTAACTGCTGGAGAAAAGCATCAGCTGCTGGCTCTTCAGAGTCAACAAAGTTGGAATAAAAAGAGTACACAGTTGTGTTTCTGGCGACACTTCAGAAAGCATAGCCATTAATGGTGAAATAAATAAATAAATAAACATAAAAAACCCCTTAGTGGTATGGAAGCACAAATAGAGTTTAAAACTGCCATTAGAAAACACCAAACATATCTAACAAAATAAGAGTTCATGTTAGCAACTATTGTTGGAGACAGGATACTGGGGATAGATGGATCACCCAGCAACACTTCCTCTGTTCCTCTTTTTAAATGCTATTTTTAAAACTAAGATAAACCATATTTAAATACAGGAAGTAGACCATTGAGAAACAGTTTGTTCTAAGAGATTAACAAATTTCCTCAAGCTTTTTGATGAACGTGCCATATCCTGCTCAAGGAGAGTCCTCTTTGATAATGGGAATGCGTTTAACCCTTTCTAATTTGAATCTTGAGTATGCTTTAGTAAGCTCGAAAACCTGTAATTTATCATAATGTGGTGATGTCGTCAGGACATTTTGTATAGGGAAGGAGTATTTTTTTCAAATTAAATAAGAGATATATTTCCCCTCATTTCCCTATTTTGTCTATTTTTATGCTTACCTTAAATAGACTCTGTCTATAGGTTGTATTTCCTGTTTCAGTTGAAAGGTACTTTCAGCACCACCATGGATGCACTGGTCTGTGAACAGGTCTAACAATCAAATTTCTTTTGGCTCCTCTACAGGTAATGTCAGAGGAAAAACTGCAGGCACTGGGCGTGCTACAATTTGTTTGCATTTTGACTATGTTCAGACACTGATAATTGAATCATGGGTGACATGGCCTATTATGCGTAAGGATTTAGGATTAGGGTATTGGTCAAATTACTATTCTTTGAAAGGGGAGCTTAGTAATGAAGTCACAATTAAAATCCAACTTCTTTTGTAAGTCAGTGGGAATTAGGTAACCAAATGTCTTCTGTGTCTTTGAAAATCTCTTCATAAGTTTATAAATTTGATCACAACAGTCCCTTCTGGTCCTTTAATCTATGAATCTCTTAAATTTCCTACCATGGGAATTGAACTAATTTTCAGCTCATAGATTGGTTACACTGAGATCCACTTCATTTACTTACTGATGGGATTTATTTTTCCCTGTTTTATGGTGAAGGAAATATAAAACCCTCTTTAATTCATGGTAGCTCTTGCTGATTTTGTTTGTTTGCTGGGAGTTTATTTTGGGAGGTGGATGACCATTTCTGTAGAAGTTTTTTAGGCAAACTACAGGGTTGAAATCAAATAGTTTAAGTTTTTATTATGTGTTTTTAATATTATTTCAACAGTAAAGAGAGTGTGTAATCAGCAAAAAGAGAAATCAAGCGCACTGCAGGGCTGGAAGAGAAAGCTTACTTTGATTTTTCCTTCTTTGGTGATGCATGGATGAGAGGACATTATAGATTCATACATGATTGCTGTATTCCAGGAGGACTACAAAGTGACTTTCTTTCTCCGTTGGGCTTTCTCATGAAACAACAATATGAGACAAAGAACAGATAATTCAAAATTTTTATGCACATCTCTTCTTTGTCCTTTAAAAGTACCTTGAAAAATATTAGAATTTTCCCTAGGAGCTTAGGGTCCCCATGAAGAATAAGTTCTTCTTATTGTAACATATGGAAAACATAACTGTTTTCCAAGACTATAGATTGGACTAAGCAGACTAATCCCCCAAAACCCTGCACTGCACGTATGTTCAGCTCACCACCATTGTTGTAATATTACAGGATACAGTGATGGAAAAGATTGGGATGTATCTGAAATTTAAGTATAAGCAGTTGCTTATTTGTTTTTAATTCCTCACTCTGCTTCTTTCTAACTCCTTTTAGTTTGAACTTTTGTGCATCATGAAAATAATGCATTCTGATACACTTTTGACTTCACTCTTATTGATAACCACCACTTGCTCCAAGTGAATCTTTGCAAATGCAAGAATCTTTACAATTCACAGGAATATATTTTTTCTGATAAAAGAAAAACTCTATTGTGTTTTAAAAATCTGCTTCTTTATAAATATAAATCTCAATAGATCCACTAGCAGGCATTTCACTGTTTTTTGAATTCCACTGTAATTCCTGTGACTATTGTTTGTCAATTTTATACTTTTATAAGATATTGGGAGAGAACTGGATTGACATAAGATAGTTTTCTTTAGCATCTTCGGTAATAATTATGGAACTAAAATCTAGTCTAGCCTGTCTTCTGCTCTGCCTATAAAGATCTGGCAATATTCTTAGTCCAAGCTTTTCAGAAAGACACTATAGGCTCTATTGAGTTGCCTAAACTCAGCCATCTAGGGTCAGCTGAGATACCTTATAATGTGCCCTAAATGACCTTCAGCAGATGCAGACTTTGAGTTGGCTGCCTTTGTATGAATGTCTCAGATATTCTGGTTGTTCCTGTGGTACCAAATACCTATGTGTTGGCAGCTGAAACAAGGATTCTGTTACAGGCTGTGGTTAAGAGTGCTCTGCCTGCCTATTAGCTGGATGTATATCTCCTATTATGGAAATTGATCAGTACCGTCAGTGGAGAACAAGTCTTCTCATGCTAAAGTAGTCACCTACATTTAGTGAATTTACTAGTTCTCTGGACTCCACTTACTGTGCTAAAGTCTAAAAGAAGGCAGAAAAATAGAGTACGATGATTTAGTGGCAGGTAGAAACAAATTTAAATATTTTTGAATAATTAAAGTTAGGAAAAATATTATACATTATTTCGCATGGAAAATAAAATTCAGACCTGCTAGCATCTCCTCCTTCACATATTCCATTTCCTCTTTTTTTTAGCTGAGGCTTTGCTACTTAAAAGAAGGTTTGGTTGAATGACAAAATCATAGAACCATAGAATACTTCAGTCATCAAAAAAAAGAAAAAAATATATATAAAAGTTGAATTGTTTTTCATCTTCTCCACCACTTATATATCACTCCCCACTTAAGAAATGAATGGGGTCAAATTCAGTGGCCTAAACAACAGACATTTAGTACTATTTCAGGTTTTCTGTATCTCATACATTCATGTGGGGCTGACAGATCTGACACAGTGGGGTTCAGTGCCCTTCTTATGAAGTGACAGATGATCTGGTACAATATGAAAGCATGCCAAAAGTGATATTGTTTAACTCTAATTGGGCAACCGAATCACACTTTTTAAGATGGAGATAATGTGTGAAGTCAGGAGCAAAAACTTTCACTGATTTATACACCCCATGGTTATGATAGCTGAAAAATGTTAATCACAACATCTTGTCAGATGTCTGCAAGAGTCTCATTTTTAGGGAGCTTTTCCTTCTCCAAACTTTAGCAAGATAACAACAAGATACTTTGTTGACTTTTACAGGAGTTGAATAAGGACATATGTGTCAGTCTTAAGAATATATGCTACCTGTGAAAGACATAACTGAGATTTACTAAGATCCTTGTGTAGTCCCAAGAGATGTGTTCTAAATCCTGTTTGCATGACCAAAGCAATCAAGTTTACCTGCAGGAAAATATAGTGGCGTCTGCATTTGTTCTAGTTTGATCAGGTGTCTTAGGAAGTTTTCTATTTCAGTAATTTTCATGGTGATAAAACAATTGCTAGTAAAATCATATAATTATTTAAGCAGAACTATCTTTTTGATCATTTAAACACTCATTAAGGTAACTACTTGAATAATCTATATAACTTTCTTAATAAATTACATACTTAAGAATTACTGTCTATGAACATAATTGTTTTTGTGAATTGTGCTACTTTTTTAGCCTGACAGTTTGGCAAAAGAAAGTCATACCACCATGTGACAACTTATTTTGCTTTTCTGTGATAGGAATTTTAGCATGGTCTTTGCTGATATGAAGTGACATCTGATTCAGTCTGTCCTAGCACAGTCCAGTTGCACCCTAGTTAAAAGGTAATATGTAACACATCTTCAAGTGGATTGCTAGATTCTAGAAAATACTTTGTAGTACTAGAACTTATCCTGATAAAAAAGGTAGGAAATGTGGCACAATATGAACAATATTGAAGTAGATTATTTGCTTCCTTAAAATGTAAAGACAGAGGCATGGCATACCAAACAACTACAGATTTCTTTTAAGGTGTTACTCTGTTAATAAAATGTCAATCTGTGCTGAAAATTAATTTTAACATAGGCATTAGGAAGTCCTTAAAACCTTCAAAAGTTCCTTAAAAAACATCATTGAGACAAGTACCAAAGAAGTATATTGCAGTGGTTAGGATTGCATCAAATATAAGAGAAGGGTGAAAAGAGGAAACACATGAACTTTCAGCACAGAATTATGATGCCGAGAACAAAATTAATCAAGACACCAAAGGATGAAGAGAGAAGAAATTCTTTAATCTTTAATTGCCTATACACCAATGATAGGAGCTTGGGTAATAAACAAGCATAATTGGAATTACTTATTTATGAGCCTTGTTGGTATATTAGAAACCTGAGTAGGTGATTCACATGACTGGAATGTTAAAATCAACATATATGGATCTCAGGAAATTTCACTTAGGCAAAATAGTAAAGGGAGGTGCACTTTTCCTTAAAAAAACACAAAAGAACAGTTCTATCTTTTCTTGAGTCAGAGGCAACTTTGGGAAAAATGTATGATAACCAGTGTTTATGTTAATAAACTTGGGAAAGAATAACATCTACAAATATATGCTGCTCAGCAGTGCAGAGAAAGCAAATTTACAAATATCAGATCATCAAATCACACTGTAAATGGATGAGTGACTCCTAAACTACTTATAAAACTCAGGAAGAATTAAAAATCTGAAGTGGTCTTCTGTAATCTAGGATACTTCATTCTTCATGGTATAAAGCAGAAGCCTTGGACTACTGCTGTTAAAATATCTCTGTAATTTCATATTATTATGTCAGTCAATTCTCAAATGTCCTCTCAAAAAAGCCATGAAGATAAATGGGAAGGGATTCAGAGAAGTACCACAGGAATGAATAAACACAGTTGAAGGCCACTGCAAAGTGAAAACCTCCTGATATTAAGGTTATTTATCTTACCAAATAGAAGATTGAGTCTATGATGGTTTATAAAAAACAAAACAAAACAAAACAAGGCATTAAAAGATAGTTAATCAACATATAAGTAGAGTTTACGTTCCAGCGTTCAACACTTCCTTTAAGTGCCTAAAATATATTTTATCCATAGTGTGCATAAGCAGGTCCTGGGAGACCACAGCACAGATCCCTCTGCTACTAGCTAAGTAATTGTGAATCTAGATTTTTTTTAATGGAAGGAAAATTGTAATCCCAGAAGTGAAGCAGCTTGGAAACTACTGGGTTACCTTTTCATGCAGTTTTAGCTTATCTTGCTACTTTGCCATGACAACACTGGTCATTGCTCTCTCTTTGATTTGTAAATTTTGTCCATCTTTGTCAGCAGTGTTTCTCTTAGCAAAGCAAATCACACAAAATGCTGCTGAGTAGTGGCTGTAAGATGAATATAATCTCTGTGGTACAAAGCAACGGGTGTACTGTAGTTTGATAAGGAAGATAGTAAAATCTTCACCCGATTGTTTATCATAACACTTGCTATTAACAGCATTATGTGTGTTATATAGATTTTATACTTTTTGTATATGAGGCAACTTCTTTGTCACCTGCTGTAAACTTCATTGTGATGGAAAGGTAATGAGAAAAAATGCCAAACTATTTGAAAATGAAATTGCTGTACCTTGTGTAAAGAGCCTGTAAACTGTTACTGCTCAATGATTTTCATTAATTTAAACCAATTGTGTCCTTCAGATGTAGTATTTAAATGCCAGAGGCTCTATTGAGGGTGAGTAAGCACATCTGGACTGTACATCCATTAGCACAAAAGAATTTTGTTCTAAGGTTGTGAAAAAAGTTTCTGCAGTCTTTTCTTTAAGAAGACAATTGGTGAGATATTTCATGATTTAAATTTTTTCTTCTCCTGTGGTTATAAAAGATCACTGGGTATATAAAATTGTAATGGTAGTGTAATAAAAGTGATTATAAGTCCTGAGAACTGCTCATATATATTTGAAATAATATGTACTGTAATAAAGAACAATTAGCAACTAGACGTGAAGGTTCTGTCTGGTTGATCTGATAACCTAGTTACAGTCACAAGGAAATGTGACTCAGTATCTGAATACATAAAGGAGGCAGGAAACTTTCTAAACTTAATAAGGGTGAATTCTAAATTATTTTTAAATTTTGGTACAGAGCATAATTATATATAAAATCTTGACCATATATCCTATATAGCAAAGCATGCATTCTAAATCCTGAACTACTCATGTGACTCTCTTAAAATTCACCGGTATAAAATTCATTTACTACTCACATTCTTTCATTGTGTCTAACTGATGTTCCTTTACAGATGTGATATCAGACTACAGGGTACAGGATAGCTGGTATATCAGGCAATCCAGTTTTCTGGATTCCAAGTGATCTATGCTGCATAGATGCAAAGTTAGATCATGTGAGTGAGGATTGCTCCTGTTACCCTTGTAACTGGTAAGTTAAGCACATAAAAACCATTTTACTTGCTTAAAATAAACAGCTTCTCACTTTTAACTCACATCTTTTTTTAATTTGTTAAGAAAATTGACTGTTTTCCTAATTTTTACATGTAAAGCACTAAAAGGCACAGAATGATGCCTACAAAGTTTGATCACTGGTCCTGGAACAAATGAAAACATACTGCAGCCTTTGTCACATAAAATGAATGTAGGCTGACTAATTATAGCTGTATATGAAAAGGACAAAAAATATGGTGACTTGTTCTCCTTGGAATAGTGTCTTTAAGTATTTGTTGTGTGCTCTACAACTGTTACATGACAGGTTCTTAATGCTGTGTGTTCGTTAAAGTGCCTCCTGTGTCTTGTAGTCCTTAAATCTGTCTCTAAAATCCCTACTTGAGCACCCATGATACATTTTACCAGATTAAGTCCTCTGGGAGATCCAACGAATGACTGGTAGCTGTACTGTTCTCAATCAGTTTTTCTATCAATGGTACCATTGTTCATTTCTTTTAAGTCACATAAAAATATTCATTGTTGAGTTATTTAAGCAAAAGAAAATGCAAAACCTAGTCCTGTTATGCATTATTAAACATTATCACATACAGCCTCATGGATTTCTCTCATCTGCTTTGCTTTAATAGGCCTTAGGCATATTCATAATTTAAAAGTGTATTCTTTATTTTATTTCACATTATATTACTCTATCTGTCTACAGATATTGGCTATATTGGCTCCATTTTGCTTTGTCATTGGCAGAGAACAGTGGGAATGCAATTGTGACAGAATATTCATGGTACTACCTGCTATACACACCCCAAACCAAGCATTAAGTTATCTGCTGAAGTGAAAAGTAAATGGAATTATCACCTTGTAAGAAAATAACTTCCAACAGTAAGGTCTCTTTCATGGAGGTTTCTGAGGTGTAGTTGTTACTGCTGCAGTGCTAGAACATGAAATAAACAAAAGTGGAAATTATCTAAAAGCAGAACTATTTGCATTATTTTCTTTTATTGAATCTACCCACAAAGTCCTGCCTTGATGAAGCCAAACTTTCTCTCTAAATTTAAATCTTAAAGTCTTTCCTTTGACTGAGGAAAAGTCACAAAAAATTGTTCCCAGCACAAGAAAAACTTGTTAAAAAGGTTTTTTTTCTCCCAAAATTCAAAGTTTACATATGTGTACCTATACAATATTACTATAAAACTAAATTTTGATATATTAATATTATTTCACATATTGTTTATCATTGCTGCCTGAGGTCCAAACAATAAGAATACTTAATATTTCAAGTTACAAATATTTTAATGCAAGAATAAGTCAAGACAATTGCTACACATACGAATATTTGAGTTTACGCTTTAGATCAGCTTGTGTCTGAGTTATATTGGAACTGTCTCACATTTTTGTTGTAAACATGAATACTCTTTGTCTTGGGTAGCTAATCTCTCCAGGTTCAATATGTTCAATCAGAATAGATAGGTTCTTCTACAGGGCAAGGCAGAATCTATAATTAGATCCAGTCTCCCTCTTCTGAGGATTATAAAATCTTCTGAATTGCCTGTAGAGATGCTGTTGTCTCTCCATTAGCTGTAGCAGGAGACTTGGGAGATTACTCTCCCTGAGCTAAAGTTCCTTTTGTGAAGCACTTCTCTTCTCTGATTTGTTCAAGGCATCTCAACAGAAACTGCAAGGATTCTGTTTATTTCTATGGACTTCGGATACATACATTTCTCATCATGAAAAGAGGGCATTCATCTAGAAACTGGGATGTTTCCATTTATTCTACGACAAATGTGTCATAACATTTTAAAACTGAAAAATAGAATACAGAAGATATCATATGCTGTAGTACACACTATTGCACCTCTTGTCATATATCCAAATAATTTTCTGATGAAAAATAATTAAAAGTGAATAGAAATAAAAGCAATAAAATGCAATTTTTCCCTAAAAGAATTTTTCCAAATCCATTTATAAATTCATTTTTGTATTTCACAAGAAAAGCCAAATATTTTGTTAATTTTTGAGAATGAAATGTTAAAAATGGATTTTCAAATATTTTACAATAGAAATCTCCATTGAAACTAAAATAATCACGTTCAACTCTTAATAAGAAAAAAGAATTAGACTGCTCAGCTGTAGTTGACTAAATCCATAAAAGATCCCTGCTGGATCTCTAAAATTTGATGACAGTTTCTATATTGCTAAATATGAGGTGACCAGGGACTTAAATTTAGCTCTGGGGCTAGATATGAATAGACAAAATCCATGCTAATTTGAGTAACTCTGTTAGAGTGTAGAGGCATCCCCCCTACACAGCACCTGGCTATCGGTCTCTTTTCTGTGTATATGATTGCCCTCTATAACTTTTATTCAATAAAATGATATTTAGGGGGTGTGCAGTGTGCCAAATTTCTACTGTGTCCACCGTTGGCCGGTTTTCTGAGAGAAAACTTATATGCGAAAAGATTATGGAATAATGTTTATAAAAACCCGGAGATGCGCATAACAGAGGATAGGTGAAATTGTGGTTGGTATAAGGAACCTAATCTGTGCGAAGCTTTGTTGTGCCATGGCCTCAGCCCTGCTCCTGCAGCATTCATGGAACGGTAAAGCTGGGTTTTATTAAGACACAAACTAGTATGAAGTAGCTAATAGCAAAAGTCAGATCTGTTAGAGATGAGAAATTAAAATATAAATTGCAAACAAGTCTCCTCCCTGACCCTGGTCCTTGCAGGGTAGATACTTTCCTCAAGATTTATTTTCGATCCAGTTTCTGGTTTACAGCGAAGTGTGCAGAATGCCTAATATTACTTTGTTTCTGTCACCCTTAAGTTTGGCTGCATGTTCACTCCCAGGTCATTCTGTTCCTTAATCCTACTGGTGGCCCACAAGATCTGCTGCTGACCCTCCATCTCCTCTGGAAAATGGCATTGTTCCCTTCTCAGAGTGGTCCTGTCAATGCAGAATATGGAAGTCAAGAAAAGATAAACTGGCAGCTTCACCTCAACTGCTTTCAAAGAACAGGAATTACAGCAAATGTTGAGCAGGCAAAATAAGTATTTATACAAACTTTCACCCAGGGATATGTAAAATTTTGTGTGTGCAAAAGCTTTGCAATGTTGTTTGAATGTTGCCTCATGGGATGGAAAATTGTGTTGTACCTCACAGAAAGCAGTGAGTTCAGACAGGCTGCGATGAGTTGGAGTAGTCAGGGTCATCAACACAACGAGGAAGACAGAATGGCACCTCACTAAAGGATGTTTTCATGAGTGAGGCGATTAGCAGACATGTTGAGAACTTAAGATTATTAATCTTGATGAAAGGAATGGAGAAGAGAGGTAAGGACTGTAAATTCACATCTGAAAGGAATACTAGGAGGATGCCAAAAAATAGACTGAGTATAAAAACTTTCCCCAAACATGAATTCAGTCTCTAGACATGATGATTACACAAGCTTTTTGTTCACACAATTGCATACATTTATGAATGTTTCCCAGGGCCTATTAAAACTGCCACAAAACTGTAAAGACTGGAACTTCTGAGTTCTGATTGCTGTGATCTGCTAAGAAAAATGGGCTACTTTCATAATCTGATGAACAGGACTATCTAGGAAATCTCCCTGACATTTAGCAAAATATAATGAAGAGTAATTGAATCCAAGTCCACAGCACATGTTTAAGTACTATTTTTCGTACTTAAAATAGACATTATAAAATATATTGGTTTTAAAAGAGCTAAAATCCCGTAAGAACACTGCTTATAAAAATACAATAATTTTGTTTAATTGTTATTCGTAAATAACTTGTAGAGGAAATTTGAAAAAGAATTTTCAGTTACTTTAGTCCTGGACAACATGGCATTAGGAACTAACATATGTAAATTTTTTCATTATAGCATTATCAGACATAGTGGGCTCTGCTTTTCCTGTAGACCTGAAGTTAATGTTAATTTTGTAGACCTGTGTTCAGTGAGTCCAGCTATAGGCAATGGGAAAAAAGAGTTAATTTCAAATTACTTACATCCCCTTCTTGAAAGGTAATTCTGAAACATCCTTTTCAACACAAAACCTGAATCACTCCTTAGAAAGTACAGAAAAAGAAAAAAAAAAATCTGTGAGACAAAGTAGAATCCTTTTCTTTGCTGAAATCAAATAATACTAGCTTGTGAATAACTATTATTTCATACAAGTTTTTTTGTCAGGTTGTTAAAAAAAGGCAAGTGGTATTATTACAAGCAAAACCTGTGATAAATAATTGAATCTTACTGAGATATTCATTTTAATAACGTTTGTTCTGACTGCCCATGAAAAGCATAATGACTTACAATCAGCTAAGTCCTTTAAAACTTTCTTGAAGACCTGGAGTATAATTCAAACAGAATAAGTCTAGAATATTCTTTGATACTTAAAATTGGTAATTTTATCAGAAGTCTGCTTGAAGTAAAAATTAAATTAGCTCTAAGATGGTTTAGAGAAAAGAAGTGGATAATGCCTGTGCTTTTTCAAATTTGGTTATTAAACCCAAACATTCCCTGCATATTTTAAAATTTATACCACATAAGGAGCAGACAACATACATTTGGTCATATTAGGAAATAGTGTAGTTGGTATAAAAAATATGTGCTAAAATCTCAACTGAACTAGTACATGATAATGTTTAAAGGGAACATTGTTTTCCTTTTATGTAAAGAAAATTATAATTTCAAATTTTTTGAAAGAAAGGGAGACATTCACATAATCAATAGAGTATGAGTACAGAATTGTTGACTTTCCCAGTTTTTATTCATTATAAATGAACCAAATAATATGAACTTATTTAAAAAACACAGTGAGTAGTATTATTGTATCACTAGGCATTATCACCTATTGCATTCATTTTATTAAGACACGCTTAAAAAAGAGTAACAATTTAGAAACAGGTTTTTAATTTTGACAGAAAGCCTAAAGAAATAATGGTAGGATCCAAATATTTGCAATCATAAATTGCTTCATTTATCTCTGCTATTAACAGGAGATATAATGCCAGATCACTTACCAAAGTGTCTAATTAACTAACTAATATGAATATTCATCACTGAAAGGAGTGTATCTGAGGGGAGTCATTGGTTAGTGTTACATTGGTTTATACTTAAGTGTTGGATTAATTGTAGATAGTCACTCGATGAGTCTTGAAGAAAGGGTATTACAAGAAGTAATCACTTGAACATTTGATATACTGATGAAATAATACTGATAAAACAAGTTTGATGTTTCAACAGTTACTTTGATGAATGTGTTTCTACTCTGCTAAACAAGTTGCATATCAGCCTTATTTTCTCTGCTGTAGCATTCTAGTTTAATTAATTTTTTCTGTTGGTTCTCTTCAAGAAGATTATTACATTTCTCTGTCAACTGTTATTTTTTGAAAATACAATTAGACCTAAACCTTTCTGAGATAATTTTATCAAATTTGATAGCTTAAATGAGAAACATTGTCCTTGCAAATTCATATGTTTTCATTAGATTAAAAGGCCTCCCATTAGAACTTTTCATTTAAATTTATATGAGATTTCTGATGTGTAATTCCATGCTTCACAATATTTGATTTCTGCTGCAACATTATCCGAACACTGTTGCTTTTTTATTGTATTTAACGTTACGTTTCCCTCCTTTGGTGCTCTTATGCTGAAGGAGGTGATAATTAAACTTTGGTTATTTTTTTTTTTTCACCGAAAAAGATATTTTTATAGGCAGAAGAAAAATAATCACTAATAGCTTCTCTAAACCTTTAAATGCAATTCTATTGAGATAAAGTTGCATACTGAATGAGATGCTTGTTAGCAGGATGAAATTTTTTTATTTTCTTTAACCTATGCAAGCCAACGTACAGAACAATACCATTAAGCCTAATGGAACTAACAGTAACAACTGTGGGGTTTTTTTTGGTGTTTGGGTTTCTCAATTTTTTTTATTTTGATCAAAGACAAGAAAACATTCAGATTTGGATTTCAGTTTGAATTTATTAAGAAAAGAAGTTCTGCTTGGTGATCATAGTGCTGTTCTCTGTTGAGGTTGGTTGTGAGAGAGAAGCATGCTAAGGGCTCCTTACCCACAGAAATCCACCCTTAGGCTAGACAATGTCAGCCTTGAAACACTGTGCTTGTCTCTGTTACATGGAGACTTGAACACCTGCATTGTACACCTAACTGGATATCCTTTTAAGCTTGTCCTTGTGTTAGAAATGTCACAACAATTCTACCTGCTTGTTCTTTACACTTAAAGAAAGGGAGCTGGCCAAGGTCTCCCTGCTGTGCTCTTAGGAGAATCTGGTTTCTCTTCTGCAACAGATCACTGAGTTCTGCCAACTGCTAACATACAAGTCACTGATACACTGAAATATGGCTTAGTGCTTTGAGTGCAAAATTGTTAGTCAGAAGTAACAAAATGGAAGCTCTTTAGAATCTTTGAATTTATTTCTGAAAATAAATGTTTACAATAGTGTAGGGTGTTGATCCTGGCCAGATTCCAGGTACCCACTAAAGCCACTCTCTCACTCCCCTCTGCAACTGGACAGAGAGAAAAAACTTACAGCTGAGGATTCGTGAGTTAAGAGCTGGGAGAGGTCATGTACTGATTACCTTCACCAGCAAAGCAGAATCAAAGTGGGGATATTACTTAAATTTATTACTAGCAGGACCACGGCAAAAGAGTGAGAAATAAAACAGTCTCAAGAACACCTCTCCCCGCTCCTTCCTTCCATTTTCTCCCTTCTTTCCCCTAGAGGTGCAGGAGGATGGGTAATGGGGTTTACGATCAGTTTTTTCTGTGCCACTGCTCAAGGAGAGGAGTCCTTCCCCTGATCCCGTGGGCTCCTTCCCATGGGAGACAGTCCTTGATGGACCTCTCCATCATGAGTCCCTCCCACAGGGAACTGTTCTTCACAAAACTGCTGTCCCGTGGGTCACTCCTCCATGGGGTGCAGTCCTTCACAGATGAGCTGTACTGACATGGGTCCCCTACAGGGGCCACAAGTCCTACCTGGGAAAAAGTTGCTCCAGCGTGTACTTCCCTCTCCACGGTCTGCAGGTCTCTGGCAGAACCCTGCTCTATCTTGGGCCTCCCACAGGGTCACAGCCTCCTTCATGCATCCACCTGCTCCAGCATGGGCTTCTCCATGGGCTGCAGGTGGGTCTCTG
>JAWWLV010000001.1:60207631-60290796 GCA_035041135.1 Platyrinchus mystaceus | reverse complement strand
GCTGCAGGTGGGTCTCTGCACCCTGATGGTCCTCCATGGGCTGCAGGGGCACAGCTGCTCCACCATGGGCTGCACCATGGGCTGCAGGGCCTCAGCTCCGATGCCTGGAGCACCTCCTGCCCCTCCTTCTGCACTGACCTTGGGGTTTACATTGTTGTTCCCATGTTCTCACTCTGCTCTTCCCTGGCTGGAATTCTTTCTGTGCAACACCTTTCTGTTCTTAATATGTTATCATAGAGACATTACTATTGCTCCTGATTGGCTTGGCCATGGCCAGAGGCAGGAAGCCCATCCTGGATCTGGCAGGCATTGGCTCCACCAGTCAGGGGAAGCTTCTATCATCTTCTAACAGAGGCCACCCGTATAGCTCCCCCCCTGCTCAAAACATAGCCACAGAAACCCACTATATTCCACTGCTCACCTCTGTGAATCACATGTTTAAGAATCTTAAATTCCACATTCATCACACAATCTTCACTTACATAAACAAAGACAACTACCTGTTATTATCAAAACACATTTTCTATTTATTTTTTAGTTTATCAATTTAACCTTTGCTGTATCCATTACTTCCAGTTCATTGAACTGATTTACACCAATATGTTACAATTGGCCTTGTGGAATTTTGTCACTGGTGAATTTGAGGCATGTTTTCTAATTTGCATTCAGTTTTTCAAGCTAAAAAATATTTTAAAATCAATTGATTTTTTTTCCTTTATGTTATAATTTCTTGGATTTTCTAGTTTCTCCATTTTCCTTTCTCATTACTTTTCACTGTCCCTCCAGGATTTCTGCATTCCCCCTCACCCACCCCACCCACTCACCATGTTTATTGTATTTTTTGCAACACTTTTTCTTCAGCATTATTTTATGGTCTCCATGTCTCTTATCTCATATTCATCACATTGCAGCATTGAGGCATATGTGGTATTTTAGTGTTCAACTCATCAAAATACTTAGTTGTTTTCTTCAATCTGCTTTACTTTTTGGACTTCACAGGACTAGCAGGTAAGAGTCAGCCATTCACATAGTGCTCATAAAATGCTAAAGAAATCAAAGTAATTTCAACACTTGAAACTGTAGAGAGTCAAATGGCTTTTTCTGTAGAATATAATATTTCTTGAAACATGGAGCACTGCATACTTACTGAAACCCAGTATCCAGTATTTCAAGCTCTGGACAGTGTTCCTTTAAATAGGGAGTAACAAATATTTTGATAAATATTGCAAAATCCGTGTCTCATACAAGAAGTGATTTTTCACTATCAGATTCCCTGGAACTTCCTGATGCCAACAGAGACTAAAACATACCCTTGTATGGAGACAGATAAACATTCTTATTATTGAGACTGAACAGAGATGGAAAATTTTTTGCTAGAAAACTATTCTGTGTATTGTCAAAACTAAATAGGCAGAAATCAAGAGAAAACAGTTTACAATGTCACATGCTCTTGGGCAAGTGAATAAGGGAGTTTTGCTGAGATGACCAGATGATTGGAAGCATAGTATGGTAGCAACTGGAGAACAGCACCGATAAATCTAGAAAATATCCAGAAAATGCAGTTTCAAAAGTCAAAAAGGTTTCTGAAAAATACAGGGAAGAGTCTGGCATGATAAATTATTACTCTCCTTGTCAAATAACCAAAGTGTTACCAAAGGGATTGAGATGGATTTAGAAGTAGGATTCAGAGTTAGGCATTTAAGCTCTGAAAATCTAATCTCTTGTCCCCACAAGCAAGCAAAGTACTCTAAGTTGCCTATTCATTCAAGCGATTCTGAATAGTAGGCTTGTGCATAAGGGCAAATCTCTTGCCACACTCCAAGAGACTTAAACTTGATTTTAATAGGTTGTCTGTATCCAGACAGGTATTTACCTGCAGCAAAATGTTTGCAGAGTTAGTACTTGACCCAGTATGTGTGCTGGGAATGACTTTTGGACTGCACAGGTGACTCGGGAGCACAGGCAAGCTTTAAAGTCCCCCTGACAATTCTAAAAACTCCTTCATTGCAATGCATTTTCTGGGACATGAATGTATCTATTTAGTTTGTTCTTCTGAGGTATTAAAGTTTGTTTTCTAGTTTGCCGTGATTGCAACACACCCCTCTGTGGGGTAGAAAGGCAATCTGTTAGGGTTCAGGATAGACACATGCTTACTATGAGCGCTCATCTTTTGATCTCTTCCTTAAAACCCTACACAACTCATGAAGATGTGTTTATAGCTGAATAGCCCTGAAATGTTATGACGCCGATGCAGATTGACCTCCATAAATAGCATGTCCTCTATACCAAGATCCATTTTCTCCACTCTCTACTGCTCCTTTGAGGTAATTTTTACTGCTGTTCCTAGCTCTGGAGATTTTTGTTGAGAGCCTGTTTGCAGAACACATACCACACATACCTTTCAAGGCTCTCTGACTCTTATTACTGATATTACTTTTAAAAATGATTTAGTGAAGGCTACAGATGTGCTAAATGGTTTGGCAAAAAAGCATGGAATGCCTCTGAAAAGGGGCACCCACCTGCTGACTCATGAGTCAGTGCTTCTCTGGTTTTACAGTGCAGAATGTAAAATAAATAGAAGATGATGAGAAATGTTGTACACTGCAATAAAACACAGAGAATGCACAGTTCATGACAGAAAAGTAAATCACTGCTGCATATTTTGTTACAAAACGCTCACTCTCTATTCTGTTTCTCAAAATGCTTCAAGTGAAAATGCAAAAACCTCCCTTTGCAAAACATTTTAATTTCAGATCACTCTTGCAATTCTCCAGTCTGTCTGTTCTCTCCCCCAGGAAGTAGCACCTTTTTTAAATACTGAGTCACAAATGGCAAGTGCCTGACCTAAAGTATTTGACTGTTATTAAGTTTCTTCAAAAACAAGAGAGAGGGAGATTAAATATAAGTATCATAAGGTGCTGTTTAGAAGGAAACTAGCTAAACAAAATGCATTTAGCATAGACACAGTTCAGTGCCACAAACTGCACTAATGTGATGAAGTAAAGAAGGAAAAATAAAGGAGTGTTGTTTCATCCTCCCCTGTATTGTGGTTGTGCCCAGTAGTGGGTTTCTTAATGTTTCCATTACATCCCCCTATTTTTAGAAGTTAATAGCTCGGCTATAACAATTTGCTTCAGGCTGGAGCTTGGCGTACAAGGTCTCAGTCAGGGAGCACATTTAGTGAAATAGAAGATTAGCCATTTTAAAGCCATAATTTTTTTCTGTCATAAAATCTAAAAATATTCTCCATTTCAGAAATTACATTTGGCATCTGATTTATCTATAATGTAATCTGATATATTTTCTCACTGCATTTGACCAATGAAAAGCCCCATCAGAGGAAAAAAAAGATGGTTTCTTTTTCACTTGTTTTTGCATATCAGTGTGAGCCTGGTGACCACCGTTTTCACCTTTTTCAGAGTTTAAAAAAATCTGTAGCTATCTGAAATTCAAGGAGATATAAGAGGAGTAGATTATATGATATTCATTTTCTAAGAGTTTTTTCTTTGGTTCAAGCCACTGTAAGGAGAAAAGATATTGGAGCAGTTGAACTGTGAGTCTAATCTAATATTGCAGTTCTTACTTTTTTGTCTGTTTCACAGACCTTGATTGCTTAGGTACTTCAGCAATACCAACCTTAAGAGATACTTGGTTGAAAGACAAGGTGATTTGTCTGAACAGAACACGAAACACGAAGAGCAGGATACCTGCAAGTCTTACATAAAATTATTTTTCTGTATTTGGAATTATACTAAGTATAACAGAATAGATGGGTGAAAGGAGAGTTTTGTTTTTTATTGTGGCTAAATGAAACTTAATTTCCCAAGTTATATTATTGCCCTGCTCTATAATACTTCTGGGACTTTTATGGACTGAAAAGCTGTAGTAAAACTCCCTTTTTCCACATCTCAGTTAATTTTACTCACATAAAGTTGAAATCTTTTAATTTTTTTTGTTGAAACAGAGATTTAATACTGAAATACATGAAGTTTCCATGGAAATAGTGAAAGAAAAAAGATACCCTGTCCCTCAGTCTTTCAGTGGTGTCTCTGCAGCTCTAGTCACTGACCTGCTCTGAAGTAAGGTTACGACTCTGTTGAGCAGTCTGTCCATTTGATACACCGTCATGATAATGTGCCTTTTCACTGTAGCATCTGCACCAAATCTTGAAATAACTTCTGTAAAAAAGATAGTATCAGGCAGTTGTTACAGACCACAAAAACATTCAATACTTTAAAAATGATCTTACACTTTTTCCATAGACTGGAATGCACTTTGTGGACATGGGAATGCGCTTGTTGTCATGGGCTTCTGTACCACCTCATTCCCCTTTGTGGGAGATTTTATTTCAGCATCTTTCTCCTTTTTCCTATTATTTTCCATTTTAGATGTGAATGACTCAGGAATAGGAACAGCGTTTATAGAAAGCTGTCACCTGCAGGGCATATTGTCTTTGACAGGTAGAGCAGTGTATTACAGGATAATTAGAAATTAACTAATTTGCAGTAATACTTGGTTGGGTAACTTCTTTCATACACTCTCTCTCTCTCTCTGAACCCAGCAGGGAATCCTGGATGATCTTTTCCTATTCTCAGTCTCTTCCCAAACAAGGAGAGCCTGCTGCTCAGCTCTTCAAAGCAGATTCACTAGGTTACTGGCATGTAACCATGCCACAAATGAAGTATGCTGTACAGATGCTTTAGATGTTCCTGACAGCCCTCCAGAGAGCTATAATCGTTGGTCCTTTGTTAGTGAGGACTGGGAAGTGTCTATGCTTTCCCCATACATTATCACTTCTAGAATAAACACAATATTTTTGGCAGTTATTTCAAACAACAAATATCTTCAGTTTCATCAGGCAATGGCAAATTTGTGTTTGAACTACAGATGTCTTCTGTGAAGTATTGAGGAAAGGCAGGTAAGAGGCCTCAGGCAGTCTTTGGAATGGGAACATTTATTGAACAGCTTTTAACAGGCATTTAATTATTTTCCAAACAATGCATGTATCTGACCAGTAAGTTTGGTTGAATTTTCTTTTTCATCCTTCTATCATCTACAGTATAACTAGTGTAGAATCAGCCTTGATAGAAAGGCTGACATTGATTTTTAATTCTGTGTTCCCAAACTTGTGACTGTCTGTGTTATGCAAACTAGATTTGCTGAAGAATGCCAGACCCGAGATATCCATCCTTCCATCCTTCCTTCCTGCCTGCCTGCCTTCCATCCTGTCTTCCTTTTTTCCTGCCTTCCATCCTTCCTTCCTTCCTTCCTTCCTGCCTTCCATCCTGTCTTCCTTTTTTCCTGCCTTCCATCCTGTCTTCCTTTCTTTCCTGCCTTCCTGCCTTCCTTCCTGTCTTCCTTCCTACCTGCCTTTCTGCCTTCCTGCCTACCTGCCTTCTTGCCTGCCTTCCTTCCTGCCTTCCTTCTTGCCTGCCTTCCTGCCTACCTTCCATTACTGCTTTCCCACCTTCCTTCTGTTACTGCCTTCCTTTTCTTTCCTTTTGCTTCTCTAAACATCCACATTTATCCTTTGAACTTGTACGTTATTACACATCATGCCCAGTTTAAAGTAACCTTCACTTTAAATTCTGAGGGGTTTTGTTGGCTAAGTCAGTATTTCAACAGAATTATTACAGTTTTCTTTGTGCGAATATTGTCAGTCAGACACTTAGCTCAGGTAAGTATATTGCAGTTCTACTTGGGGCTTAGTGGTGAATGTCACCTATTAGGCCTTTGCAAAATCCTAACAACTGCTCAGAAATTCCACTGTATAGAAAAAACGTCTATTGTTAAGCAGAGCTTTAATTAAAGCCATACTTTGTTTTCAATCCAATTTAAGAACAAATACAAAAAAGAAAGATGTAAATTTTACAATGCCTGGCAATGTATCCAATTCTGAGCTGAACAAAGAAGCTTATATGCTGAAAATCTTGTAGGAATAAAGGAAGTAAGATAAATAAAAAGCTTCCAGTGCTTAATTCCAATCGTCTCCACAACAACTGGAGCTGCTGATAAGACACCTACTCAGAGTAATGATGCATAATGTGAAGAAGCAATAACCCAGACTGCATAAGTATGAAGAAATGCCATTCTTTTAAAGAAAAGTGTGGCAAATGTGAAACTCTGTTAATGTTCTGAGCCACTTTCAAAGGATTTTTTTGGGAACATGGCAAATTGCAAAGGTTTAGTTTTTTCCAAGTATGATAGCGAGAACAAGAAATGTAACTAATATGAGGGCATCAAGCATTTGTCCATGTACTATCATGTAAATATTTATGTTCTGTTGGTTCATTATTAGTCGAGGTTCTAATAGGAATATAAATATTATAAAGTGTGTTTACAACAGATAAATCATAGGGGTGCTGAATTAATTTGCAACAGTAAAGCTCATTTTGGATAATTACAGAGCCCCAGAAGATTGTATTTATGTATTACAAAGGAAGGGGATGTTCAGAAGAAAACTGTTCTGGGCTGCTGACATTCTAAGGAGGCTAGAGGCTGATCCTGCCTGGGACTATCTTAGAAACATAGGCAAATACTAATGAAGGATTTTGTGAATAGAAGAAGGGTAAGAATCAGCGCAGTTTCAATTGCAAAGCTAGCCTTATTCAGTTAAATTTCATGCCGATGAATTACTGTAACTATAGAAGTAATGTAAGAAAAGATTAGTTAAGATAATACTGACAATAAATATACTAATATTTTATTACACACAGAGTTCTGTTTTGCATTTTATGTGGGGATAAATTAGATAGCAATCTTGTTTATCCTTGTTTAATGAAGGTTATTTTCATATCCATATTAAAGCTTATTATTGCTTTTGCCTTCACTCCCCTCCTGATCCCCATACCCACTTTATCTAGACAAACTAAATACATAGTGCATCTTCTTCAACATGCTTTAAACACAGAGAAGAACAAAACAACCATTTCTCCTCCATCTCAAAAAAGACTAAGCAACAGAGACTTTGTAAAGCCATATCATAATGAGATTAAAATTTAGCTCTCTGAGTTTAGCACCAAATAAATGTGGTTCAGCTCTTTTCCATGAATGTTTTATTGATAAGATTAATTTAAAATGAAACATATATTCTTCCATTCTATGACAAGGTAGTCAATGTCTCTGTGGTAGATGATTGCTCAAGTAAAATAGTATGAGAGGGAACAAAATTATTTTCTGAACTACAATAAAAGAGTTTAAAATTAGAGTGAAACCTATCTATCTCACACTTTTTTCTTCATGGTATTAAAAGCTATCAAAATCTTTGTTGCTGGTAGACTTCTTGTTTTTTGCTAGACTGGTTATTGGACCATGATCATCTTTGGAGGACAATATTACACCTAGAGAACTGGTTATCAAACCTTTTGGTCCTTCCTCCTCCTCCCCTGCCCCCAAACCATAGTAAGAACTGCTTTTTTAGTTTAATTTGTCTTAATAAATAAATAAATAAATATACTAAATACAATAATAGGCAGATAATTGGTTTTGTCAAGGCAAGGAATCAGAGTCACAGCTCTCTGAAGTAGGAGTTACATAGCTTATGGATTTCTCCACTCTGAGCAGTCTTTTAGGCAGAGAACACACCTTCATAGCAGCATCTGGCTTAAAGCCCAGTGTGTTAAAGGAAGGCAAGATAGCTATCTTCACACAATTAAAACTCATTGTCCTGCCTAATCCAGTTCTCTCAGCTCCTCCCTACGAAACAGCCAGGGTCCCTCTTAATACAACTGAGAATTTCACAGAATCACAGCATATGCTGAGTTGGAAGGGATGCACAAGGATCATTGAGTCCAACTCCTGGCCCTGTGCAGAACCATCACCAAGAGTCACACCATGTGTCCGGGAGTATTCATCTGCCAAGACTTGCATCTGTGTCTTACTCTGTTAAAGAACAAAGTTGCAAAACAAAACTGAAAGTTATTGCTAAGCAGCCTGGGAAGCCCACTGCTTGCTAGGCTGCCTTCAGTGATCTTTCACTTGTCCTCCCTCCAAATACAGCATACTTTTCTTCATGTACTTCTTTTTGACTTACCAATGCCAATGTTCATCTTTTCCCTCATAGCAGTATGATGTGCTAAATATCTTGCTAAGGGATAGGCCTGGAGACACAACTTTAAATGCTGAGAAACTGAATAGGAGATGACTTGTTAGGCTAGATTCAAGAATATTATAAATATTTTCTTTTACTGTATCCCCTGTGTGATTCAAAGAACTTAGATAGCATTTAACCAGATGGAAGTTAGAATTTATTTCTCAGAATTGAGAGGGTTTAATAGATTTTTCCATTGTTATTTTTGTAAAACCTTATTATCAGTCTCTTTCATTTCAGCTGTCATCTCCTTTCTTGTGTTCTGTCTTCACCTTCAGATTTTCGGTGGACTTCACCATCATCCTAGTTTCATAATTTAACCCTTTAATTCTTACCATTGTTTAGCCAATGTGATATTTTTTATACTAAACTTTTGCCTACTAATCCTTATATACCAATATTTATGTATGCTTAACTAATGAAAATATATTAAAATACAATTAAAGTGAATGCACAGAAAATCTGTTGCAAAAAAAAAAGAGACAGAGAGAAGGAAATTCAGCTTCTTCCCTTATACCTCTTCCTCTGTACTGAAAGCTGTTATACACATAATCTTCTCAACTAGTAGTTCTATGCTTTTAAGAGGATTATATTATTAATAGTTTAATTAATCATTATGCAGTATTTTTCTAAATGTTAAAAAGGTTTTTGCTGCTTTTTTAAAAAATCGAATTTAACATTTTATTATTTTTAATTGTCATGACTCACTCTTGTTTCGCCTGTACTTTCAGGAAAAGTTAGTTCAAGAAGGACACAAGGAGATGCCTGTAGCAGAAGCAGATAGATCCCCTGCCAGTGTACTGATTCAAGCCACTGGGAGACTAGAACAAACTAGCTATACTCCAGAGTCTGTGGTTTGATTACTGTCACTACTAGTCAGATCATTAATCACAACAGTGGTAGTGACAGCAAGTTTCTTGACCTCATCATGAAAGGCAGGGAGGACATCCACTGGAGCAATTCATCCTCCAGGCATAAGAAAACTGTAGAGAGGATGTCTTTTATTATCTAGTGCTTTTTCTTTTATCCATTAATTCTGTCTATAATCTTGGCAAAAATATGAGAGCTACAGGGAGGCAAGATCTTGCGTTTCATCTGCTCTTAAGGAAACAACTTTTGTTTCTGATGACATGAAGTACATGTTCATTTTCTCACCCTTCTGTATCCCTGACTATGTAGTAGCTTGGCTTTGGAAGCTGGAAATGTAAGTATCTGCAGCTGTATATAACAACAGTGCATGGGACTGTCTTTAGCTATATGGAGGTTGGCTACATGGAAAATTACTATGGGTCCCCTTCTGAACAGCAAATCATATATTCCATACAAAATAGTTATTGTCTAGCAGCTGAGGAATATTTACAATCTGTTCCTGCCAAAGGATTTAACCCTGAAAACCCACATAAACTTCTAAAAACTGAGGATTACAAGGCATAAAATGTCCAGGGTTTCTATGCATTTTGCTGATTGAACTGACAGCATTGTGATGCAGTTTGCAGTTCCTGAAATACATGGTACTTTTTCTTAGTCTTCAATATCCATGACATTCTGCTGACAACATCTGCTATTTGTTGTGATTTTTCATTTCCTTTGTAAACTTTCCTCATTTTTCAAGTTATTTGAATACAAACAGTCTTCAAAAATTGTCTCAAGCAACCTCTGAAAATTAAAGACAACTTGATTTTCATTTTCCTATAAGATTATTTGAAAAAAATGTTACTTTTGTCAACAGAAAATCATAAAAGTGCATTTTTAGACTTTTTTTTCCAACCTAAGCAAGGTGAAGTTGCAAGGAAATCCTGTTCTGACACTGGGGAAATGATTAGGAATGATAATATCTTTAATGAAAAGCTTCAAAGGCATGATCAAATATAGTAACGTAGTACTTGCAAGTTATATGAAAAATTTTAATGTACCTATGCAAATAAATACTGTCCTGGGAGAATAATTAGCATGGGTGTGTCAACATGGTTTAATTTCTTCTCTTCTTCACCTGCCACAGTAAGTAGGCAATGCAATATCATTGGGTGCTTAACTAGAAAAAATACACTTTCCAAGACTTCATTAGACTGTTTTCTGCAATTAGCTAATTTATATACTGCACTGAGAGCTAATAGGTACTTAAATGGTTTTAAAAGCAGGTTTCAAAATGAAATTCTATAAGAAAGCCAAATAAACTATAGTCATGAAGCCTCCCTTTGCACACAGAAGTATGCCTCATTTGGATAGCAATGTATGAAATGAAGAGCAATTCTGATTCATACACACATAACTGAGGAGCAAGCATTGGTCATGACTGCTAGTCATAGCAGAGGACCTTGAGGATATTAGGCAAAGGGAATGTATATAATAATATTCCTATTTTATTTTACACAATTGGTACTAAATTATGACTAATCTGTTTGGTTTTACCTGCTCATTAGCAGTCACATTTTAAAATTCAAAAGAATGTCCTGTCACAGATACAAGAGGTGGGAATACCTTTTTAAATAAATGTTTAAGTTTTGATATACCCTGCATGAAAACTGCAGTAGAATAATAAGTTTTCCTGATAACATAATTTTTTTGCTTGAGTCTACTTTTTTGTATTCTTTATTTTGAGGGATCAGCAAAATTAAAGTATCGCTAAAACAAATCATCATACTTCTCCAACTTTATTTCTGTACCTTTTTAACTTTAAAGATGAGGCCTAGGGAGGTTGGTAGTGTCACTATGCAATCTACTTTGCAAAATCTGTGTGGTGATATATGACAGGCGAGGAAGTATGCAGCCAAAGATACAGAAAAAGATTGGGAAATTACTTTCTATATTGAACTGTACTATGCAGTGAACACTGATTTTCAGTTATTTCCTGCAGCTATCTTGTCATAATAGGTTTTTTTGTAAGTCTTTTCCTTTTGTTTCTAAGTTTTCCAAGACTTAGCAGCCAGCTTGAAAGAAATAAACTGTAAGTCTGAAAATTCTTTGGTACAGTATGAATACCGATTAATTTTCTGATGTATTTTTAGTCATGGTCCATTAAATATGTAAAATGATGAGTCGCTAGTATTGGTGAGAGTGGGAAGTGGAATATAATTAATAGATGAAAGAATGCCCCTTCAAAATGTAGCTGCTATAAGTACACTTGGCTGATCATGAAATTTCTAATTCCAGCCCTCATATCTATATTTTAGATTGACTATTCCCTGGGGTCTCAGAAGTGAGCTCCATTTACTGAAAAGTCATGGGAAGTCATGTTTATTGTCTCAGCAGGTAGCTGCACTTTAAGTGTAATACTGAGAGACAAGAGAAAACAGAGGCCGGTTTATGTTATTCGATGCATGCTGAAGCTTCCCAACTGATGTGCACGGCAGAAAAGAAAAAAGAAACAAAGAAGTAAAAGAAAAGAGAAAGAATAATAGTACATGCATCAGATTCTATCAAGCTTTAAATATTTCTGCTTTAAACGTCTCAACCTCAGTTCTTCAGTGTTCACACTACAAGAGAACAGTGTAAGCAATTTCTTCTGTGGAAGGAAATGTGACCAATCTAACACACAAGGTACTCTCTCTGTGAGATTTTGTGTAGGCTGTAAGCATTTCAGTTATATCCTTCAGACTCATATTAGTTCTTTAACCATACAAATGGAAGGATTTGTGTAATAAAATTGATTAGAGTAATGAAATATTTGCTTATTCAGTTTCAGACAGGATACTCATCTCTCTGAGGTTGCAAAGCAAAACATTATGCTAACATACTTCATACACGTAGGCAGCAGCAAGGCAACCCTAGACAGTCTGCTCGCCTTTTGTCACATAATATTCTTAACACCTAATAACTTTGTGATAAAGGGGCTGTACTATATCTGTGCAACCATGTTTATTGCCATATGGTAGTTCCCAAATTACATCACACTCTAGTGTGTAGAGATTGGCCAAAATGGTCTGGTTGGCTCCCAGCAATGAACAATTGCTGACAGGGCTGGTGCACACTAATAGTGCATTACAGTTGGTAATCCTGCATTTTCTTCAAATTACTTCAAGTTCTTTACTGCCACCTGCTATTTTCTACAGTTACAAAAGGACTTTTCTTGTTTATCTTTGTTATTAATTATTACATATCCCTAAGACACATCGTCCATGCTTCTGCTAATAATACCTTCCCTGGGGTAAAATATTAAATAATTAATCCATTAACTAATTAATCCAAATCCTTGACAAAGTTCATTTGAGGTGTCCTATTAAGAGTGTCAGTCATATTAGTTACTCTAACCTTTTGACTTCCAGGCTTGTTGCTAGTATTTCTGGAAGAAGTAGCATATTTAATTTTTTGAACATGAGCCTCATAATATTTGGTGTGTTGAGCCAGAAAAACCTGCTAAACTTGGATCAGCACTCCAAATGATGTATGTGTTTATTATGATTCTTAACATCTTGACCTAAAATAAATGATGAGCCACACCACAGTTTTTCTGATAATTTAATAGACTTTATTTAACCTTTTTGTGACATGCTTGCTATTAAATCCCCGTATCTTTATCTAAATAAATATAAGCCAATTTTGACATGATCTAATAATTTTTTCAGCCCAGTCAAACAGTCCTAGTATGCTGATATGTTTACAATGTGGATTTTAGTGTGACGTAAAGGCATCTAAGCAAGCTCTAATAAATTGTCTCATATACCAGAAGTAGTTTTCTCATGAATTTGAAAGTTGCTTCTTAGGCTAACATGATTTCTTGGAAAATGAATGAGTTTACATTAATACTTTGATATGTAAACAGTTAAAGTGTAGTGTTATCAGCGATATTGATGTATACCCTCTGCTATGGCATATTACTGTGCTCATAATAAACACTAAAACTATGTGAGTAAGGAATGTCTAAGTCTGTAAAACGAAGCACTTGTATCTTGGAATTATTGTATTGTACACAGAAAACCATAATTACATCTCTTCATATTCTATTATATCCTGTTATCCCACAGTGGATTAGCACTAACATAATTCACAAAGTGTTACCAGAACTGGAACAGAAAAGTCAGAAAGCTTATATTGGGTCTTGAATTCTTGAGGGAATCTTAGTCTGCTGTTATACCTAGCATTTCATAAGCTTTTGTTTCTTAACACTAGAACTGCAAATCATTTTGTGAAACAGAGAGATGTTAAGATTTTATAGATTTTGATACTTATTTAATAGTGTTCGTGAAATATCTTTATGTCTTTACTTGATCAGTACAAATAACTGAGTTTCAGCTGAAATCAAAATTCTGGACAAAAGCATGAGACCATCCTATCTGCTCTTTGTAATGTTAAAAATCTGAAAAAGAAAGTCACTCCAAACAGGAAATTTCTGTTGCCTTAAGTTAATTTTATTTTTCTCTAGAATTCTCTGTTTATTTTAAGAATATATATTTATCAATATTTCTAGATGAATAATTATAAAAAAATAGGGAAAATTTGGTTTTTTTGGAATTTATTTTTTTTTTCTTTGCAAAAAGGTTTTCTTACATTTTCAGGGGTAAAACTATCAGCCAAACACTATTAAAATTCAGAAAAGATTTCTAAGTTCTTCTAGGAATATATCTTCCTTCACACAAAACGTTCCTTCAAATACGTGTTATAAAATACTTATGATTACAACCAAATCTACTTATTTATTAAGTCCTCTGCATGAAATTAAGCCCTTGGATTCAGACAGGTTTTCAATAGATGAAATGAAAATCTTCTTTTCAGTAAAATCAATGAAAACTACAAAAAGTCCTGTTTTGTCTCCAGTGTTTGTGGGTTTTTTCAACAATATTCTGTCATTAACATTACTCTCCAAATCCTCAGCTTTGTTTTTGTATCCTGTAGCTCTATGCATGCCCTTGACACTCTCTTTGACACAAATACCTGCTTCCATCCCAAGGATGCCTTCTAACCTTCATTTGGTCCTAATCTTTTAGATTTGAGTGTTAGAGATAATGTGTACCTCTCTAAAAGATATTTAAAAGGAAGGCTCCAAGCCAGTTGTGATATGGTGCAGCTGTGACCCTGAGTCAGACTGCTGGGAAAAGAGCTGAATCCTGGCTTCTCTTTGCTCGAGAGCTGTGTTTAAACCTCAGTCCTTGCCTGAGTTGTTGGGCTTGCTGTGCACATCGCTGTTCCTGACTTGATGACTTGAATTCCTGCCCTCACCTTGAATTCGTCTCATCACCATGGACTTGCATAGCTGCTAGATGTTGGCTAAACTGGCTTACTGTCATGACACTTGCTGTGCTTATCTCACTCAGGGTCCACGTCCCTTGTCAGCCAGGTCCCTGCCCTGCCTGCCTTACCACAGGTCATGGCTCCCAGCCCCTCCTCCATGACCCAGCACCCCACTCCTGTCCCTCCCTGACAGTAGGAATCGCTATACAAGCCCTTACTTCCTTACTGCTGCCCTGTTCCTTAACATAACTGTATCAAAAGAAATAGTGCTTTCCAGAAATAAGTAGCAACAAAGAAAATTACAAAGAAATTTCTGGTTATAAGTGGAGTAGCAAAGAGAGCTCTGCATATCTACTTCGGTACATTCAAATGGCTAACCCTCCCATGGTCAAGGCGTCCTTCGCAGAAGTGAGAGATGGTTGCTGTAAAGAGCCTATAGGTTGCAACTCTCACAGATACATGTTGCTAAGGAGAATTGAAATACTGGCAGAAAATTACTTGGCATAATGAAAACATCACTTGATTATCATTCATTCAGTAATATTATTTTCATTAAGTAAATGGAGATTTCAAGAGCTTTCATGCCTCAGTCTCTCAGAAAAGAACACTGAAAAGCTGACCCTCAGCATGAGTGTGAGCTAATAAAAGCTTTCCCAAATTGGAGGTAGGCAGTGGTGCCTACCAAGGTGATGTTTGTCACTGTTTGAATCGACCTTTCTGTGAAGCTTGAAAACCAATTCAGATGTAATTGCAAAAGCTGCCTTTTGGTAATATCCTACTTTATTGACAAAAGGGGATGAGGTCAACTCATTTTCATAACAATCTGCTTGAAGAAATCCTTAAGCACTCTATCATTTACAGTTATTTTGCAATACAGCCTATGAAAGTATTTCTGGGCTTAGAAAAGGCAATAAGAAGAGGGAAAATGACAAGTTTTGTGTTCTTTTTTTTTTTTTTTTTTATACCTGTTTTAAGAAGCAGTATAAAAGCCTACCATTAATGAGCAAAAAAAAAAAAAAAGATAAGCAACTTATTTTTTTTCTCTGTTCATTAATCTATTCTAGCCTTGAAATATTGCTTCCTTTAAAATCAAATAGTTCTTCTTGAATCCTTTCACAAATGAAACAAATGGAAAAAGAAGAAATATGCAATGCAAAGCAAATAACTGGTTTTCAAAAGCAGACACATTTGAAAGGTTTCTTTTTTGAAGCAGTGGCTGCAAACGTCAGCAATGGCTAGCGACAATTGGTGATAAGTGGTTATCAGGAGACCTGGTTCTGGTTCACTACTTACAATTATGGTTTCAGTGACTTTATTCTTTTATCTGATTTTGGATTATCCTAGTTCGAGTCATAGTCTTCACTGATTATTCATAATTGGTGAATGAATAATTTTCTTGGGCAAATTGCTGCTTATCAATTGTTCCTAAACAGTTCACTACAAGTTATTTGTAATTTTCTCCCTGAGTTGCATGGATGGTTGCCTATGTCAGATAACAATGTTTTTGGTCCTTGCTGGGATGAAACAAGCTTTCTGAAGTAATGTGCCAGAAACAAAAAACCTGCAGTTTTGATTCTTGTTATTAAGAGTGGTTAGAGCAGATTGTTCTTTGAGCAGAGGGAATGACAGAAAAAGGTAATACATAGACATAAGATATTGTAGGATATATATTTTGGTGACTTTCCTTAGCCCAACACAGGCCTTCCTTTTCCATGGATGTCAGATTTAGCAAATATCTGATGAAATTCCAAAGAGATTTATCAGCTGCTTTAGAATAATTAATTCAATTTTCTTTTGTCATATTCAAATTCATAGAAAGAATATTTCTAACAAAGAAGCTGAAGCTAGATGTGTGTTTTCTTCACTTGTTTTATTCTGTAGCTGGACTGAAACACCATGTTGTTTAGGAAGCTGCTGTGTTATTTCTCACTCTTATAAATAGTAGATGACTTTTGTATATGTGCTGAAGAAGGGCATGGGTTGAATGCTCTGCTCTTTACTTAGTGCCATGCTGTCACCAGTTATTCCCTATTCTTAGCAGCATAAATTTGTACAGTGGCCTTTGTCTCATATTGAATGTGTTAGTGCCAGGCCTCTTCTGTAGGCTTTTAGAGAACATCTCACTGTACTGTTAAGTACTCTAAGATAAATAAAACCAAAAGGTCATCTATTTTGTCAGTGCTCAGTTGTGTTCAGGCAATCATCAGAACTACCAGATGTATCCTTGGTCCTTAGGGTCTTCCAGGATATGGGGCCCTCTTGAATTTTTGTGATGGTATCACTTCAATACATGATTTGTGTCTTCCGCTACTGCTGCTCATTGTTTACTTTAGCTTCCTGTGTTTAGATAGGAACCTTTCTCTTTCCTTTCCCCTTCCTCAGTTTTTGAAAGCAGAGTACCTATTCTGATATGCTCTCTTACACATTTGTGTTAGCACAAATCTTGTTCACATTTTGGGGTTTGAATTTTGAGTTAAATCTTCAATGTTTGAAAGAACAAGCCCAGCAACTACAAGCCAAATCAACTGTCAAAGTGCTGTTATTTGCAAACAAGTTTTGCAAGTTTTTTTTGCTGTATGTCCCTGGTCCAGAGTAACTCCCTCATAAAAACAGGTCATGAGGACTCCAGGGACTACACTGCAGAAAAAGAAACTGGCTCTGTTCCAGAGTTTAAAAGTGCTTTCTTCCTGCTGAGGATCTAGACATCTATTTTTAAATACCAGTTTTGTGATTACTTCTTCAATAACGGTACTTCTAAAGAGAGATATTTCATTAACACAGTGTTAGCCAATTCAGCTATTTAAAGAACCAAAACCACCCTAAAACGTTTGTTTTAATTAATTATAAAAGGAAAACCTCAGAAAACAAGTAAATATTAATAAAAGATGGCAGTCTTGAAAAGGGCAAAAGGGAGATTAATACATATATGTACTGTTGTATAGGGAAAAGCACTTTAAATAGAACAGTGTGCAGAGTCAGACACAACAGAATATCTATTCTTGCAAATTGTTCTCAGTAAATCTATCTAATCTATTTATTTATCCTCAGATCATGCACATTTAGATCAGAGTTCTGCCAGCTGAGTTAATAATTCTTATCTGAAAGTAATTATGTTGGTCCATAAGTTTTCACCACTGTGTTGTTCCACATCGTATCAAACTGTGTGATATCTCATCACATTAGCATAAACTGCATTGTGGTGGTACACAGCATGGTGCAGTGGCAGACTAGAAATGATGCAGCATTCCTATCAGTAGTGAATGAGGAAGTGTCACTGGTATTTAGAAACTTGTGCATACTGCACTTTGATGGCTCACTAGAGGATTTGGTTTTTTCTCCTTTCCATTATATTTAGAAGACTTGATCTGGATGTTAACTTTTATGACCCAGATTTGGTGCTCTGGAGAAGAACTGTTAGACCCCAAAAGACTTCAAACCTACCTTTTAGTTACAAAAATGTGTCAGATCTGAATTTATTGACCATCTGTCAGGGATAACTTGCTATGAGCTAGCTGTCATTGTTTGTTATTTGATGCACTTCTATAATGACTCACTGCAGGGAGCTACCAGTATCTCCATCACAGCAATTAATGAGGTCACTGTTTATCTGCAAGCATCTCAGCCTATAATTATTTTTAGTTGCTGTTAGCTAGTTCTGCTAGATCAGATGAAAATAATGTGTTTATGTATCATATTTGGCCCTATTAATAATATTTACCTGTTGTGAAAACATTTGGTTGATTGTTTTCTATTAGTATTTGTCATTAATTGTATTTGAGCTGTCTCTTAAACCAACCCAATTCAAAATCATATTCTCATGAGCAATAAAAACAAAGGTCACAACTGAGCTCCAGTGCTCTCTTCTATTTCTCTGTCTCAAAATGTCTACTGTATTCCATAAGCATATTTGATATGAATTTTTCTTTTGTGCTTTTTTGTATGATATTTTTGTAGATAAATATAATTTTTAAATTCTTTCATTATTACTACTATTACTGTTGTAGTTTTAAGATAGTGGTCCTAGCCACAATTCAGAATGGGGATACAGCAAGACAGCACAGGGTGATAGGTTTTCCTGTCTTGAAAAAACTTACGAAATTCCCCTAATACTGTGTTTAGAACAGTAGTTCCCCAGGAACCCCCTGAATACTTCAGCTCCATTGTGCAGTGGATTTACTGGTGTACAA
Source organism: Platyrinchus mystaceus (assembly GCA_035041135.1). NCBI lineage: Eukaryota > Metazoa > Chordata > Aves > Passeriformes > Tyrannidae > Platyrinchus > Platyrinchus mystaceus. The sequence goes on along the minus strand of JAWWLV010000001.1, from coordinate 60,272,355 downwards.
GAAGATATATTTGCCATCCTGAGGAGTTTAAAATCAAAAGAGACAAGCTTTATTGTGTTGGGGGCCAAAAGAGAAGGATAAAATGAGCAAGGATTTTCTTGTCATTCAAGTATCATAGTAAGAGGAACATCAGGGCTTATCTCCAGCAAATTTTTTAAGGCTGTACAAAATGTCCCTTCTGAACTGATAGACTTATTTTGGGTCCTTTTTGTGGAAGCTAAGACAAAAGGGTCTAGATTCAGAAAGGACAAACAACACTGTGAGTTTCTGTTCTTTTTCCTACCCAGTGCACTTTTCCTGTGGTGACACAGCAAAGAGGGAACTTATCCAACATACAGGAATTATCAGGTTCAAATCTTTTCTATTCCAAAGTGATTTAACACAGTTCTGCAGGAGGAGAATGACAAAAGAATTTGTAAGGTATGTCAAACCTTCTTTTTGTCACTATAGATTTGTGTAAATTATTGGAAAAGTTTGAGTAGAACTGCAAATAATTGTACCTGCCTTAAATTCCACACTTGGTGAACTCACACAAGATTTGCCAGCTTACGCTCTTAATTGGACTATCAAGCCTATATTCAGTATTCATAAAATAATTTCTGAGGTTGAATGTGTCAACACTGTGACACGGTAAAATACTACAATAGCACAGATGATGTACATAAAAGGAGGCAATGATAATCTTCTAGATGACATGCAGTGATGTTTTAATACTTTGTGTCAAACTGACAGTTTTTTCATGAGTGTTCTGATCTCCTATTAGTCAGTGGAAAGTGTTACCAAATGGAAGTAAATATATGCCAAATATATGTTTTACCAGATTTTTTTTAAGGTCTTGCCAATGAAATTCCTCTTTAACTGTTTCCTTTTATGATGATCATTATCTTCTGCTCTAATTTATTCTTTTTACTAGAACACCTTGTCATAACTATTATTCATTATTACACTAGTTAGCTTTTCTATTAAGATATGATAATCAAATTATTTCTTTTCTAAAGCCCAATCACAAGCCCACACTAAAGCAAGGTCATTTTAATGACATTATAATTTCTTTTCTCATCAGCAGTTCTGCCAATTTGCCCTTTCTGCAGTGAAAAACCTTCACTGCACTGAATAAACTGTTTACCCAAGGAGCCCAGTAAGGCTTGGAGAGAAACCCCTGGTAAGATACAGGATACAGCAAGATTTCTGGGCAGAACTGAAAATAGGAGCAGAAGTGTTTGCCTACAGACAATTCAGAGATGAAAATGGAGAAAGCTAGGCAAACAGCACACTTCCCATGATATGTGACAGGAGCTCAGGGATAAGAAAACGGTTAGGGTTAGGGTAAGGAGAGCAGCAGAAATCTTTTTCAGGGCTGAACCAGAGGAAAAGGAGGAATGAAAGCTAAGACAATAGCCTTATGTGCTGATTACTCAGCACTTAAGAGCCAAAGATGGAGACCCCAAAAGATAAGACTAAGTTGTTCAAGTGACAAGAAACTGCGAGGGTACTGGCAGCTAGCAAACATGATGTGGGAAGGAGATGATGCCTATGAAAAGCATCTGTGGAAGTCCTGCTCAAAGGTCTCCAGAGAAAGGCTTAATGAAGATTAGCTATATTGTCTGTTTAATGTTGTACCTGGGACTTAAAACTGATTCCTCATTTGACGAACAGTCTTTATGGTGATTTTTTTTGGTACTGGGAATTTTTTGTACTGCTAGAGGAAATACTCCATGTAGAACAGGCTCCAAGGTTGCAAAGAACAGTTTATTGGCAGTACTCACTATTTTTAGGCAAGTACAGTACTTCTTGATTGCTTCCACACCTTGATGGGAAGAGTAGTCAAGATTTTCCTTTCTGCCTCAGCTTTTGAGAGGTAGCTTTCAAAAATGGATGGGAGAGATAAACCGCTAATCTCAAGAAGTTAAAAAAAAGGGAACAGAGAGAACCTCATGGAGATGTGTTCTCTCCCTCCTCTTTCTCTGATATCCTAGTTTGGGAGAGATTGTAAGACCTCAAGTCCAGAGCTACAAGCTCATCCAGGAGTTTTACTTTAAAAAATATACAATCCTCCAAAGATTTGTGCACCGAATATTTTGAAGAGTCCTCAGTTCTTTAATACTTTGAGGTAGCCTAAAGAGAAGACAATGCACTTATTTTCTCAGGAGATACTTCTACTGATAATTTTGAAAATAAGGGAGAAAATAAGAGATCTTGGCAAAGTTTAAAGGGGTAACATACAACCAAAACAACGCATTTCACAAAGCTTGACTTAGCACATGCTAATCCACACAATTTAGCAAAATCCAACCCAATGGTTTTAAGTTACACAAAATATTAAGAGATTAAAAGAAGAAAAAGGAATAAAGAAATAGAGTGAAGAGATAAAGATAAGATCATAGCTACCACCAGAGTCCTTTGCAAGTCCAGCTTCCACAAGACAGCTGGCAGGTCTCAAGGAAAAGATGGAGGCCATGTGTGCTGCTTTTATGTGCTCTGGTCCCCTGTGGCCACACCTGACAGGCAGGACTCCTGGCCCACTGGACACTCTGGGGCTCCAGGGCAGGGTGAGGGGCAGTGCTCCCAGTGTGCCAGTCAATCTGAGGCTGGGTTAGGGATTCCAGGGCTTGTGGTTCCATCTCTCAACTACCTTTGCTCTGGGGTCACCCCAGTAGGCTCACAGGGACTGCTATGTGGGATATGGCATTACTTCACCTCCATGAAACGTGATTTATCCCTTCCCAAACACACACTTGAGTTGGTTCCGACCCAATAATATAATAATCCAGTGTCTTATAGAGATGCATGTATAACTTCCAGAGGAAAAGTTAGAAAAGAAAGAAGAGAAACAAGGAGAAAGTGAAAGTATGTATTTCATTGCTCAGGTGGGGAAGAGATAAAAATTTGAATAGATATTGGTGATACAGGATTATAATTAATATGGGGAGACTGGGCAAGATATAACCTTGTGGTTCCTTTCTATGGCTTGGGTGATGCTTTACAGTATGACACAATTAATCAGAGCTTTTTCAGTGAATGTTTAAATCTCTTTAACATATAAATTTGGGAGAATGAGCAAAACTGGCTTTCATATGGTTTGAAGTGGCCAAGGGTTATTTTGGAAAAAGCTAGTCAGGGATAAGTGTACTTAAGAAAATCCTTAAGAAAAATGTGTCAGCTGGGAGGGGGGCAGCATATTTCACTCCACCTTTTTATACTTAGAAAATTTCCAAAAGCTCTAGTAGAATATATGTTCTCAATTAAAATAATTTTAGAAGGTAACATATGTAATGTTGAATCAGTCGAACACAAAGGCAAATTCCAATCTCGAAAGCTTTTAAAATTCTTTTTATTTTACAGTCTATTTGTTAGTTAAACACCATTTGTTTAGGTTCATAATACCACAGAATTGGCATTTTTCTTGTAAAGAATAAAGTTCTTGTTCCATCAAATGCTTTACTGTGCAGAGAAGTAGGAAATTTGTACAATCTCTTTCTTCACATTAGATATTTTTATTTTCCTTTCACTTTGACATTGTTTTCACCATACAGCTTTGTCTCCTGCAGATTGTCAAATTTGCCAGGATTCTTTATTTGTTGGAAACTTTTCAAGCATAGGGGTTGTTTTTCTACTAGCTGTTCTCAAAATATATCCTCAAAAGATATGACTTGTATGATTATAACCTAGGCTGGAAGAAGGGACACAACTGAATAACAGAATACTAAAGAAATAAAACTAACTTTTCTCTCATCTGCACAAATCAACTCGAAGTTTACATGAGTTGTTGAATTCGAGTGGATCCAGTTATTTTTTACGACAGGTTGTAATTAGTCAGCATACTGTTCATGTTTGCTTAAGATTCTTCTGCTTGCTGGAATTCTGAAAATGTTTGAACAAAAGAAAGCCATAGGATCTTTGGCTGACCTGTCTATCTGGAGATATTAGTTGATTCAGTGTCTACATGAGCAATTGGTTTCAGGAAAAATGCTGTAAAACACAGCTTTACCCTGGCTACTGTTCTTTTCATTGCTTTACTATTGCAATTTGTTGAAGTCAAATTTTATAAGACTATTTGGGGCAGAACCTTTTTTGTTTTTTTTAATTATTATGTAGCCTGAAATTCCTAGCACAAGGGGAGCCTGAAATGGAGACTTGAATCACTACTATTACACAAATATTAACCACACTTAGCAGCCTTCTGTCTCTGAGGCACTAAGACTGCAAATTGAGCTGCATTAGTGACTAATTAGTGTTTTCAGCATCTTCCTAGTGCAGGAGTCGAGAAAAAGGTAATTTTCTTGACTTTTTAAAATTTATCTTCCCTAAATATGAATATTTTATTAAATTGAATATCTATATTTTTAATGGAAAAATGGCAAAATTTTATTTTGAAATTTGAGAACAGATCACATTTAACTTGAGAAATTTCCAGGTATGAAAAGTTATGTGTTTTTTCTTTGTGTTGTGGAAAATCCATTGTTATGACCAATGATGTTAATGTAAAGACTATAATGAAGTAATGAGTGATAAACATTGTATACGACTTTGTCCATAGAGGGAAATAGGAAGATATTCCATTACCTGTTGGCATTATGTCATTATGGGGTCCATGTGATTTTAAACACATAGTTTTTCTAAATTTTAATGAATTTAGAATAAACAGGGTGCTCTTAATAGCATTATTAATTAAAAAAAAAAGTTATTAAGAAGTGAAAGAAACCTTTTTCTTCCTTAGATGTATTGCAAGTTTCTCCCTCTATCTTTCCCACTCTGGAAATTTGTTCTCAAAGCTGTGTTGCTCATCGTAAAAACTGTAGTTCACACAGAGTCACCCAGAGTCTTTAAAGATCAAATTTAGATTAAAGTTTTCTCAAAAACAAAGAGGCACTTAAAAGAAGTATAGAGTTTATTTAAGCAGATTATAGTTCTTGTTGACAAATCAGAAAACTTCTGAAGGACAAAATATTTAGATGAGGTTTCCTGAAAAAGAATATACTGCTTTTGCTTTCCTGTATTCCAGATAAACTTAAGTCATTCATGTACTGCAAACAAATGTCTAACAAAATATTTTCACATTTAAGCACTAATTTCTTCCTATTTCTTGAACTCCTGGCAGGAGAAAAGTGAACTCTCCAGACTGAAAGAATTCTTCACTTACTTCCTACATGTTTTTTTAAATCATGCATAAAGTAATGTCTGCATTTTCCTATATTCCTGAGGACTTGTTATCACTGTTTCTCAAATAAATAGATATCATAGTTCAAATGACTTTTTAAAATCATACAGTGCTTCATCAAATATTAGTGGTCAAAATCTCCTCAATTTCAGTGGATAGACATTCAAAGAAACTTCATTATAAATATGAACCTCTGCTTTTTATTTTTTAATTATATGATTTTTTCATTTTTCCTGAGTTCCACAGGTTCTTCTGTTCTTGCCCTGGGGAGATCATCAATTATTAGAGATTAAATTCATGGCATAATTCCATTCATAATGTGGTTTACAAAAGCCAATGGATGTTACATTTTGTATAGCTCTCATCTTGTTGATCAAGATACTTTGTAGAGATCCTGGGAACATCAACTACCTAATGCTGAGCAGGATGATGAACCTGAATTTTCCCCCTACTACAGCCTTCCATCTACTAGGCTATGTAGATATGATCTTACTATGATCTTACTCTCCAAATAACACTGGCAGCATTCCATGATCTGTCTGTTTCCCCAAATATTTGTGTGGTATGGGAATACATATTGGGTTTGTTCTCTATTAGGAATGAAGCCTCTGTAATGGGACTCAGGGACAGAAAGGGGTAGTTCTGAGATGAGAAGAAACAAAATGGAGAGTTCAGATATCTTTTCATTCAAACTGAAGATAATTTGTTTAATATTCTGCAGTAGCAGGATGGGGGGGCTGGACTGAAGTCTTATCTTTACCACAGTCTTGCTTATGTGCATACTTGTGATATTCTCTTTCCTCTTTTTCTCTGCTTCCAAATCCATTGAGATAATAGTGATTTACTGCTGCTCTGGCCCATAAAGATGCACTAAGAGTCTGATCCGGGAAGTCAGTATGATTTTTACCACAATGAATCAGTAGAACCTACGTTGCATAAAACGAGCAGACATAAAGTGCATTTCAGGATATGATATGGCCTTGTACTGTCTCCTGTGATGGTGCATGGAATTCCTCTGAAGAAAGCCATTAGAGTCTTGTTTTCACATTGTAGGGGGAAACATTTCGCCTAAAACTGTAATTTCTTCTATTTCTGTTGATGATTGTCCCTGACTATTGGTCTCTGTGAGGTCAATATAAGTCACATCCTTGCCAGGGTTATTCTTTTTGAAAACATACCAACTAAGCCTGTGAATCACTCTGTCTTTGAAATGTCTGTCTTTGTGAACTACTAATTCTTACTCAGTTTGCAGATTTTTAAGTTGTTCATTTCTCAAGTGTGTCATCCTTTATAAACTGAACCCCAAAAGATGTATGGAAAGAAAGAAGAGACAACTCAATACAGTATAAGGACAAATAATAAGTCAGAACTCACAAAATCAGGAGCAGATGTAGTCCAATTAAACTCAACAGTTTCACAGGTATTCACAGGAATGACTTTAATATAAAACACAGTTTTCTTCAGTGCTCCTTAATCTTTTTCCCTAGAGCTCCTTAAATTTTGTATACATCACCAAACTAAACTAGAAAATGTATACAGAAAAGGTAATTGGAGACTAGTTAGATATAATTAGCTTAAAATTCAGCATGCTGTTTGATTTTGGAATCATGGTGAGCCATACTTACTGAGAGGGTGAGGGTTAAGTGATATCACATAATCATTTGATTTTGAACTCCTGGCAAAAAGCATCCACTATTAAGTTGATATACACAAGATCTGCAGGTTGCAAGAAAACGCTGGAACTCTAGTCCTAATTGGCTTCAACAGATATAATTCTTTCTCAGCAGGATGTGTTGGAATTTGTCATTGTCTCTCTACCTGGACATTGTGCTATCAGCTAGAAACACAGCACATTTGTCATTCATTCTTTTCAAGCTAGTGCTTTCCTGACTTCTGGTTTAGGAGTTTATAGAGGGGAGTGGGAAGCGTGAAAATGTACACATTTTTCATGCATATCTGTTATTACAGTATTAGCATTAATCCTTTGACTTTCTATCAAACTGCAGAAAGGGAATGTTTCCTTCTGCTCAGGTGTTGTAATATCTAGAAGACAGAATCCATCTATTTTTCATATTTCACATGATATTGGAAGGATTTTTTTTCCCCTGGAAATTATGTAACCCAGATTTTTCAATAGTATACCTTGTAAAATTATGTGCATTTTCTTTTCTGGGTAAGCTAGATCTTCCTAAAGTCCTTCATTCATGGGGAACTGCACCTCTAGGTTCAAAGAATGGGCTGGAAAGTATGCATGACATTGCCATCTTGAACTACCTTTACAGTACAAACTTTACATTATTTGGCTTTATTTAACCTGCTCATCAGTGCCATTTTCTTTCTTATGCCAGTGCACACTTTGCTTCTTAAGCAAATGAGATCTACCTGTCTCAATTTATTGAAATCCTTAGGATCAGACCTGATAACCTTCAGCTTTTGGCTTTCCAACTTTAGCAGAAACAGGCTAAAGCTTTTGCTGTGTTGAGAACAAGTGTAGCTATAATTCTTACCTTATATTGAATCTCAATATTGACTTCCCTGCGTTTGCTTTCCCCTTTAATGTGACTAGCAAAGACATACAAGCCACCTTGGCATTCCATTGTTATCATTTGCATTCCCTCTATTTTTATTTCATCTATATGAGTATGCTGTTCAATGATTTATCCTGTATGGGTCAGACCAATGGTCTGACAGGGAGTCACAGGAGATAGCTTGAACAGATTAGAATAACTGTGTCATTCAGTGTCAGTATTCAGTGATTCAGGGACTTCCACAAGAGTTTGATGGCTTGACCTTGGCCAGCAGCCAGACACCCAACCAGCGGCCTTCTTAATCCCCCTCTTCAACAAGACAGGGAAGAAAATAAGATGAAAGAGCTCGCAGGTCTGGTGTGGTCTCCTCCATGGGCTGCAGGGATATCTGCTTCCTCATGGACCTCCAGGGCCTACAGTGGGACAGCTGCCTCACCATGGTCTGCACCATAGGCTGCAGGGGATTCTCTGCTCTGGTGCCTGTGGCATCTCCTCCCACTTCTTCTTCACTGGCTAGGGTGTCTACAGGGCTGATGATGTCACATTGTCTCACTGCACAGAATCACAGAATCAATTAGGTTGGAGAAGACATCTGAGATCATCGAGTTCAACCTATACAGAGTTGGACTGAATAGAGTTAGGAGTTCCAACCTCTTCTTTTCCAAGCTAAGCACATCACTTGACATCTCCATGTTAGTTTTTATTATCTGCAGTAAAATAAACTATAAGATAAATATTAGGATAGCATATAAAATAAAATTTGATACTTGAACAATGATTAAAATATGAGGTTTATGGAGTAATATGTATTTTTATATATGTTATTACTCCCTGCTTTGAGGAGTTCATGACAGCTGAGTGACTTTAACATTTAAACATTTCTGAACCACAGGTCAGTTTTTTTAATAGGTAAAAGCTATTTCCCAGCATGAAATAACAGTGAGTTTCTTATACTTTTTGAAAAGTAAAGTAAAACAATTACTCAGTTAAGGAATTAAATTATTTAAATAGCAAGTGGAATTTGTTACTCTTTCAAGTAATTTTTTAAAATTAATAAAACATTACTTAAGTAAATTTAGTGCTTATATCTCAAATACAATATAATAAATTTCACATAAATGAATAAGTCATTATTTAATTTAAGTATTAACGCTAGATCTTTTGTGAACCAGATAATTTTTGCCCACTGAGCCTGTGGCTCCTCATGCAATAGACATTGAGTATAGAATGAAACCAACTTTATCAGTTGGCTTCCTGAACTAGGCTGGGGTGGCAAGAGAGGAGAGGCTGGTACCATTAATACCTGCAGGACTCAGTGAAAAAGGAAGAGTTGATTGAACTGAGGGATTTCATCTGTCTGCTTCATTGCACTTCCTAATTTAGGCGCAGCACCTTCCTTGCTGGAGTTACACATCTTGCCTAATTTTCTATGGGCTATATTGTTTAAAATAAGTTCCATTAGAACAGTGGTTGCACTGCAAAGAATAGAAACATGCTGCAGATCACTTCAGGAAACCATTATGCTGTTTGACAGACCGCTGCAATCCATCCACATCCTAGCTGAAAATTTGGCAGACCCCAGAAACCTGCTCTTGGGCCAACCTGGGAAGAAGTAACTGAGATTCCAGAACTGCAAAGGGTCATGCTTCCCAGATTAGAAGCCTCCCTAGGGTGTGCTGCCTCGTGCAAGCCTGGAGAGCTCTGCAAACCAAAAGAGCATTGTGATACATGGTGAAGTCCAAGGCAGAATTTTGACTACTTACTTTTTAAAAATTTTGCTTTCATGCAGCTTTTGATACGCTGACTTCCACTCCCAACTAGATGATTTTCCAAATTGCTTCCTCTGCCCCACTGTCCCTCTGTGTTTTTCTCCCATAAAGGGTTGGCTTGATGCATGGTTACAAATGTTTTGTGCTTTCCTCCAGTCGGTAACCCTAGGTGTTCTTTCTGGAAACCCCAGCTTGAGCCGCCAATCTTGGCTCCTCAGCCATTTCAGAGCAGGCAAGAAGTCTGATCACTGGATTTTTTAAATTCAAAGGTTTCTGTGTGTGGAAACCAAAGAACAGCCACCTTAAGACTAAATACTCTTAATCGAAACACCCTAATTAATGTAAAAATCTTTCTTTTTTTTTTTTTTTTCTTAGTGCCCAGTGCATAATCAGTGAATAGCTGAGTTTTAAAAGAAATGTTTAAGTTATATTTTGTACATTGGGTTTTTAAATTGCAGTAATAAATACTATTTAGTGGGATATATGTACTGATAATTTCTAAAAGCAATTGAGAACTTTCAAATTTGGTAATTAAACATGATTTAAATTTATTCTGCCTGCTGACATACAAACTGCCTGTCATAAACCATAGGCACATCCACACTGGTTTTGTGTTCCTGTCTACATTTAATTACATAAATGATTGCATTTTAGTTCACCTTTCAAAACTCTTATGTTTCTTTTATGTAACAAAGGTACAGTGTATTATGTGTTACAGGGTATTTTCATCAAATCCAACAATACTTGTTCATAATTACTTTTTAATTGTGTAAATTACTTAATAGCATTAGGTGACACTAACTTTATATCTTCTTGCTGAAAAGTACATTTGGGAAAGAAACTATTCAAGTGACTTAGAACTTAAGGAGCTCTTGACTCCTACTTCTCCTAGGGTTGAGAGTCTTGCAATTCTGGTAAGGGAGTAGTGTCAAAGCTCATCGATTCCTTGGAGACAGAGAGACATAAGGAAATTAAATTATTAATCTGTAGCTACACTAGGCCTGACAAAATCCTTCAGCTGTGCTGCTTTCTCATTTCCATCTAGCTCCAAATCAGCCAAGTCATGATTGATTCCCATTTTTGGATGGTTAATTGGCAGTGTTCGATGGGCAAACCAGCAGTCTTTCCTTTATAGGGATTTTTTATTAGAACTGGGCAGTCCACCAAATCTGGAATATTTACTAAAACTCTTTCATTTTTATATAAACTTGCATGACCGAAAGTAGTCACATTTCCATTGCAAGCTTTAACCTCGGGGCTGCTGGAGACTTCAGGCCATAAATGATCTCTTGCTGTAGGGCAGTGTTGCTGTGCAGTGTATCCTACAGTATACAAGCTGGAGAACTTGGAGAGCTGCAGCTTGACATATCTTTTTGTGCTTTTATTTTCAGCCTCCTTTGATAGGGAACTTTCTTGACTCTTATGGCCTCCTAGGTCTATGAAGAGGACTTCCTCCAAACCTCATGAAGAGTTTTAAAGATACGCTAGGGAAATGGTATAACCAATTGTTCCATTTCATCTCACTACCAAAGTTTTGTACAGAAATATATTATTTTTCCTTTCCTGTGTATAATAGTGTTTTATCTTTGCAAGATGCTGATATTTGTAATTAGCCTTTCAAATCAAGAAATCCTCTTCCCAATTTTTCGGTTTTCAGAAAAAATATTTGGAATTTTTATTATTGATGATCACAGGGCTGGAAGAACATCTCTTCTATGAAGACAGGTTGAGAGAACTGGGGTTGTTCAGCTTGGAGAAGAGAAGGCTCCCAGGAGACCTTAAAGCACCTTCCAGTACCTAAAGGGCCTACAAGAGAGCTGGAGAAGGACTTTTAATAAGGCATGTAGTGCTAAGACAAGCAGGAATGGCTTTAAATTGAAAGAAGGTAGATTCATATTAGAAATTAGGAAGAAAATCTTTACTGTGAGGATGATGAGGCACTGGAACAGGTTGCCCAGAGAAGTTCTGGATTCCTGTGTTAAAAGCCAGGTTGGATGAGACTTTGAGCAGCCTGGTCTAGTGAGAGGTGTCCTTGATCTTTGGAACTAGATAATCTTTAAGATTCCTTCCAACATAAGCCATTCTATGATTTTATGATTACCTGTAACTGCCTGCAGTTCTCTTTGTCCAAGGAAGAATAAAGAGGTTACAGGTGTTGATTCTATGTGCATTTCTAGAATTGAATGGTTGAAAAAAAATCAACAATTCATGTGAACATGTTGTGATTTTTGAAAGAATTTCATTAAGATGTCAAAGTGCTTAATTTCAATTAAATTAACAATTATATTTCATATAGATAAAGAATTATTTTTTAAAAAATAATTTTATTTTTATTTCATTTCTTTTAAATAAATCCTTTCTGGCTTTATTTTCATTACCATTTCTTCCTGGGTATAGGAATGGTGTGTTGACTCACAAACACTCATGCTCTGCTACTAATTGGTTTAGGTCTGATGCCTGAGGCACAAAAGTTTCCCATTTCCAAAGTTTGGAAGATACATGGGATTAGCACATTTGGCAATGCATCTTGTTTAGGAATCACCTGTATTTCACTACCACTTCATATTTCCAGTTTGTTCCTAGCACACTGATTTTGCAGCTACCAGTTTCTTCTCTGGATAGACAAGATATTACTTATCATGTAAAGAATAGTGGCCAAATAATATCTTCTTCTATCCTGTAGTAGTGAGATAAATACCAACACCATTTTTGAATGAAATTTTGAAGGATATTTATTTTCTCCTGAATTGGCCATGGCTGGTGACATCAGAGAAGATTAGCAAGGGCTCCACTGCTGATTCTGTCTCCAGGCAGTTTTACACAGCATGCCAATGTTAAAGCTATAGAAAATATTTGTGAAAAGAAATGTATTACAAAAGGGTTTTGCCTGCCTTGCCGAAGATCTATACATATTGGCAAGTTTCAGAAGATCTTAGTAAAAGAAATGCCATATTTTTCTCCTTACTACTGAATAATCATTTAAGTTTGAAAAAAACTCAAATTTCTGAGCTATTATATTTTTTGTCCTGCTTCTAGGTTTCAATATCAGGTGCAACTACGTTCAAGAAGAAAATGCATGTTAAAAACATGGGATGGTACTACAAGAGACCAAGAAAAGGTATGCTATACATAGCAGTGAGACCTATTGTACACTATTGTGCTTCTCCAGATGTGTCATGGAATATGGATCTTGCTGCATCATCATCTAGTAATGTCAAGATATTTCATTAAGTATTCTGTGACGTGGAAAAAGCCATTGTATAACTTGCCTGTAGTCATATTACATGCGTGTCATACAAGTAAAATGTGCACTCATAATAGGTAAGACAATAGTCTAGTATAAAACTTTCTGGACTGCAGTTTGAAGTCTTATTTTATATTTTTGGTTTAGAAACATTAATTACTATAATGTGCCCTTAAAACTTCTCTAAAAGTAAGATTCACAAAATTAATTTGAAGATCTGTAGTCTGGCAGAAATCATGTGAAATGAAAATCAACTCAAATATTTGGCTTAATTTTTTTTTTGTTTCAGTGGTAAAGCTGAAATCCTGTTTTCATTTATGCATGCATTTTTTTCCTTTTGATTCCTGCTTTTATAGAAATTAATTGAATCATTATACTGCACTCTACATAAATTTAATTAAATATTGGTCACTGGTCTTACAAAAAAGTGCTCACATTTTCATTGTAAAGACACTTTGATTTAATGAATACCAACAGAACTATAATTGATAACTAAAAGTGAATTTCTTATGTAAAAGTAACAATTTATATTCTAAGAGAAGCAATGTCGACATGAAAAAATCAGACAGATGTTAGTTTTTTGTGTAAATCCCCTTTATAATATATGTTCCTTGATTTGAAATGTAAGGTATTTTAGAAGTTCTGTGAATTTGGAGAAATAATGCATCAGCTAAAGTCTGAAGGCTTAAGATTTGTTCTTCTTTACCCCACTGAGCTTTGTATAATAAGTAATAGAAAACACCTTTTCCTTTGTGCAGTTGATAACATTAAAACTTCTTGATTAATATTCCTTTGTAGAAATAAGGTAGTGCTACAGATTTATGCTACGGATATGTCTTGGTGCTTGTAATTTCTTTTGTAGTAAAGATACAGCTTATATCCTTATTTAATAAGGATAATTGTAGTTGAAGGGTTTGGGTGTTTAATATTCCTTAGGTATCTCCACTGACAAATCTAAAAAATGTGAGAATCTCTGATACTTGACGATGACCTTCATTGATGTTACAAAGATTTATGCAAGTCTTAGTCAGGTAAATGGTGCAAGGAATACTGTTATTCATTGTTCTCCCATTGATACCACAGATAAGATCTGTAGGTGGTGGGTATAGTGGACAATTCTAAGTTTTATTTTTGACTGTGCTAATGATCAACACAGTTTTAAAATAGCACCCTTTAAAATCCATATAAATCTTACTTGAAAGGATTCTAGAAGCATTTCAATGTTCTGCTTGTATCCCAAGTCATTTTGGAGTAGTCAGTTGACTGTCCTACCAGTTAAAATTAAAGTAAATTATAACAGTAACAAACACTGCACATGCATCAACTGCGGGATGTATTGACCATATCAATGCAAGTTAAACACGCCTGGAAACATCACGGAATATGCTGAGCTAGAAGGAACCCACAAGGATCATTGAGTCCAACCCTTACCCCTGCACAGGACAATCCCCAAGAATCACACCATGTGCCTGAGAGTATCATTCAAATGCCTCTTGAATTCTGTCAGTCTTGGTGCTGTGACCACTTCCCCGAGGAGCCTGTTCTACCCTCTGGTTGAAGAACTTTTTTTCTAATATCCAACCTAAACCTCCCCTGACATAACTTCAGACCATTCCCTTGGCTCCTGTCACTGGTCACCAAAGAGAAGAGATCAGTGCCTGCCCCTCATCTTCCACTCATGAGGAAGTTGTAGACTGCAATGAGGTCTCCCCTAAGTCTCCTCTTTTCCAGGCTGAACAGACGAAGTGCCCTCAGCTGCTCCTCATACGGCTTCCCCTCAAGGCCCTTCACCATCTTCGTTGCCCTCCTTTGGACTCTCTCTAATGGCTTAATATCTTTCTTATGTTGTGGTGCCCAAAACTGCACACAATAATCAAGATGAGGCCACACCAGTGCAGAGCAGAACAGGACAATTCCCTCCCTTGAACAGCTGACGATGCTTTTCCTGATGTTTCCCAGGACATGGTTGGCCCTCCTGGCTGCCAGGGCACTGCTGACTCAGATTCAACTTGCTATCGACCAGGACCCCCAGGTCCCTTTTGGTGGCACTGCTTTCCAGCATCTCATTACCCAGTTTGTACGAACACCTGGGGTTGTCCCATTTCAGGTGCAGAATCCGGCACTTTTACTTGTTGGTGATTGCCCAGTCCTCTAATTTGTTGAGGTCTCTCTGCAGGACCTCCCTTCCTTTGAGGGAGTCAACAGCTCCCCATAGTTTTGTGTCATCTGCAAACTTGCTTAGTATCCCTTCCAGTCCTGTGTCCAAGTCATTTATGAAGATGTTGAAGAGCACAGGGCCTGAGATGGAGCACTGTGGAACCCCACTAGTGACAGGTCACCGGTCTGATGTTACCCTATTCACTATGTAATAGTGTTCAATCTGTGAGCCAACTGCTCACCCATATGATGTATTTATCCAGCTATATGCTAGACATTTTGAATGCTGTGAGAGACAGCATCAAAAGCTTTACTGAAATCCAAAAAGATTACATCAACTGGCTTCCCTGGATCAGCTAGGTGAGTTACCTTGTCATAAAAGAAAATCAGTTTTGATAAGCACGACTTTCCTCTCATGAAGCTGTACTGGCTGTGATTGATGACTGCATTGTCTTTCAGGTGTTTTTCAATCCTTCTGATAATAATGTTTTCCAAAACTATGCCAGACATTGAAGTGAGACTGACAGGCCTGTAGTTTCTGAGGTCCTCCTTGAGAGGCCAGCTTCAACCCCAGCTGAGCTTTGGCCACAAAAATTTTCTCCTTACAGTGGCAAGCAGCATCTCTGAATTCTTCACATGACACTTTGCTTCCATGGGCATACACCTTCCTGTTTTGCCTTATTTCCAAGAGAAGATCCCTGCTCAGCCAAGCTGGCCTTATGTCTCCCTGCTTGACTTCCAACATTTGGGAATTGCCTGCTCCTGTGCTCTTAGGAGGTGATGTTTAAGAAGTGACCAGCACTGATGGACCACAGCATCAGCAAAAACATTTTTCCAGGGGACCTTACTTAATAATTCCTTGAGCAGCCTAAAGTCTGCTCTTCTCATGTCAGAGTTGAGGTTTTGCTGACACTTTTCGTCCTGCCACCAGATATTTTAAACTCAATCACTTTCTGTTCACTGGGACCAAGAGGGCCACCAAGCTCCACTTCACTCATGAGATCCACTCTATTGACAAGCAGCAGATCAAGGAGAGCACTTTTCTTGGTGCCCTTAGGACCAGTTCCATAAAGTTGGCATCCGGGTTTTTTTAGTTATCTTCTGGCCTAGATTGTACCAGCTGTGTGATGCTCCCAGGTAATCTCTGCAAGTTGAAGTCCCCCATGAGGACAAGGGCAGTTGACTTGGAAGTGTCCCTTAGATCTTCAAAGACTAATTTGCTGACACCATTGTCTTGGCTGGGAGGTCAACTCTGAGCTCCATACATTCTAACCGTTCTATTAAATACAGTGCCACCCCTCTGTCTTTTCTGCCCTGTCTATACCTCCTGAAGAGCCTGTAACCATCCAACAGGGCACTCCAATCACAGCTCTCATCCCACCAGGTATCACTTATGCTGATGATGTCAAATCTCCGGGACTGGGCCAAAGTTCCAAGCTTCTCTTGTTTGTTCCTCATGCTGCGTGCACTGGTGTAGAAACATTTCAAGTGCGGTGCATTGTAGCCAACACCTGGTGAGGCAAATTAAGAGATCCCATTAGTGCTCATTTCTTCAAGTTTTGGCACACCATCCCATTGCTTATCACTGGCAATCCTTGTACATGAACCATCAGTGTCAAAGTTAATGAAAAACACAGATTTTCTCTGAAAATTTTACTTTGCTGTTTTCTCAAACAGACTTCAAAGATAGGGACGGTTGCCCAGCTACTGTAACATCTTGAAAGACCATTGAAATCAATGGAGACTTAAAGTCTAAAGAATTTTCTGAAGATCTCTATGCTGCTATCTCTTTCCACTAATATTTTGTAGCAAGTGTAAGACATTCACAGCACTTTGAAGGTTGGCACTTAGCAGCTAAACATAATTATTATTTTAGAATGTTTGTTCACCCTTCCACACACACACCCTTCCCACTGTCTTTTTCATGGATATTAGGTACCATTTTGTATTCAAGAACTTTAATTCTCTTTTAATTCCCCAGTGGTCATATCCTCACCTACTATTACATTAGTTTTTTTTCTCTCCAGGTATTGTTTCATCAGTGAGAAAAATTTGGTTAATGTTAGCAGTGAGATGCATTAGCTCATTCAGGGACATATTTCTATTTTTCCAGCTATTTTATTTTTTCTAAAAATAAATAATTTTTTGTAGTATTTAAGATGGAATAGTCCATTGTCGGCTGATCAGAACTTTGATCCTGATCTCATCCCTGATTACTTTGGCATTGATTTAACATTATTTCTGCCTTACCAGGCTGACTAGGATAAAACCTGTCGTGGGCATTCATCTTTGTTAAAAGATGAATGAATTAGACAAGTTTTAAAAGCGTTTTCAAGAGAAAGATGCTGGAACTGCATTCTTAATCTGCATTCTTTCCTGCTGTCTTGTGGGATGTACTGAAAATGTGCTTTTTAGAGGTCAGATCAATTTTATCCAGGTATGTAGAAAGCATGAAACCCATAAATTAAACGGCCTATGGGGTAAGTTCAAGAGCTACTCCATTCCAGTTACCTTATTCCCTTGAAAATTATGACTCATCAAAAACAAGAATTATATCTCATTTCTAGAACTCCAGCTAGCTAAACTTATCTGTCTGCAGATTGGACTTTGCCACCCGTAAGATAAAAACCAAACCAAACCAAATCAACAACCACTCAAGAGAAAACAAAACAAAACAAAACCAAATAGAACAAAAACAAAAACACAACCCTTTTTTTCCCTATTATGTCAAGGTGGAGAATTATAGCTTGCTGGAATAGAAAATGTTTAGAGGAGGTATTACTTAACTGTAAATTGTCTACACGACCTTTGTGATATACCTTCATTTTTTGTTCTACTTTAAATTAGTAGTCAAAAGATAGATGTGTGACATTTTCTAATCAGCTATCCAGTGTCATCTTTAAGTGAGAAAAAAAGTGGAAATAACAAATTCCTTGGAAGCACTGTGAAAAATACACAGTAACAGGGAGGAATACTCAGCGTGGTCAAGCAAGCTAGTCCAGCACGATGAAAAAAGAAGTGCTCATTGAGATACTAGGTCTGAAAATTGCCTGGCTTTGCTGGGGAAACTACCTCTTTTCTGGTATTCTCGTTCTCAGGTGAAGAAGAGACCCAAGGATATGAGCTTCACACTCAAACTTATAAATAAGTGCCAGTGTGTGTATATTTGTTTAAATATATGACAAATGATCCTGAGCTTTTGTTGTTAAAATTAAATTAACAGAAGTAGACAGGTTAGGTTTAAAATTACTTCTTTGTGGACATTAAGTTACATTACAGAAAAGTGAGATTATGCTAAGTAACATTGTCTTGAGCCTGTCACTACCTTTTTCTTCTGCTACACAAGCTGTTTTTTCAGCAGACAGACTTGTACAATATATATAGAATGGGGATTTGAGTTACAGTGTAATGTAAGATTACATTTGGCACTTGGATTAGGGCCCTTACTTCCAATTCTCCTCTGGTTTGCTGTAAAAAACTAATAAGTATGTGTCAGATCCTTTTCTCTTTTACAGAGGCTTGTGACAGGGATAAACCATATTCTCCTGTTATTCTTGTTAGCTGAAGGCTCAGCGATCAGGTGCTGTACTGTTTCGCTCATTTATTCAGCACTGTATTACCTTCTGTTGTGAATTGATTGATTTGAAGTTACTTTAACATTTGTACTCCACAGAGAAGATTAGAACATTTCCATCTTTTGAAGACTTTCTCTTAGGATTTTGAGTATGGCAGGAAAGTCATGGCATTCTAGGTATGGAAGAAAAGTCAGCGACTGACTCATTAAATGGGACTTGGGCAGAAAATACATACCAGAAACGAGGCTGTGAAAACTGATGATCAGCTGTGGTCTGAAACTTGTTTGGATTCAATTAGCTTTAGTCATCTCTAGTGCAGAGTCAGTTTCTTAACTAATTATGGCAGATTCTCTAGATTATCAGGAGAATAATGTAGATATTTCTAGGGTGTGATTAGCCTCATCCTAAACTAAGCTGAATCAAAACAGAACTGGTGAATCATGCCACAGAAGTGTCTCTTTCTCTTCATTAACTGTAGAGGGAATCTGTCGGAGGCGAATAGCTGTTACACCTCCTGATATTAGACCGTGGTAGATCCACTTTGCACAAGAATCACACAGGGTGAAGACAAAATGGAACCTTTATTGAAGGTTCCTGGCTTTTATGGGGTAGAGCATGGAATGTGTGGAATTTGGGAGGTATTAGGCAGGTTCATGCAGGGAAATGGCTATAAATGGAGAAATTGAGCTAAAACACATCCAAATATGGGTAAAGGGAGATACAGAAAGGGGAAAAGCTATAAATTTTAACTATCACTAACCAATAGACAAAGGGGTTACAATCAACAAGTAGAAAAAAGGCTAACACTAATTTAAACTGCAGATTACATATAAAGTAAGATTTTTTTCTAACAACATTGTTAATATATTGAATAAACATAACATGAAAAATAGTCTCTTAGGTAGAAGTTTTTCTGATGTCAGTAGTTTAGCTGCATTTCAAAGCTGTCTTTTCTTCAGTTTTCCTTTTCTCCAGAGATTTTTCTCCACCACGAATAGGCATCCTATGGGGTATTTCCAACAGGAATCTAAACAAATATCTCAGATGTTGACACCAAAAGTTAGTTGAGATGAAGCCCATGCCTTCATATTTTTCCTTCTAGCTCCCTGGAGGATTAAACATTGGGTGCCTTCTCAAAGCATGCATAACAGACTGAAAAGATTGGCCATTGCATAAATGCAACTAAGCATGCCTCTTTCTTTAGAAGAAAAGCCTTGTTAATGTCTTTGTGTCACATTTCATAACAGCCTTATAGCCATGGTAACCAACAGTGGACAGCCAGTTGGTTGAGATGACTATGGGGGTGCCTCGATGATCAGTGATGTCTGCATGACTTCCTCCTAATGTGCTTCCATGCAGCATCACTAAACAAGGAAGAAATGGGCATGGAAGACAGCAAGACTGTCTCATACCAATGAAAGAGAGAGATACTTGCAGCACTTCTGTGGTATAAGATCTCTCTTTCCCTCTTCTGGCACCTGATGTATGATGTACTCAGTGGTGAATGACTTAAGATTTTCATGGCTGATGGATTTAATTTGAAACCCAGCATTGATTATTAAATGAATGAGTTTGCCAGTTCATCAGTTCCAGGTATGCTGAAACAATTGTTTTGCACTGCTGAAAACTGTAATTGTTCTATTCCTATTATTTCCATTTAGCTTATAAAAGTGTTTCAAACTAGTTATGGCACATGGTGAATCACATTTTCTCTTTGTTGTATAATGAAAAATTATTGTTTCCTACAAGAGGCTAAAGCAGGTGATAATTTTAGAGTGAAAATGTGGATAATTAAGGTTTGAATGACATGTTGCTAACTGCTTTGGGCTGTCCCACTTGCAGTTAAGAAAGAATTGTTGAGCTAGCTTAGCCTCATGGTTTGTGGTATTATTGTTTATCTCTTTGCTCTTCTGCTACTATACGTCCACGAAAGGTTGCTTGGCTCTCTTTTTCCTGAGTAATTACAAACTGAAAGTGGGATAGCATATAATAGCTAGTATCACAATGCTGATACAGGCTCCTGAAATATTTTTTTATCATCTTGTTATTTTTAAAGAAGTTAGAAATTTTGAAAAAGAAGTAAATCCCTTGTAGTATTATCCTTTTCATACCCATTTATTAAATCAATAGATTTGCAGAGACAATGGAGGATTGTTGACCCATGGTTGTACCTGAAAAAAGCCCATGCAAAATAAAGCAAGAAGCATCAGAGCTGTTTCAGGAAAAAAAAAAAAAAAAGAAGGACAGAAACACCTTGCATCCACTGGTTTTGATTTGCTGGTTTGGGTGTTGTTGGCAGTTTAATTCTACAAGTAGTATCAGATTGCAATGACATACACAAGCAGTATAAGGTACCTATGGGTAAGTCAGTGCTGATGGATATAAAGTGGTGTCATTCTTTATGTCTACTGGATTGCAAAGTGACATCCCCTGTTTTATTGCCTGTCTTTGAGTATTCTGTTGCTGGTAATGTTTTCTGCTTTTTCTGCCCTGATTCTGGGTTTGACTAAACCCAGCCGTGGTGACAGGTAGATGGATATCACAAACTGTTTCTCATTCTCCACAGCAATATTAATCTAAGTAGAACTGTTCTTAGATATCTAAATCACAGACCTTCGACCCACTACTTCTTGACAACACCAAGCTCTGTTACGTGGTCTACACAGCCTGGAGTGGTGGGCCTGTGTAAACCTCATGAATTTCAACAAGGTCAAGTGCAAGGTTCTGCACCAGGGTCAGGGCAATCCCAAGCACAAGTATAGGCTAGGTGGAGAATAGACTGAGAGCAGCCCTGAGGAAAAGGACTTGGGAGTGTTGGCTGAAGAGAAGCTAAACACCAGCTGAGAGTGTGCACTCATAGCTCAGAAAGCCAACTGTATCCTGTGTTGTGTCAAAAAGAAGCATGACCAGCAGGCCATGCTATGATTCTATGGTTCTGAAACTTTCCAGAAATTTAACTCCAACTCTTTTCTACTGTAGAAGCATTCCATATTCAATGCATTATAATGATAGCATATTTGATTATTCTTCTTTTTTTCTGTCCTTTGGCTGTTACTCAAACTGATAGGAGATAGTTTTTTTCTGTGCACATTGAGAAGAACAACAAGTACATAACACTGATTCATAACAAATATAGTATTCACTGATAGGAAAGGCTGAATAAACAGAAAACAGTTGTGTTGCTCTGGCTACACTGGGTTTCTTTTGTATTAAAGCAAAAGCTACTGTTTTTCCTACTCCCCATCATTCTTTTGCACAGGTTAATTTTTGAGCCCCTCACACTAAATCATTTGAGTCTCCCTTCAAGAAGAATTAAGTCCTTTGCAATCACAAATCTGTCAAAATTCATTACCACTGAACCTATAAAACTGTAACATCTGGGACTTTATTTTGACAAAATATTTAGAAAGAAGTTTGATAACAGTTGGCAATATCCAATCACATATAAGATTCACTGTTATGCTGCAAATTTACATAACATAGAAACTCTCAGATAACACTCTTTGTGAGAGATGGAACTTCTACGAGCAATTATCGGTGACCCTTTCTTGAATACAACAATCAAATTAGCCTTTCTTGGGAAAAAAGAGTACATTTTTTAACATAAAAAAGAAAAAGAAAGTAGTCTCAGAATAGAAAACTATAATGAGTGTCAGTAGTTCTCCCAGTGGGAATTATTCATGATTATGTCAATGTTTCTCAGATAAATTCTAGTTCTGAGAGAAAGAGAATGAGACCCAGAACTAGGAGCAGAAATTTTCCAGTACACTTCTTAAAAATAAATGTATTGGTCTGACAACTGAGGTAAGGTTTCAGGATTTGACCTAGGACTGGTAGACAGCTCTTTGTGATGTTTAATTATAGATGAGGACATATCTGCCAGGACAAAACCCCAAAAGAGGTGGGTAAATCTTTAACATCCAATATTGAAAATGATGAACCCATTATCTGTCTGAAATATATTGATTTTATTCTGCTTAAGAATTTAGTAGACTATTATAGTTTTTATACTCTTTTCTTGTTTGTCTTCACCCAGTTAAATGGCACGATAAGGAGAACAGAACTTAATCCTTATTGGAGTTTCCCTGTAATTCTCCTTATAATTTGGGATGCTTTTTAGAGATTTCATACACTCAGCATGAATGCTACAAATCCCATCATTGGCTGCAGCTGTACCTACTATGTTAAATACACATAGGTTAAAATACTGACCTAGTCCAGGGACCAAGGACTAGAACCCATGGCTCTTCTCTCAGGTAAGTGCACCAATAATAGGCTAAAGTCTGTTGCTCCCTCTTTGTAGAACAGCTTTGATAATCAGAGCATAAAATTAATTTCCTCACTGCAAGCATTACGTGAACTTGTGGAAAGGCAAAAGATAGCAGTGTGTAATCTATCAAGTCAAAAAGTGTACATAACCAGTCTTACTTTCTTTTTTTAACTTGTTTTGTGTAGAAGGGAGGAGTTACCTCCCTCTGCCTCTTTCATCTGCCTTTTGTTTGCCTTTTGCTTCATCCATCTACTTGGTTTTAAATAGAATGACCAAAGCAAGTATTCCAAAATGCAAACTATGAGTAGGCAGGGCTCTTCTCCAGACCCTCTCTTAGATACTGAGATCCAGGAAATGGATTGGGTTTGAATATACACTTCTCATCTTGTTTAAAAACAGTAAGTTTTCTAAGTCTGTGTTACAGGTTTTCAGAGAATCATAGAACGGTTTGGGTAGGAAGGGACTTTAAAGAATATCTAATTCCAATATCCCTATCATGGGCAGGGGACACCTTTCACTAGACTAAGTTCCTCATAAGTCCATCCAACCTGGACTTGAACACTTTCAGAGATGGGGCATCCACAACTTCTCTGGGCAACCTATTCCAGTGTCTCAACACCCTCACAGTAAAGAATTTCTTCCTAACATCTATTGTAAATCTCTCCTCTCTTAGTTTTAAACTCTTCTACCTTGCCTGATCACTTCATGGTCTTATAAAATGTTGTTCTCCCTCTTTTCAATAGAGCTCTGAAAGATCTTTAAGAGGTCTCCTCAGAGCCTTCTCCAGACTGAACAACCCAAGCTCTCTCAGCCTGTCTTCATAGGAATGGTCCTCTGATCATCTCTGTGGCACTCTTCTGGACCCAGTTTAATAGGTCCACATCTTGCTTGTGCTGAGGACTCAGACCTGGAAGCAGTACTGCAGGTGGTGTCTCAGTAGGGCAGAGTAGAGTAACAGAATCACCTCCCTCGACCTGCTGACCACGCTTGTTTTGCAGCAGCCCAGGATACAGTTGGCTTTCTGGGTTATAAGTGCACACTGTTGGCTCATATCCAGCTTATCATCCAACAGAACCCCTAAGTCCTTCCCTGCAGGGCTGCTCTTAATGACTTCTTCTCACAGTCTGAACTTGTGTGTGGGATTGTCCCAACCTTTCATTTGGACTTTTTGAACCTCATGAGAGTCCCATGGGTGCTCTTCTCATCTAGGTCCCTTGGGATGGCATCCCTTCCTTCTGTTGTATCAGCTGCACCACTCAGCTTTGTGTCATCTGCAGACTTGCTGAGAGTGCACTCGATCCCACTGTCTGTGTCATTGATGAAGATATTGAAGAGCACCAGTCCCAAGATAGAGTCTTGAGGGACAGCACTCATCACTGATCTCCACCTGGACATGGAGCCATTCACCATAACTGTCTGGATGTGCCCATCTAGCCAATTCCTTATCCACTGAATAGCCTGCCCTTGTGTGTGACTGTGCCAAAGGTCTTAGGTAGATGTCATCAGTCTAGGTCTTGTCACTCCATCATAGAAGGCCACCAGCTTGGTCAGGCACAATTTGCCCTTAGTGAAGCTGTGCAGGCTTTCTGGGATCATCATCTTACCTTAGCCTTGCTTCCATAAGGATCTGCTCCATGATCTTCCCAGGCACAGAGGTGAGGCTCACCAGTCTGTAGTTCCCAGATCTTCCTTTCTCCCCTTCTTTAAAATAGAGAGATGTTTCCATTTTTCAAGTCACTAGGGACTTTGCCTGACCACCATGACTTTTCAAATATAGTGTGGCCTGGCATTTAGATCAGCCAGCTCCCTCAGGACCCTGGGATGCATGTCATCAAGCCCTGTAGACCTGTGCCTATTCAGTTTAATCAGGTGGTCTCAAACCTGCTCTTTGTTTATAGTGGGTGGGACTTTGGTGTTCCAGTCCCCACCAGGGAGACTTCAAGGACTTGAGAGATGTGGGAAATATGAGTGCCAGTGAAGACTGAGGTGAAGAACTTGGTAAGTACCTCAGCCTTCTCAGTTTCTGTTGTTACCAGTTCTCTCTTCTTGTTTATCAGAGAGTTACAGCCTCCTTGGCCTTTCTTTTCTGACCTATGTGTTTGTAGAACACCTCTTGTTACTATTTTGGGTATCCCAATATAAGGCGCCAAATTCTTCTATTGAGTTTTGTTAGAAGGCAATGTGCGATGACTAGTGTTCATTATCATATTGCCTGCCTCTTGCTTTGAGTCAGTATGAGATATTTTCATTCATTTTCAGAGTACTGATGTTTGAGTATGATTCTAAGTTTCATTTTAACACTAAAAATACGGTCTTGGTTTTGATTAAATTTATATAAATCCGCATAAATTTAATTTGTCATTGACTAAAATGGTAAGAAGTTTGAGGTTTGTTACATTAATCAGCATAATACTGATCCTTATTCTTTTAGCAGAGATTGAATGTTATGAGTTATAATCCCTTCTTTCAGCTATTTCTGTAAACAAGGGGGAGCTTGTACTTAGAAGGGAACCAGTGTAACAGTTCTGAGCTTTGTCTCAGTATGGAGTCACTGCTGAGATGGTGAAGATAATAAGATTACAGGATGTGATCACTAGTGTGACAGCAACTCATAGAGACAAGATCAGCCTTTTTGCAGCCTAACTCTCACCCATGCTGCCAGTGGAATAACTGTGATAATGCAGAACTCAGAAAAGGAATGCAGAGCACAGATGGTGCATGGGACCAGTGGTTGTGTGTCCCTTGAGCTGTTTGGCTCATAGTTAGACATTAATACTGAATGTAGAAAGTGCAAACACAGATTAAATACGTCTATGTAATGTTCAACCACATTTGTGCTCAAATTGTAGACAGTTTATATTCAGAATATGAATACTTATCACAGTATGTTCAGTTCTTGGTCTTAACACACAGCATTATAATATGCCTGCCTAACTTGTCATTACTTTTTCCAGGTTTATGGAAACCTCAGCGCCCTCAGCCTGGTCCCCAATCTTACAGAAATAAAGTAACATAGTGATGCTGATTAGGATCGTTCAAGAAAGAGAAGGAAAAAAGGGGTATCCATCACCCACTTGAAGCACCAGGAAAACTGTATTTTGTGCTTTTTCTCACCTCTTTGCCTCTCTGGGTCCGCAATAGTATTTCACAGAGATACTGTGTGATATAGTTGATAATGCCTTTAGTGCTTAGCATAGCGCTCCTGAGAAGATAAAGGAAGAGCCATATTAACAGACAAGAGGGTCAGACTGGTGCCATAATTCTTAATGTGAACTTTGTTAAAGTGTCTAGATAAAACATCTAATTTTTTTTTTATTATTATCTTAATGATTTTTATTATTTTTTCCACATGTACTTTTGACTGTTTTATCAGTATCCCTAAATTTGATTCTCAGTTTGCAAATAGCTAAGCAAATGAATTGTATTGTTTCTCTCCCTCTCCTCTTGCTCTTAACTGAAGTCTAGCTTTTTGAATCTCCCTTTTCCAAAAGCAGGTATATGTCTGTTTATGGAATCTGAAGGGACAGTTGAATGGGACTAAGGAGTTGGTTGATGAATTTATTTAACACACTTGAAATGCATTATTATGGTGTGAAAGCAAAGGTATTCCCTCTTTCATCTTGATGATATTTCTTTTTCTCTGTGTGGGCAGAAGCCAGTATCTCTGAATGATGTATCAATTAAAAAAAAACAACCTGACCAAAGGTTGCAGAAATTCAGTTCCCCATCAGTTTGAGTAAAGCCATCTCCTTTGTTCTGCCCTGTTTCTCAGGAGCATAGAACAGATGGATATCTCCCAAGATAGAGACAGGAATAGAAAGCTCCTTTGTAAAGAAAATGATGGAAAGCACATTCTAAGAAGTTAAAATTTCTGATAGTGCTGAGAGTGGACAATGAAGGGTACAAAGTTAGGCAGAGAAAAAATTATGATCATAATATGGAAAGATAAAAATATAGGGAATTTCAGATTACTGAAAAGGGTGAAAAAGAATGTGTAAGAGGGAATGGGAAAAAAAAAGCAAAAAATTGAGGGTCAGCAATCCTTCTTGAGTGAAAAAAAAAAGTTTGTCTGGAGATTCATAAGGTCTCTGAAAGGCAGAAATTACATAGGTGCTGCCCACTGAACAAACTATGTGAATGGAGGAGTGCAAAGCACTCTTGACTGCAGTGAGTTGGAGAAATGGACACAATAAGGCAAGTAAGTCTCGTTTATATACTATCATAGAGGTGCATGGGATTTCAGAGCCCTAAAGAAGACTACTCAATGGTGGGAGTGGCTATAGCAGAGAGATCAATGAGTCTTTAGATTTATTCATTTTTTTGCTAATTTAATTAAGATTGGGTTTATTTGTTGTTTTAACTTCTGTACTAGGACAGTTTTTAGAAGACAAAACATGAATGTAAACAAGTGACTGGCCTATAAGATGAAGCTAAAGCAGTTTACGTAGGATACAGCTCAAAATGTATCCATTTTAGCATTTCAGCTGAAGCACTTTACTGAGGTCGATTTAATCCTTCTCAGGCTTCCTTGCAACACAACATCCGATCTCCTTTCCAATATTATTTTTTTCATCTCCAAGCTCCTCTGTGAACTGGGGAACCTGATAGAGACATTTCAAGTCTCTGGATTCTCATGTTCATGTCTGAATGTCTGAGCATCCAATCAAGTTTATAGTATCCTCTAAAATATTTAGATTATATATATATTATATATATATGTTACAAACACATTTCATGGTCTTATAAGAGGCTGGATAAATACTTTTATATTATCTTGGATACTTCAATATTATCCTGGATAGCATGGTTAAGACACTATTTTCTCAAGTCTCTAACACACACATTCTATAAATGCTATCCTATACTTCTTTTTTCTTGAATGAAATCTTAAGCACACTTTCTTGCATTTGTGAGATAGAGAAGAATGAGTGGGTTTTTGTTTGTTTTTGTTTGTTTTTGGTTTTTGTGGGTTTTTTTTGGTGTCTGTATTTCCTAATTGAATCTTGTGGGATCTTTACATGAGTGAGGAGGGAAGAATGAAGAGACAGGACTGAAGAGAGAGGATAGTATCCATATTGTTCTAAAAACTTATGAGTCTCTTGGCCTGTTTTAAAGAAATTTTAGAGAAAAGAAGGTAGCTTTTCACAAATAGAACTGAGGAAAGAGTCTCTACTTAGGCTGTTCGTGGGGGAAACTATAGAAGATTGCGGCTTCCCTCAATACATATTTTACACAAAGGATAGAGGCACTGTAACTGTCCTAATCTATGGGAAAATAGTTAATCAAAACTGTGCATTAATAAGCACCAGAAATTCTACACTTTGATCTAAGTTTCCATAATGAAGAAGTCTGATAAGACTAAAAAAATCAGGTTTAGGCCCTATAGTTGTAGTAGAAGATAAAAACTCAAAATATATTGAGACACAAATTCATTAATGGCAAAGGTTCATCAGTTCTTCTGGTTATGAAGGTATTTGTTGCCTCAATGAGACAGCTGGTTATGGCTTAGATCACATTATCACATTCTGCTCTATATTAGGAAAGCTCTGAGAAGTTCAATTCTCAGGACACTGATAATGGGCCATAATCTTTCTGAGAGTATTTTAAAAATACCCAACACTGATCTAACTCTCTGCTTACTGAAAAAATCTAATAACAGTTTTATGAACTTGTTTATTCTCAGTATTTATGGTTTGAATTTGGACTAGTAGTGAATTAGACTAATTTCCAGCTGACGTAAAATTTTTAGCTTTCTTTGATAAACTAAGCTTTCTTTTTAGAAAAAGGTCCACCAAAAAATAAATCTAAATAAGTCCAAATAAGTCAAAATAACTTCACCTGCTTCTATGGAATCCTTACCCACTGTGATGGCAGGAAGTCCAAGAGAGGACATAGCCTACAACTACAATATTAAAACAATAAGTCTCAAGGAGTGATTCCTGATTCCTCTACCACATGATGCTCAATGATGTATCCACTCTGGTCACACCTCACTTTTTCTTGAGCACCTTTCTTTATGTGGCCTTTCCATGAAGCACCTGGTCCTTGGTTTCTTTGAACCTAATATAAACATTTCTTGTGTATGTGCGTAAACACAGGTGAGTAGGAGGCCTAGTGGCTATGTTTCAACTTGCAGAACACATTTAAGTCATCAAATCGATGTAAGTTATGCATACCTTATTATATGGCACATGAGAGATGAGATTATTTGAGGGAATAAAATTTCCGGCATAGTGCCAGAGGACATTTTGGTGGGGATCAGTTCAAAGCTCATTCCACTGTACTGTTTGGAAATTGTTCCTGGAACAAACCAGCCTCTTAGAATCCAACTCAATCCTGTTATGAAGGGAACTAGATCATTTGGTAAGTGGTGACTGGATGAATTACTATTTGTGCGGTGAGTATGACAGAAGAATAAGGGACCAGTATCTGCTTTTGACAGTGTAGGAACATTTATTACCTCTTAGAAAGTAGAGCAGAGACTGAATGACATGGCACTGATTATGCTACTTAGATCCATAAGGCAAAACAGAGTTCCTGTCCAGATCCACTATGAAAACAACTACTGACATGTGCTGTTCCCTTTTCTTTGTCTCAACATTGACTGGGGGAGTCAGCATAGCCAGAAGGATGCTTGTAGTTAAAGAATAAAAAGTTCTGAAGGCCACCATTCAAACTAATACACTGACAAAGTATTTCTCACTGGGATGGATACAGTCCAAAATACCATATTTTTTCTAGCAGCTTTTTCAGCTTTTCAAGTAAGGGAGGTTATTTTATTTTTTTTTGTGGTTTTTTGTTTGTTTGTTTGGTTGGTTGGTTTTGGTTTTGTTTTTTGTTTAGTTAGATGGTTTGGTTTGGCTTTTCTGTGGTTTTTATTTTTGTTTATTTGTTTTTAAGGAATAAATATATAAGAAATATATAATTTTAAACAAAATGAATAGATGCATTCAAATCAATTAATTACACGAATATACTTACCTTTTCCAATTGCTTTAAACTGTAGTTATCAAACATTTATTTTTGGTAACCATTTCAAAATTAAAATAATTTCAATTTCCTTTTAAATGCCTTTTCATTTAATTTTCCTCCTTAAAAAGATTAAGTAAGGTGTAGCTGTTAAGCAGACTGCCCATACCAATTCATTCGTAGCGGTAAAAAGTATAAAATTTTACTTTGAAGGCCAAGAATAGTATACAAAGAACACATACAGGAGCATGGCTTAGAACCCCTTCAAATTTAGGTTAATTAAAAAAAAAAAGGAATGGAAAAGGGATGCACAAAGAAAAATTACTCTTATTAGAAACAATTTCTGCATACATTCATATCTTCTATTAAAGGAATAAGAGTCCCTTTTCTTGTGGTTATTTCCAGCAGGCTTTTGTATATCCAAGTACTCAAGGAGTTACTCTTCTCTTTCAGCACATCAGCTTGTTTGAACAGCAAAATTCCCAGTCTCTGATGAGACTCTAGGCTTAGTTGTCCTATGTGCTCTCTGAACACAGAGCAGTGTCTTTAGTCCCACTGGTATAGGATATGGCAGGAATTAATGCAGCCTGGAATAAAAGCTGTTAGCTTCATATGTCAAGACAGTTGTCCTAAAAAAAAGAAAAGTTATATCAGAAAGGAGATGTTATGGGACAAACCCAACTCTTCTGTCAAATCATAGCCTCATTCAAAATACACGACCAACATGTTGTCTCGGGTAAAATATCCAGCTGAGTGAAATCTAATAAATCTTTAGATTCAGTTTATCATTTTTGTCCCTGAAGTTGCTGTTAGTACTTGAGAAAGAATAAAAAAAAAAAAAAAAGAAGGAAAAAAATGCCTATATTTTTCAGCCTTGTTGGTAGCCTGCTGATTTTCCATACTCTGCTGTGCTCCCTTGCCTATCTTCCATTCTACTTCAGCAGTTTTAACAGATGTATATGGATCACAGAATCACAGAATCTTCTGATTTGGGAGCGACCCACAAGGATCAGTGAGTCCAATTCTTAAGTGAATAACCCATACAGGGATCAAACCCACACGCTTGGTGGTTGTGTACCATGTAGCACAATGCTCTAATCTACTGAGCTAATTTCAGGGTCCTCACTGTGTTGTCTGTTTTCTATGCATTTTAGTTATGCTTAAAAAGGGGCTCTACTATCTACAACATTTTGTTTTCTACTGAAGAAATAAAATTGTATTTTCCATTAAAAATCAACTTTAGCCTTAGAAAGATTCATCTAGAAAGCAACATCAAAAGAACTCTACTGGCTGGCCTTCAGTTACCAAAGTATGGAAATTCACAGTAAAAGGTAAAACCTATAAAACCTGAGTTCATCAGTACTATCTGTGGGTAGTCTTAAGGCAATGACAAAACATACATTGGCAGTAGGGCTTTGATTTCTAGCTGTGCTGTCTAGTTTGTTTCAGTCAGCAAAGTAATATTCTTTTCATTAAATATTTAATTTGAATTTTCCATGTTTAACTGCAATTTTTTTCAGCTTGATAAAAAATCTTATCTGCTTGGGGCCATTATAGTTGCACTATCATTTTGTGCTGAATCTGCCCATTCTTTTTCTCCTTCTTCCTCTCTCTTTTTCTTTCTCTTTTTCTTTCTTCTTCCTTCTTCCTTCCATCCTATGTCTTCCTTTCTTTGCTTTTCTTTTCCTTTTCCTTCCTTCTTTCCTTTCTTTCTTACCTCTTTCTTTGACTCGGCATTTATCTCAGTTTCTCCTGTTTCTTCCTCTTCTCACTGTCTCATTCTCTCCCTCCTTCATTTGCTGCCCACCCCTCTTAATAGGCTGCTGTATGTCCAAACATTGTTTGAAATAAAGTATTTTAAAAGTGCGTGCTTTTGGAAGGTGTGTCCATCTTTCTATTCTATTTTATTTTTTTCTTACCTCTAATGAAGTTACTAGACCCCTGGCTCAGACCTTATTGATAAAGACTATTTGAAGGGAAGAAAGGAGAAAATACCAAAGAAAACAGTTGATGTCAAGTTTCTTATTGCCAACAGTTCTTTGTTACATAAGAAAAATAGACAAGAAAAAGACTGTTGTCCAACAGGATATTAGGGTTAACCTAATTGATTTAACAGAGCTTGTATTTCTCTCCTCATAACTTGCTATTTTGTTCTGTCTCCAGCAGCATCAGTAATTCACAGAAGAAAGCAGATGCAAAGGTGATTTTTAATAGTCATTTGGTGAATCTGTGAATGACTGTGTCTGTCAAAGGCTCCTTTTCATTCATACGAGCAATAATTTCTTCCGCATTAAGTAGTCCATTTGTATAAGTGGAGGTCATTAAAGCTCCTGTGAGAGTCTCGTGGAAAAGATTTGGAAGAGTTCCACTTGGATATGTTGCTATTCCCCATGTCTAACGTGTAATATTATTTCTGAAAAATGTTTACAGCACTGAAGATAAGGGAAGAAGGATGGTATTGCCATACTTTCTCCAAGGTTTTGCATAAGTCTGATAAGGATTTACTTTATACACTGTATTTCATATTCATAAGAAAAAAAAAAAATCACCTATGTTTATCTTCCTAGAATTCCAAGATGAAATTCAGTGCAATGTTTGTAGGAAGTTCCTTAAAACACTTAGCCTGAGGCTGAAAGAAGAAGAAAATATATTTGAGGTTATTGTTACTTTTTCCTACTTCAGGGCTGAAAAGATCTCCAGTACCATTAATGTATTTTTGAAGGACCTAGGTTTTCACAAATTCCTCAGTTTTTGAAGCATGATATCTTAGATTCTGTTACTTGAAAATCCTTCTCAGCTGGATATTGAGAATTCTGCACAGTACAAAATATCCTAGACCTCTATCCTGGCATAAAGAGGGTTTGGAGCAACACCAACCATGATAATATTTTTCTGAGTGTAAGTGATAATAAATTTGACTGAAGATATAACTGGTAATGCACATTTTATTGTACTGGAAAGCTCATGTATTAAAACATTGTTATCCATGTTCCTTATGGTTTTGCCTAAAGAAAATGTCAGTTTCATAGAGTTTGCCTTCTAAGTAAATAAGAGAGATACACAGAATAGGGAATAATAAATACTAACACAGTCATCTCATACTCCTATAAAACTATGCTTTATTGGCTGCTGCAGATGACTTAGCTAATTAAGGCTCTCTACACTTCACAGATAAACTCTAGCATAATAATGAGTCTTCTAATCTCATGGTTTCATTTGTCTTCATCTACACACACTGATGTCTCCTTCCTTCTTCTACATTCTCAGAGAGGTGTAGGGATAAAATCCACTTTTATGTGTGTTATTGCCAAATGGAACAATTTAGCAGTCTAAGAACAATTGACTTTCAGTATGTCTTAAGCTCATAAATGTCTTTTAACAAGTTCTTCTTGGCTGTTCTTCAGTCTCATTCTGCCTGGTAAGTGTGCCTTAATCCCCCTTGGGTTTGAGTCAAATGATATCAGAAATCTAGGTTTACTGGAGAAATCTGAAGATTTTTTTCAAATTATGGAGGAAACAATTTGCTGTTCAGAAAAGTGATTCAAACAGCCCACTTTTAAATGCAAAAGAACAGCTCATAAAATTGCTTTTAGGAACAACTCAATCACACAAATGCCTGTGTTTCTTCATTTTACAACAAAAATTTCCTTTGAGTTGTGTTGATATTAGCATCTGAGCACAATATATTTGTTTAAATTCGTATTATTATTTAATTTTATTGTTTAAAGAAATGGTACCCCAGTTGTATTAAATTACCACTCTCCCATACAATTTCCAGGCTTGTTTAGAAGTTAGGAGAGGCTGGGCATCTTTCACAAAAGTCTGGAGTCAAGCCTCCTCTTTCAGGCAATTAAAAAATTTACCTAATATTCCTATGCTTATTGGACTCAGTGTCAGAGAACACTTCTGGCCTCATTTAGTTGGCTAATATAGATATGACTCGTGAACTAACCTGTGGTTTCCATGCATACAGAGGTAAATTGTTAGGTGGGACTAAATGTATAGCTTTCTTCTAAGGTCTACTGTTATACATCTTTTTACTAAAGGGGATACCTAAACTTGCCTAAGTTTCTGGAACAGGTCTGGTGGAAAAGCAGGCTGGACAATAGTCCAGTTTTTCAAAACAAATCTGATAGTGGAGCAGCTTCTTACTTCTGCGTAATTTCTGCATAGCAAACAAATATCTGGAGCAATCACCACCGAGCAAGAGACATGAGTTCTAGACCTCCTCAAGCTTGTATTTCCACTCAACTAAATATTTCTAGCTGTGTGTGTGGGAAATCTCTGAATGCATCTGCCGAGGTTGTGCTATTGTGAACATACAAATGATTTTTAGAGTACAGAAAAATCGTAGTGGCTATATTTTGAAGGAAAGTGTAACCCAAATATAATGAGAAACACTGAATGAGATGTTTATATTCCCAAAAGGGGGAAGTGTTCAAACATGTCTTGTTCATAAATGATTGTTCCTGGCAATTGTCTTGATCAGCATAACTGCAAGACGTGTCTTTCTCTTAGTACTGACTACAAACCTAAGTACCTAATTCTAACATTTCATAATATCAACCGAGGTGAAAAAGGTCTCCTAGATCATCAAGTCCAACCCTTGATCCAACACCACCATGGTTACTAGACCACGGCCCTAAGTGCCACATCCAGTCTCATCTTAAAAACCTCCAGGGATGGTGAATCCACCACCTCCATGAGCAGCCCATTCCAGCGTTTGATTACTCTCTCTTTAAAAATTTTTTTCCTAATAATTGACCTAAACCTCCCCTGGCACAGCTGAAGACCATGCCCTCTTGTCCTACTGCTGGTTGCCTGAGAGAAGAGACCGACATCCACCTGGCTACAACCTCCTTTCAGGTAGTTGTAGAGAGTAATGAGGTCTCCCCTGAGCCTCCTCCAGGCTAAACAAACTCAGCTCCCTCAGCCTCTCCTCACAGGACTTGTGTTCCAGTCCCTTCACCAGCCTGGTTGCTCTTCTCTGGACCTGCTCCAGCACCTCAATATCCTTCCTGAACTGAGGGGCCCAGAGCTGGACACAGTGCTGCAGGTGTGGTTTGGAGTTTCATATGGGGGTGAAGCTTTTAGTTTTCAGTGTATTGTGGTGCTCTGATTCATGTGGTCACCCTGGCCAGTCAGCTTAGGATCTCTGTAGAGTTAATGGAGAGAAGTAATTACTTTGAAGGTGCATTTATCTTAGCTTGTCTGCATTTGGTCAGAAGATTCACACCTCAGAAACGACAGTTCTCTTTACTACTTCTAGGAGAAATCTAGCTTAGATTTAACCATTTCAATTTTACATATTTTAAGTGATGCCAGTCCCTTTCTCTGAATATGACTACAGATGTCTAAAAATGTGACCTTAAAATGTAAAGAATAAAATCCACATCTTGAACTTTCTGTGGCTCTTTGGAAGATATAGGCTACAAACATGTTGGATAAGCTGACACATTCATTTTCTGCAACTATGGGTATTCTTTCAGGCTTCAGAAATGATTCAGATCCTTTATTTGTTCATAGTCAAAGAACTAAAAAGTAGAAATTCCTGTTAGATTTAGTTGATAAAATTTCAGAAGATCTGAGGTTGTTCTGTGACATGAAAATTGATTTCCTAAGACAGTGTAATACCAAACATTCTCCAGGGAGAAGGAGTTCCTTTCTGTCGAGTAAACGTGGTGTCCTCCCAAGTCAGAGGGAGTGTTTGGGTAGAGCTGGTTCTGAGTTGGAGGGAATGGTTTGGTGGCATTGATTCTGAGACAGAGGGAGTGATCAGGGTAGAACAACTACAGTTGGGTCACAGGCTATGCATGAGCATTTTTGCATGTTAATCACTCTCTCTTTTGTACACTTCTGGTTTTAATTTTGTTGCTGTTACTGCTTGTTTTCTTGTCTCATTGCTGTTTCCAGTAAACTGTGTTTTTCTCAATCTGTGATCTTTACCTTTTGCACCTCCAGTTCTCCTCTTCAGCCACCTGCAGGATGAAGGAGAGAGGGGGAGGGAGGAGCAATCAGCAGTGTGGTTTTAAGTGGAAACACTAAATTGCAGAATACTATTCCTAAACCACAACAACAATCCTTACTTCAAAATACTGTAATAAATATTTAGTATAATAACCAACACAGGACAACATTAGCATTAATTAAATTATTAACTCAAATTTCTTATCATTGATTTTGTCTTCTACTTTTTGAGACACAGAATATTGCCTGTAGAAGTATAGAAAAGTGACAGAAGCACAGCAGGATTCCCAGAGGTGGAAGCTTTTTCTCTCATTACCACTTTGCCCCATTCTTTACAATTACAATTTGTCCAAGGAGTTGGCATATAAGCCTATCTGTTTTGATAGCCTTATTTCAGACTTGAGTTACTGGTGATGCTACTAGCCAATTCTCTCAAGCCCTACAGAGTGATAAGAATAATAGGAAAGAAAGATGAATGAATGTAGAAGCAAGACTCTAGACTAATTATAATTTAAAAAAAAAAAGTCTGTGAAAGGAAAGTAGTTCTTTGCCATCGGGGGAGGAAAGAAATATGAACATCTTTGGATCATGCAGTTCAGATGACTTAAGGCAATTCATAACCAACTGCTAAAATAGAATATACTGTCAGCAAACAGAAGTACAAGGTATGGTAACTGAAAACAGGTTTGTCAATGTATCTTCCACAATTTAGTAGAGTAATAAACTGAATGTGTTAAACTGTATAGTATTCAGAAATATGGGTAAAGCAAAATTGAGAGCATGCTACTACTGTAAAGTAATCCTGCAAAGAAATGTAGGTCTCTTAAGTGAAGTTGTGTTTTCACATGAAAGTGCCTGCCCTTTTGTTTTTTAAAGATCTGAGAACAAATGCACCTGGGCTTGACACTGAAAGCCTCAAAGGAGGGGCCCCACATATCTTTATGTTTTATCTTTATGGAATCACAGCCTTTTCATTGCCTAGTGCTCCTCCAGTCATGTCATAATGTTCAGTCATCAAATGACTGTAGATCAAGTTATCCCTTCAGAATTAGTTTGTTTTGGTGTAGATCTTCCATAGGTTTACTTGTTTGTACAATGAGGGACTTCATAAATGTTACTGTATCAGTGGTTTTTCAAGGGTTATTGTGATATCCTAATACTGTTGACCAAAAGGAGGTCTGTATTCATATTCAGTTTAGATTAAAATGCTTGGTGCCAGGAAACACTGTGTAGTCAGTTGTCTTCTAAATGTAATGAAGCTTAAATGAGATCTGATGTTAAACCAAGTACAGAGACATAAAATATGAGCAGATATAAGATCAAATTACCCTTTATAAGAGAAGAGGTATTACCTTTAAAGATTTTTCTTATTTCTAGCACTAAAAGTAATACTTTTGAGCTTAAAGACACTTCACAATACTGTTTGGGTAAAGCGTACTTCATTTCTCATCCAAAACTGAATTTGTAGTGTTACTGTGAGTTTGGAATGATTCCCCCCTTTTTTTTTTTTTTTTTTTTTCAGTCCTTAATTCACTTCACCAACAGAAGATTCTATGTAGGTTTTTCAAAAAAACCTGGAGCATGAAATAACTCATCCTGCCTTGGTGATACCTAATTTAAGGCTAACAGATTGTCTCAGTTTGAGACAATTTGGAGGAGCAGAGACCTTGGACTGAAGTCTCCTGCCTTGGATTCAATATCCCTGGTTTCTCCAATACAGAGAGAGACCAAATATGCCCAGATGTAAGTGAAAAAGTAACTCTTTACCAAGAATAAATGCTAATAACAATACTGATAAGATTGAGCTAAACCAACTGATGAAAAGAAACTTCCCAAGCCCTGCCCATTGGACCAAATTAAGATGGTGTCTGGCTTCCCTATCCAGAGTCAAGATGGCCACCCTTCCACATGATTTGCCTCTGCCACACCCAGAAAACCTAGCAGGAAACAGCAGATAGCTAGAATTTGATACTGGCAGCTGCTTGCGTGGCACTGGAATGAGGCTGCAGTGCTGGTACAGGCAGTTGGAGCAGAGCTGCAGACCACCCCCCTCCAGGTGACTGGAAGGAATTGCCAGACACCCATTGGATCCAGTGAGACTTGGTTGTTGCAATTTCAATGTTTGTTGATCGAAGTAGTGATTGCAGTCCAGATCCATTGACGTGGTGGTAAAAGCCCTGGAGTTTTGGGAGAAGCCCCAAAACTCAGAATTATATACACTCAGGATCAGGTGGGAATGCCTCCAACACCTCCCTTGAGGTGAGGAGTTTTACACTGTATGATGGAATACTGTGAGTCACGGGGTACTTTAGGAGTCTGTGACACCTTCTAAGATGTTGCAGCTGTCTCTTATGTCAGTGCAGCTGAGTCCATTTTGGCACATTATGGCTCTTCAACAAGAGATTAAATCATTCAGACTGGGTGTGAATGTTCCAGGGGAGTTATCCCATCTGAGTTATCTGTGTAAGGAAAAAGAAACACCCAACTCGAAGGATTTGCCTCTTTCCTTATCTTTTTTAACACCCAGCCTGTAGCCTGAGGTGTAGATGTGTACACCTTCAGCCCCTGGCTTGGGTGGCCACCCTGCACATTTTTAGCAAACCACACTGCTGACTGAGCCATTGGCACCAATAGTCCAGTCTCTTACAGCACCTGGGTGGTCACTGCAGGTGGTCAAATGTTTGAGTCAATAATCACTAGCAGTTCAGTCTCTTTTAAGAAGGTAAAACACCAAAAAGCCAAAAGGCATATTTGGAGAAAAAAAGAAAAAGGTGGACACCAGGACACAGATTTACAGGTACAATACCTAAGGATAGAAAAGGGTTGTGTGGAATGCTCACATACTAGAAAAGTATTCTTCTTGAATACAGTGTCATTGTAGGTTTTAAATATTATTAGTAAGATGTAAATGTCAGCAACTTGGACTTAGTCTGTATTTGGTATTGGCTCTTTATGGTCTGTGTTCAGAGAAAGGAGATTGTCCTTGTTAAGTTGCCATGGCAATAGGTGGTGTAGAAAAGCCTCAGGTAAATAAATAATAGCAGAGCCAGGGTGTGATTCACCTAACTCACTATAATAATCTAGAGCCATCCTAGATACATAGGGTACTCCTCTTAATCTCCAGCTATTGCATCAGAAAAACGTGGGATTCTCATGTGTTCTGGCTCTCAGCTCCACACTTACACCTCAGGTACCTTACAGTAACTCAGATGATATGAAATAACCTATATTTAGGCAAACTAGTCACTTTGTCAGACTTCTTCACTTCTTTTGCCTTACAGATTTAGGTGTGCCTGTTCCTCATTTCCAGGCACACGGAAGATTCAGGGCTGCTTTGGACACACCCTGATCTGCTATATAACTGTGGACATTACTACGACAAAACGTCTCAAAGCTATACTCTGTCAACTTTGCAGAAATCACTGAATTGGTGTCTTTAGAGGTGAATCTAGAGAATAAGCTAGAGTTCCAAGAAAATACAACACAACTTAATACTTTTGTATAGCTGATGAATTTTAAACATGCTTCATATGTACTTCATGGTGATCTTATTTGGGATTTAAGTGTGTAACATACACACATTCCTTTCCTTCTCTTTTCAGTTCTTGCTACCACCCTTCCTATACTACCAGCTGTCAGTGTAATTTGTGGGATGTTTCATTGGTTAGACACACTAACAAAAATTCCACACATTACCATGTCTTTAATGGGAGGAAAGTAGAACATGAATATTGCTATATTGAAGTGACTATAGGAGAGAAAAAAAAATCCCACAACATTTTTACAATTGTGAATCAAACCCACAAACAGTTATGGATTCTTTACTTCTTCAATTGAACTTATAATTTTACTGAGTTATGTTCAAAATTACAGATGAAATTCAGGCTCTGATATAGTTACTTAACGCATGAGGTCTCAGGGAGCTGCTTTAACTGTTATGATAATATATGAATGACAAGATGCTATCACTGTCAGCTGTTCTACATGGGCCTTGTTATACATGGATGTGGGACTACCTCTGTGTCTAACAATTTGTCCTGACAGTCAAAAATCTTGTCATATATTGATCTGACATCAGATTCATGTATAACAAGATTTTTGATTGACAGCTGAGCAACTGCCCAGGACAAAACAAAAACCCTACTGTTTTTGAAAGCTAACACTGCCAGCCAGTAATCTGACTTTTCTGTAGCAATTACCCACATCTACAATGTCTTGTATCTTTAATTTTATATATTAAAAAACCCTTCAAATTGGTAAAATTACAAAGATTGGATTTAGCTTCTTAATGAAATATTAAAGATAAGAACTGGTGTAGCTATCTTAACAAATGCTGTAGAAAACCATACTTGGCAGCTTCAATTTTGCTTCAGATATATGGAATATCAAAACAGCAGGGAGAAAGTGAAAAGGCTAAGGGGAATTAAGGTGATGCGTGTAAGAAAAACACATTAGACATGAGGTTTTAGAGGCTGGGTATTATCATTAAAAATCCCCAGCAGAAACCACCACTGGGATTTTTTGAAGTTTGAGGGAACTTGAGCAGAATGTGTCTCATAGTTTCTGCTTGCTTATGTCTTACAATATTTATGTTGTTCTGAAGAAGCTTTCTGTATTCTAGTGACTAGTAAGAAGAAAAGGAGAGGAGACCAGTGTCAGCTTCACTAAGCTTTCGGCAGGCCTGTGCAAAGGACATTGTTGCAACCATGAGACAGAGAGGGAATAAGAAAGAACATAAACCACAGTGAAGTGATTAGGCATTTATCATTGAAACTACCACAACACCCAAATAATTTAAAGTGTATCATCAACAACAGAGAGTTACTCAAGCACCATCAGTCATTGAAAGCAACCAAAAACATGGCTCAGAATTTTATTGCAGATATGCTATCATCAGCACAACTATAGTTTTGTATTTACCTTTACAAATCACTGTAGCTAATCCTGTGTGTTTTAAGTCACCTGGAAGTCCCCGGTTGTTAAATAGAAAAAGGGCTAACAAAGTTTTACAGGTCAAGACTAGAGAATAAAGTTCAAGGCAAATGGCTGATGAAATCCATTAAGTAAGACTAATTATGATCGGCAGTTTAAGACAAATGGGAATCTTACTACCGATGTCAATTGACTGGGGATCAAGCTTTAAGGGATCTCACCTGATTCAAAGGTTGTCTTCCATCCTTTACTCCAACTGCTTTCAATTAATCTGATGACCCAAGGCATCCACTACAAGGATACAAAGTACCCGTTAATGTAGCTTAACTGGTTGGTTAAGTCAGGTTTATGACTCCTTTGTGTTACTCAACTATTGCAAAGCATTCAGAACATACAAAGTCTAAAAGCTGTAGAGACCGATTTTAAACACATATAAACACATATGCACCATTTCTCCTGTGCTTATCTTCAATTTACTCAGCATCCTAAGCCACTTAAAAAACATTAATTAAGCCTTCCAATAGCTCTGTAAGCGTTTTACTTGGAAGGGCGTTATGTCTATTTTATGCTTCAGTGAGCAGTTGTACAAGGACAAGACAGCTTGCTTGGTTAATTCTGTGTTTGAAATTATATTTCTAAAACGTTGGTTTCCAATTACTGTCACTACTCAAATAAACAGCTAAGTTGACGGAATGACTGGTAAAGGGAGATGTCCACAAACACAGGCAAATAGAAGTGGATGCGTGTATGCATGTATGCACACATTTCCTTTCAAAATACCAGATTCAATGTTGGAATTTGAAGAAGTCCAAAGTCAGAAAATTACAGAACTGCAGAGCTTGGAGCAAAATCCAGTATAAACTACTAAATGCCAGCTTTCAGCTTTAGTAATGACGTTTGATGCTGTTATGAAACACTAATCATTGGTGGTAATATGAGTTACATTTGTCTTCCTTAGCTACCTGTGCCCCAGTATGGGGGAAAAGTAGGAAGAAACTCTTTGTCAGTGTGAGGATTTTTGTGTCCTGTTTGTGTTTTATTCAATGCAATCCATTATTAATTCCTACATTCCTAAAACCTCCAGCAATATTGAAACCAACACTTTCAACTGCAGCCTGAGCCATGGTATCTATTAAGTGAGATCTTTGGAATCACTACATTTGAAACCACTCTCAATTCAGGGAATCTGGTAAATCTCTCTAGCCTGTACATATTTCTGTGAAAAGGCTTATTTTCAAAGAACAGCATTTTTTTTCCTCTGGGTTGAGGGTAGCTTCAGCCTGAGAGCTGATACTTCAGAAGTTTCCAGCTACAGTCAGATGTGACATAGGCTGAATTTCAGGTCATAGTTAGAAACTGAAAGTTTCTTTTTTTGTTAGCTTTTTTTGTTGGTTTGTTTGTTTGTTTGGTTGGTTTTTTTCTGAGTATTTTAGTTATTTGAAATTATAAATTTTATAAATCTATTAAATATTAATTTTAAATCACAAAATGCTCTGCATACAGTATGTGGAAAAGTGCACATTTTTATTTTGGAGGTTGAGAGTGATGAGTGTAATTAAACATGTACTCAGCTATTGTAAAAATCAAAATCAGTATTGTTTTGTTTTTTTAAAAATAAAACCTAAGACACATTAATATGGACTGATTTATACAGACCTGATGTATCACAAATAGAAGGAAACTGTACTGTGCAACCAAACAAGTGTTCTGGGATCTTTCTGCTGTGCCTTGCAGCACCTTGTTCTAGCAAGGACAGCAATTGCAATAACTTTTTTTTTATATAGCTTTTATGTTTTCCAAATCCTGAAATACAAACAGGTGTATTCCAGGATGTTGTCACAGTCTTACCTTATTTAGAATTTCTTTAGTTCTTTTGTACTTTGGGGTTTTCTCTTTCATTTTCTTGGGTTATAACATCTGTCAGTTCTGTTTTATGGGTTTGTTTGTCTACAGAAAATGGAAAAAGTAATGATTGTGCCAAGAGACCTCTTTTTCTACCAATATCTATGTATCATTTTATATGACCATGAAGAATGGCCATTCAGGACTTGCTTACAATGGAGACAATGTGCCTGATGCTGATATCAGTTACACCAATGTAAACCAAAAGAAGCTGCACTGTTTCACTAGAGTAAAATTAAAGTAAGATTTGAGGAAAAGCTTTTCAAAATCAGTCCTGATATACAAAAGTATTTTGTGAAAGGTCAGATAAATAATTTTAAATTAGTTTTAAATGTTGTCTCCCCTAAAAATATTCTAGTTGGCCATAAGAAAAATAACACAGTCTAGGCCTTTGACTTACTTTGACAATACCAGATTTCTCATGCCTCACTATGTATCACTGTGTAGGTCTCTCACAACAGCTGCACATGCTGTCTCAAGTTATTAACTCCAGTAGGAAGCCTGAGGAGCTGCTGACTAGCTTCCTCTCCTACAGGGTTTCTACACTGGTTTGTTGGGCTCATGCATGGAAAGTGGATGGTTTAGAAGAAGTCATCCTCTTAACAGGGACTCTTAAGAAGCTTCGTTCAGATACCAAAAAACTACTACCCTTCTCATCCTGTTCCGGGCTGTGTTTGGGGAACAGAAAGAAAATAAAATTGTGGGGGAAAAAGATCATCAAATCATCTTTTGTTTTGGCCACAGTGACCAGAGTGAGTTTTATGTGAAATTTCTGTCTATATACTGTATGTCTGTGTAATGGTGTCAGCATTAATACTATAGATCAGGTTGATAATTCCTGAGAATAAATAATTACTTTTGGTGTATTTAGATGCTACAGTGACTGGTGTTTACATGAACTGATATACATGTTCAGTATGTAAATTGAGCCATATATCTGGCCAGCAAGTTGTGCAGTGGATGACCTGATTTTCAGTAGTTGAAACAGAGTATGATAAAATCATTGGACTGAAAAATTGTCTTATGAGACAATGATAAAACTAAAAAGTTATAAAGAAGTCAATGAAGTAACCTATAAGGTAGTTTAATTTCTTCACTACCTCTGAATGAGAAACTTACATTTAGTCAGTTTTGGGAAGGAGCTGGGTTCTTTCCCAATGGTGGGAAAGAAAAAAAAATACGATAGATGTAATGCCTTTCTTGTGCATTTTGGAATCACTTGGTGGATTGTCTATTGCCAAGGCACTTTATTTCTAACTGTCCTGTCACAGGACACAGGTCAAATGGACACAGGATCGTGTCCATAACCAGGAATGTTCTCAAAACCATAGGTATTTTCAAACATGCAATATGTTCCACCATTCCAGTGGGATATATAATTAACATCTTTCTCCACATTGTGTGAATCAGGTATTTTACAAATACCTATTTTCCTTATTGAAAGAACCTCTTTTTTTGTATTTGAAAATGTCCTCCCTCTCCTTCGCTTAATGTTGCTCATGCAAGGTG
This sequence comes from Platyrinchus mystaceus, assembly GCA_035041135.1. Classification (NCBI taxonomy): domain Eukaryota; kingdom Metazoa; phylum Chordata; class Aves; order Passeriformes; family Tyrannidae; genus Platyrinchus; species Platyrinchus mystaceus. The sequence continues at coordinate 60,228,375 of JAWWLV010000001.1, read as the reverse complement.
CTTACTTAATGGAATTTATATGCCCAATTAAAAAATAACTTACTCATATCTTTCTATGTCAAATAGCGTTTGACATATGGATCTTCTGTGGAGATGCAGACAAAGTGGCTGAGTGAACATTTCTGGCCGCTGTCTTAATCCAGATGAAAAAAAAACCTTTTCCCAAAAATATTTGGGCAGGAATTAATGCTCTCAGTAGCTCAACTCTAAAAAGAAAAATAGAAGGGTCTTGGTATAAAATATAAGCAGGGAAATATTAGGCAAGGACACCTGTGTCTTAAAGTGAGATGTGATAGATTTTTAAAAAGTAGATTTTAATCAAATCTCTGAAGAATTTAATCAAATCTCTGAACCTGCATGTTCCATGGAATTTCATTAATCCTTTGCTGTTAAACTGATGGCAAAATGTAATTGACAAAATTCTGGTCTTGTGAAATTCAATAACTAGCCCTTCATGGATTTCAGTGAGTTAAAATTCTTGAACTATCTGTGTATGGTGACTCCATGTTCACTTGAATTTAGAAATAGTTTGCTGTATACTTAGTGTTAAAATATTTCTGAACATTTAAATTGGAATTTATATTAAATAATGGGAAGAAAAAGTACCTGCTCTATTTTGTTCCTCTCCAAAGCAATGGAGAGTGGTCTGGCTTTATTGACTTTTTGATTCTATTTTATGGATTGGTAAGAACAGAAAGGGGCTCTGCCTGTCTATTCAGCACTAAAAAGACTACTTACTGCCTTGGCTTGGGACATGTGAAGAGTTAGAGAGCCCATAGAAATGATTGGAACTCAAAGATGAAAGACTGCTGAAGTCAGCAACTACTACAGATCCTGGTGAACCTACTTTTAGCTTCCGAGAAAGGAAAACTTTTTTATCTGCAATCATCACATATTAGTTTTATGTAGTCATCTGTATACTGTTTAGTTGTTCCTTGACTAACCCTTGCAATAAAAAAAAGTATGTATAGGAGTGAAATTTCACTATGTAACACAGGGGCTGTACTAACAAAATCTGACTAAGCATTTGGTAAAAACAATAATGGTTGAAAGAGATGAGGAATATCAGATGCTAAAAAAATGCAATGAATTTTTTGATAGAACTTACATATCTAGGCTCCAGTTATATATCTTATGTAATGTCCTGGGCAATCCTTTTCTGGCTTTTAAAAGTCTTATGATTCACTGTTAAGATATAAATGTTGCAAATATGAATACATCAATCAAATTTTGTAAAAAAATGGAATTATGTGACTTAATAAAATTATGCCATTACAACTTTCACTCTTCTTTGTAAGTTCTTAAAAACGGTAGAGAAATGTCAGCAACAACAGATGCAGAAAGCAGCATCAATTCTATCAGATTTCTGAAGGAGTCACTCCTTTAGTAAGTTGTGATGGTATACTGTAAGGATTATAACAAATCAATTATTCCTTTGTCTGGAAGGAAATAATGCCCACAATGTGATTGCTATGTCAGTACTAGTCATGAAGTAGGTTTGGAAGCATGTGGAGTATTCATTCTGCAACTAATGAATATTCACTTGACTCTTCTAACCTAACCTAATTGCCCAAAAAGCCATAGGTAGATTTCACTTGACCCTAAACTTTAAACTGTTAGCTACTCCTTTGCCTGATAACAAAGGGATAATGCAATTATTTGTGTACTAAAGCAGAAAAAGGTTGATCCCCAGTAATACGTCCATGAGGTGCATAATATGCAAAACTTTCAGAAAAAATTCATTGCATTTTTTATGCATTGTTGCATAAAAAATTGTCTGCCCAAGAAGTGTAGGAGTCTTTTAAGCATACCACAAAAGTATTAGCTCTAAAGGATAGGAGGACAAAAAAAAGATAAAACAACCATATGGAAATTGAATAAAAAAGCCCCTTTACATAGGCTTAAACCAAGATATTATGGTTTTACTGTTTTTCTGTGCATAAAACAGAGTCCCCCAAATCAGTGGATGTGTGCCTGCATAAGAAAAAAGTCAAAACTGGTGAAAGGAGGTATCTTAATTTGATTTTCTTTTTGACAGTGAGGTAAAGGTCTAACAACTGAAATGGCCAAATGCTGCCAGCTCTAGCTAAGAGATATACATGATAAATAGATCCTGTATCATAGGAACTCTTAGGAAAACTGTAAATTTCATCGGTACTTTCTGTATTTTCATAGAATCATAGAATCAGATGGGTTGGAAAGGACCTCTGAGATCATCAAGTCCAACCCTTGATCCACTATCACCACAGTTACTAGACCATGGCACTAAGTGCCACATCCAGTCCCTTCTTAAATACCTCCAGTGATGGAGAATCCACCACCTCCCTGGCAGCCCATTCCAATGCCTGATTACCCTCTCTGTAAAGAATTTCTTCCTAATAGCTAACCTAAACCTCCCCTGGCAGAGCTTGAGACTATGCCCTCTTGTCTTACTGATATTACATATCACATCTGTAACATACACCTATTTTTTACTTTGTGGACTTGATTAGAAGATTTTTTTTTTAATTCAACTTCATATTCTTCAATAACAAATTTTTCCCATCCCCTGCTTCAGTCTTCCCTGCTTGATCTTTTTGAAGGGCTATTTTTCCACTAAGGTAATTTCTTTGACCTGGCCCAAGCCTAATCTGACTGGGAAGAAAGGTGACTTACAGCACAGGGACAAAAGGCAGACTGGAAGAGTCTCCAAACTCCTTTATGAGGAGATTATGTGACTCGTGCTCTAATGCAAAAATCTGGGAGACATCCAGACTCACTCTTCTCTTATTTGTGTTTCAATCATTTTGAGAACTGACAAAGGTACACTTCAATCCTGTGATAAAAATGAAAAGATTTGTCTTTTTATCCATATACTGTAAATAAATCATCTTGTTTTTATAAGTCTTCCTTGTTTCTATGTGGTCTACTGAGAATGACAAAGAGTACAAGGCACCTGAACCCCAGTGAACAATACTGCTATTTTGTGGGTGGTGGGAATGTCAAAAATGCTTTTGTGGCCATTTGCACTACAAGGAATTAAGACAATAAAGCTGGGGCTTGATAAATACTGTGATAACACTGTCAACCTGTCTGTCATGATTAGTGTCCTGGAGCAGGGGGCTGTTCACTTGCTCCCTAGTGGAAAGCTAAGGATTGCTGTCTTTCCCACTTCTCCAATTTGGAGATGGAGAGGAGTTTACAAAGCAAGTGTTTATGTTTTCCTTTTAAAGCTGTGTGGTTCACAAATGCCATGATTACAGGCACTCTACCAAAAATACAGTACAGATGACATGTAGCTTCAGAAATCAAAAGGTAGTAAACTTCTTGGTTTGTACCAGAAGCCTCACATCAATAGTAACAGGAAGAGATTTAAAAACAAAACCAACCAACCAACCAACCAACCAACCAAAAAACAAACGAAAAATCCAACAACTTTGTAAAAACAGTGTTCTTTCACATTTGGGAGAAATTTATGAGATCTGTATCTTTCAGAAAGACTGGCTTGTCCAGGAAAGCCTTGATTTCTCAACAGCTCTGTACAAACCTTGCCTATAGACCAGGGTTAATTAGGACTGACAGGAGATGACTTCATTACTCAATAAAATATTCCCCTTTCTGCCCACTTCAAGACCCCTTCTACAGGTGAAAAAGATGCTTAATTTTGATAATTTTTTGCTGAAAGCACATATGAGAGGTCATGTAGAAAAACAGAGAAAAGGAAGAGTGTTTGCCTATATCAGTAAGTTTTAATTATACTGCATCTTTTGCTTTAGAAAAGTAAATGTAGAAATATAAGAATGATGATTTGAGGATCTCTGGTTGCTGATGGGAATATTTTAAGAAAAAATGTTACTAAATACTATGGGTCACATTCAGCTTCTGTGTAGGTGGGCAAAACTTCCTTTGCCTTCAAGGAAAATTGCACTAATGTAAAAATAAGTATTGCCATATATGGCACTTTCCTTTAAAACTGAGTAACCAGAAAATTATTTTAAAAGGAGAAAAATTTTCAGATTACCTGATGCTGATGTTGAAGAGGTGCATATAGTATTCTGGCCAGTAATTAATGTAGAGGTACTTTTGTGTTTAATAGATAAGGGGTTTCAAAAAAAGGCACTCTGACCTGCAGCTAAAACAGCTGTGAATATTTCTACTTTTAGATGACAAGATTCTTCCTGAAATTATTTCTTTTATAATGTCTTCACAAAGTGATACTATTCTGTCTGCTGTCAAACAAGAAAAAAAGGGAAAAAATAGAGGCAAAAAAAGCGCTATGTTTTAAGGCCAGAGAATGCACCCTTTTTCCCAAAGTATCAAAATCTCCTCTGCCTAGTCTATGTAGACTTTTGCTGTTAAAGACAGAATTTGTAGGGAAGGATAGTAGGAGGTCTTTTCTTATTCCAAAGAAATTAAGGTTCCAAATGGAGGAGAAAAGATACCTTTTTCATGACTGATGATGCTAACAGGATGTTTGATATTCAATTTGGAGCACATAACCTATCAAAGGTGACAGAGGACTCTAGATTTCCTTGCACACCATGTGAATAAATCCCACTGGTTACTTGTGGACTGTGTTCGTCAGAATTCTGTAGAGTTACCCTAATAAAACCCACAACATGATGAGTTATGAATTAAGGTAAAAATTAGCTAATATAACCTGGAGTAATTCCCTTGCATGTGTGACCTCAGTATGGATGGGACGTTACAAAAATGAAAAATGGTGAGACAGGGAATAAATTTTTTTTTATTGGCTCTTTTCCATTCTTATTCAAGTCTGCTTAGAATTATTTCCAGATGGAGGATCATCCAGATAGGTCAGTATACTGCATGGCCAGTTTGTATGGGTAGGAGATACTGAAAGCAGCATATATTGTGCCATTTTGTACCCTTTAGCACATTTGCAAAGCAGTAGTGTTACTAATGCCTGCAATTTCCTTCTTTTTATGATAGTTAAAGTAACCCAAATATATCAAATTAAGATAGTAGATAAATTGTAAAATTAGAAGATAGTTCTATGTTTTGGCCAAAAACATTGTCTAAGTGGAGTATAAAAGCTTTCTTACCTGCGTTGATTTATTGTATTTTTAGGCAGGAGTGAAAACTTTGCTGAAAATATTGTGACTTGTGACTGTTTTTTATTTTTTTCTGATGCAAAAAATCAAAATGAAAGATATAATCTCATGTTGTATCCATAATATTTTGTTTGTGTCTGAGATCATAGGAATAGTAATTTGTTTCCAATAAGCCTTCAGTTACTCCATGGCATGTATTCCCAGTCTGGACTAAAATTCTCAAAATGCATTCTGGATAGTTGTCCTATCAAAGCACCCAGTGCTTTGAAGAAGCTTTTCTGTGCTGTACTACTAAAGGTAAAGTGAGGCAAAAAAAGGAAAAAGAAACACAAGATGCCACTGTGTTTTAGGTAGAAAACACTTACTTTACCTTTGGGTTGAGTTGTCAGTGAAATTTTTCTGCTTGAATGTATAAAGCACCAGGTGCTTTGTGTTTCATTTTCCTTTGTCTTTCAACATATTCTGTGCTAAATCTCATGTTCTGCCAAGAGTCAGTTTTAAATGTTTCTCTTTTGTTTTCATCTGTTCTCATTATGAAGAATTCTTGCCATCTTATTAAAGATTTGGCAGAAGTTGCTGGATTAAATGACTCGTTGATTTTTTGAGTGGGGAGAGGACAATAGCAACTGTATTTGTAAAGCAAAGATTCTTTAAGTGTCTTAAGTCCATGTGAGGACACAGATTTAGCAATAAAGAACATCTAGGTAGGTTTCTTTTTTCTTCTGTAGTGCATTATATTAGGGTTTTTTTTTTAAATATCTGTAAGAAAGTTTAGGTATAAATTTGAGTTCTGTAGGTACAGGGATGCCATTCAGAGGGACCTTAACAAGTCAAGGAATGAGCCTGTGTGAAGCTCATAAAATTCAACAAGGCCAAGTGCAAGGTCCTGAACCTGGGTTGCGGCAATCCCCAGTACCTGTAAAGAGTGGGGGATGAAAGTACTGGGAGCAGCCCTGCCAAGAAGAACATGGAATACTGGTGGATGAAAAACTGGTCATGAGTCAACCATGTGAATTTGCAGCCCAGAAAGCCTACCATATCTCAGCCTGCATCAAAAGAAGAGTGAGCAGCAGGTTGAGAGAGGTGATTCTACTTCTTTACTCCACTCTCATGAGACCCTACCTGGAGCACTGCTTCCAGCTCAGGGGTACTCAGCACAGGAAAGATATGGACCTGTTGGACTGGTCCACAGAAGGACCATGAAAATTGAGCACCTCTCCTGTGAAGAGAGACTGAGACAGTTGGGGTTGTTCAGCTTTCCAGTACTTAAAGGGGGCTAAAGAGGACTGCAGAGAGACCTTTTTACTAGGGTCTGTAGTGATAGTACAATGGTCAATGATTTCAACTGAAAGAGGATAGATTCAGACTAGATATAAGAAAGAAATATTTTATGATGAAGATGATGAGACACTGGAATAGGTAGCCCAGGGAAGTTGTGGATGCCAAATCCCTGGAGGTGTTCAAGATTAGGTTGACATTAAAGAAATTACACAAAAATTGTTGCTGGCATTATCTTTGTTTCCTATATAGTATGGATATATTTGTGATGCCCTTCTGAGAATCCCCCTGGAACTGAGAATCTTCTTCCTACTCATCTTTAATTTCTGAGGCCACCAACTATCATTGTTGAATATCCCATAACATTAATTGTTACCTCAATACAAATGGCTCCCCTTTTCTTTCCAGTGTTGCTTTTGAGGTAAAAAAGCAGTTTTATTCAGTGAGTGCAAATATACTTCTCTCTGAAGTTGTATTAATTTCATCTCTACCTGTAGCAGTTTACTTAAGAATAGTATTTCTCCACTTTATCTATACAATACAGTTTCATTATTTGTTTACTTCTGCAGCCTTTCATGTCTTTTACCAAATGATCTAAAGAAAAAGTCTACCCTCCTGATCTTCTAACTGCTGTCATTTGGCCCAGCTATCCTACTTTTGCTTAGTGCATTGAAAATATTTCATAACATTTGGCGCTTCTAAAATCCCATTCTCCAGGTCCCTTACAAAGTCATCAGGAAAACATCAGTAGTACCTAATATCTGACATTTATATTTTCACCCAAGGCTTGTAGAATAGAAAGAATGAGAACATCTAATTTCTCCACCTACCAATGAAAGCATTTCTTTTCATGACTCCTGCCTCATTTGCCACCTCTCCTTTCAGCAACCAATAACTGTTCTCATCTCTCTAATCATTGCTCACAACAAAATCTGAACTAATTTTATTTTCAGTACAGTTCTAGTGATAGTACAGACTTTCCTTTGTCTAGCTAACAGCACTCTTTTTGTTCATTTTTCTTTTATTTCTAGACTTTAGTTAATTTTTTAGCACTGAGGACCATGACATGTTTTTGCCCCATTTCCACAGACATCTATTTTTCTGTTTTCTCATATACATAAGTAAATAAACAAAAACAACAACAGATACCCCACCTATTTTGTCCTGATTCCCCCCCCCCCCCCCAAAGACATTTATCTACAGAATTGCCTTTTCAAATTTCATCATTTGGGTTTTTTTATTGATCAGAATTTCTGCCCTTACCTCATCTCAGTAGGGGATCATTGTGATCCTTAGGATCTTATCCTATGATTTAAGACTTAGGTCACTTGGTAGTACATATTTCTTTCAGTTTGGGTTCTGATCTCCTGTTTCAAAGACTGAGTCTAGGTTTAGTATTTATGACGTCCCCGTCCTACTGAATCCCCCATAAAGAGTGGAAAGCTACATAAATTATTCCTTAATAATAATAGGGAATAAGTGTATTTAGTGCTTTTATCTGTAGGAAAGTGAGATGTGGAATTCCAGACTGTAGACAGCCTTTTTACCTTTTTACCTTTGTGTTCAGGAGCATAAAACAGTTCCTTCTAAGAAAACAAACAACTGGCTGAATAGATTTTTTTACTTTCATAATTCTTTATAATTCAAATATTTGGGGTCTTCTGTTATGGACATCCACTGTATTATACAATTTTAAGAAGACCTGAATAAGTAGGAATAGAGTCAGTTTCTGATAGGATTGCCAAATCAGCCAGATATTCTCACACGACGGAGTTAAGTGTTGACATGACTCAGTCAGTGTTGCCAATTATCATCTTCTGTTGGGGCAGTTGGAGGGAATAATTTACAGTATATTGAGTGAGCTACAGGAAAAAAAAAAAAGAACCAGATAAAAAATCAGGATTCGATAAATTTCCACTTTAACTTGTCTTCCTGGTGACAAAATGGGATTTAGAGTTTAGAGTTAGATCTATGTCTTCCCACATAGGACGTGGAGTCTGCTAAGAACAACTAAGAATTGAATCTGGGAAACCTCTGGGCTGCCTGAGGAACTACCTTGATATAAGCATAGGAATCAGTGATGACAGGTGTATATATAACATCCTGCCCATCTCTAAAGTCTGCTAGCTGACTGAAAGCTCGTCAGAAGATGCCTTCAGTCACTTATGATCCCTGACACTGTACTCTGCCTAGAAGGTAAGTTGCTTACTTACAGCTCCTCTTCAAAGAATGAAACAAGATTCTTCCTGGTGGTAATGAAAAATGTGCTACAATTGCCCAGTTTGGTGGGATTGGCTAACAGACATTTATAAATTGGGAATTCTCTAGGTACAGAGAGGATTTTTTGAGCTGGAGACAGACTCACATCTCTTCTCCTTCCCTTTAGGCTTTTATATAGAGTTAACATGTTAGAGTATTTTCAAGACCTATGGAGGTAGAAATAGAAATGTATGAGGAATGATCCCACCCTGCTGGGCTCTTGTCCGGCAGGTTAAAAAGTTTGCCAGTGGTATCATGCAAATATATACAGAGAGACTACATTTGGGGTGGCCAAAAACCAAAACAAGTTATTAGACATCCTACAATTCCTGGTGAACAAAATTCTGTTAGTCTAGTCATATCTGTTTCACCTAACCATCACCCTGATGCTGAGAAAGTTATGGAGAAATTACATGTTGCTGTACTACTTGGGAAAAGGGTGACTCTTCTGGGGATGTCTGCTTTACAGTTTATGCCTGCTTTGCTTTGAAAACAATGCTTGAAGAATACCTAGGAGTGAAATTCAGCTGATTATGTGCAGAAATGTGCAAAATACAGTGAATCATCCAGGAGAAATAAACACTTCTAGGGAGCAGTTCAAAGTACTATCCTGAGTTAGATGTCTAAACCAGGTCTGTTGTACTGTACTTGAAACTGCTGTTTCTCTCTCATCAGCTATAAAAGGAAACAGATATAGATACCTAAACTGTAGCATGCTTAAAGTAATAGGAGAATCCAGGTCATCATATTTACCCAAACAGCTACTAATCTATCATATAACTGCAATTAAGAAACCTATATTTCTCTGAATTACTAACCACAATTACCCTATGCTGTCCACATTATATGACCAGACACTTTAAATTCAAGCCTGTTCATTGAGGGGATGAATTGCATAATTCAAATTAAAAAAAAAATAGTAAAAAAATAGTAAAAAATATTAAAAATATTCAATGGAAAATCATGTGTTCTAAAAATTACAAAATCACTGGGATTTGCAGATATTTGTTAAGTGCTGTTACCATGGACTCAAGAAAGGAATAATGTGCACTGAAAGAGAAAGCAAAAAAAGTGTTACACTTCTCTCTTCCAATTCCAATATAACATTTTGAAATTAAAAGATATGGTTGTTGACTTTGATATAAAATCTGAAACTCCTAAATAACTGCAGATTGGTAAGAAGTTCAAAAACTCTTTTTTTTTTTTCCCCTTCTTTCTGTTTATCTACATTTACATCCAGCATCAACTGAGAAAGCAACTTATCTAATAGGAAACAAGCCACTACAAGGACAGTTAAAGCCATGCCTACGAGAACAGTATTTTCTCTATTTACTAAAGCTTAAATATTTACCCCAGTGTGTTGCAGAGAAAATATGGTTCCTGGATTTGTACATACAGATCGAGTCAATCTGAATTTGGCACAGCTCAGGAGAATATCCAAAGGTGAATGTCAGCAATGTTTAAATGCTTTTTGCTCCCAGGGCTTCTAAACAGTTAGTTTTGGATAGTACCAGAAACCAGTGGCTGTTTTACAAGTGACAGCTTGCTAATAGCCTGAATGTGGGTTTAATCAGCAGAGTTTACTACAATGAAAGGACACTACTGCTAATCTGAACCTAGCTACTGGAGTGCATTGGGATACAAGGCAGAGGGTTACTTAGGATTCACATTACACATCTGTTTGAATCCTGCCACAACTCCCATTTCTCCACTCACTTATTTTTCATGTTCTGTGAAAATTATTACTAGGAAAAGCTCAAGTGAACATCCAGATCTGGGAATTCAGAAGAGCTGTCAGGTCCCCTAGTATACCTATAGACTGTAAATGTCTCTGCAGTGCAAGGTTAACCTCAGCCTGAGCCTAACCACAAGTATGGTTTGTGTCCCATTTTATTCACAGGTGAAAAAGCAGGCATCCTAAATCTAGACTGTAGATCTTTCCAGATAGGTTTGCAAAGGCTCAGTTGTATAGACTTAGACCATTTCAGTACTTAATTTGATATTGTGGTAGAAGGTAGTAGAAGAGAAGCTTCTACAACTTCATCCTGCCTGTGAGATCAAAACTCTTGAGGCTGCAAGTCCAGGGCCTACAGGCTCTCATCTGAGGATGCTGCTGCTTATACACAAGACTCACAAGTCTCAAGCCCCCAAGTCAAAAAAGCTGGCTTATTTAGGCAAGTGGCACCCATTCAGTATAGTCCCAGTAAACATTGGTATACCCATTCTTTCAACCTTTCTGTTGAAAAATCACAGTGTATTGCTTCACGGATCAGATGTGGGAATATATAAAATATTTTATAAAATATACCTTCATCTGCTTGTAATAAAATTAGTTAATATCATTAGCACTGCACTTTGTAAAACATAGTAGCTGTGGAAATAAAAGCACATCTTTGAAACTCTGCAGTACAATTACCTTTGCACAATAGTCTTTACAGGGAAGTACAGTAATTACCAAACAGAAATATGTGCTCATTATTCTAATCCAATTGCCTTTCAACAGCTGGAGCAATCACTCTTTCTGTCACTGATTTCTAGATTTTGACTTTAAATTGAGTAAAAGCCACAAGACTTCCTTAATCACAGCTGTTTTTTGGTGTTGGGACAGGTGATAACCAAAAATTATTACAGAAGTGTTTGAAAGTTTCACAGGATATGTAACAGCGGTGGCTGGGTCATTGGTTAAATAGTGAAATATACTTTCTGCTTCTAAACTAGCAAAGTGGCTCTAACTTATGTAAATGTTACAAAAAAGTCCTTGCAGTATACTACTTTTTCCTAACAAGAATAGATAACCCTTTTCCATTTTGAATGCTCTTTTTAGTGTTATATACTTACCCCAGGAGGAACTTAAATGAAGTTGCTATATAAATGCGCATGTGTTTAAATAAAACCCCACTATAAAAAGTCACGTCATTACTCTAGCAGAAAAACAATTCAGGTATGTAATACTGCAGTAGCAGCATTCAGTTATGAAACAGAAAGCAAACAAATATGTATATGCATATATAATAAATGTAACACAATGTATTATACTTCAAATATATAGGTATGTACTATAATGGCTTCTATGCAATATCACTTCAGAGTTGTGACTCTCAAAAATGCTGAAAATTAAAAACTTTAATGAATGTCACTTCTATTAAACTCTTGAAAGAAAGCAGAAGACCTTGATTTATTTATTTCTTTATTTTACCTTCTAATATTTCTCAGTGTATTCTGTGAAATGAGCAATATTTTGGGATAGCATAATTTCTTAACTTAAAAACAATCCCTTTGCTAGCATTTTTTACTTCAGCTGTAGCTAGAAGGTCATCAGTCAAATAAATAATATAGTAGACCTCTACGCTATCACAAACAGTTTCTGAAATTCTGCTTCATATTTTGTAGGAGAAAATTTTTGTCATCTCAGGACATGGAATTGCATCACATTGAATTATAGCCTAAAATCTGTGAACTGAAGGTGTGACTATTAAGGGTTTTTTTCCCCTTTTTACTTAGAGAAATGTGTCCCTTGGTGACTCAGGCATGCATTTATCACAAATGTAAATATTTACCTTCAGATACAGAATCAAAACTTTTCCCAATATCTCAAACTGCCTTCCTATCAGTATGCTGCTGTCACAGAGTTTATTTCTTGAATTGGCCTCTCTCTTTATATATTCATTGTTTTAATCCATGATACTTCTCTTCCAAAAATGCAAAATAAACACCTTTGATCAATGGTTTATTTAAACAAAGCAAACATCCTTCTCCAATAAATAACTGTCCTTTACATAGAAATTAGAAAGTAAAGGATATTTTTTCCACATCACCCAAAAGTTTAATCAAGTATAAAAATGACATACGTAGCAAGTGAAAGTGGATTATTTCCTTTGCGGTGTGTGCTAACTGAACAGTACAGTAGACAAAAGAAAACATCACTAATTATAGCAGTGATTATAAAGTTATATAGAATTGTCTGGCAGATGATGACATTAGTTTAGGTCCAAAACTAGTGGATTGATACTTTTGTTTTATTTTAAGGAAACACTGCAGAGAATTTCTTGTTTTAATCCAGCATTTGGGGAGTGAAAAGGACAGAGTGGCTCAGGATAGAGTGGCTCTGATTGAAGCCGATGTGCTAATGAAGTGCTCAAAATATAGGGTTTTTGTACGCTTGTGCAGGTCATCAGTACAAAAGGAGATTTTTAATCCAAATGTTATTTATTAGAGAGCCACAGTCTAGAAACACTACTAAATGATGTACCTGGTTGCTGTTATGGGGAACTTTTTCATACTATGATGCACTGGAGAGCCACAATTCACAAACGACTTCAGTATCACACATTTCGTGTTCATTTATTGTTAGTTATTGCTTATTTAATAAGTAATTGCCAAAGAGTGCAGTGGTTTGACATTCAAAATACATTCCAGAACATCCTTGCAGGATATATTGCCTATATTTTATTCATCCTTCACTTTAAAATCGTGGTCCTGTGTTTTCCAGACATTTTAGCAGACTTTTATATGTAATTTCTTCTCTAGTCCAGACAGGTCTACTCCTTTTATTGCCAGTTACAATTTACAGCAACAGGTCTGCAGTATTTTTCTACTTGAACTCAATAGACGACGTGATGTCCTCATTACATTCTTCTGACCCTAAGAATGTTGTTTCTGTAACCCAATGGGAGATGTGGTGTGAAAATCTGGAGTTATATGCAATTCAGGTCAACTTGTTATGACTTATAGTATCATCATCTTTATTGTAAAGATAGCTTGGCTTCTTTGTCAAGAAGCACAATTTGCTCCTTTGACTTCATGTTCCTCATTCAAACTTGTCTCTGTTCTGTCTTTCTTCTGGTTGGTTGCACGTGATTCAGCCAGTTGAAAATTCTACTTGCTTTGTTTTATACAATGGCTAACTGTTAGTTTCATTCAAAGATTCTGCAAAGCTTTAGTCAGCTTTCGGTTTTCTCTAGTGATATGCCGACACAAGAAAAATCCTAGTATTAAAAGAATCCATAAATCAACAAACATTTGAGAAAGAAGGCAAGCCAGTGCACTGGCAAAAGTTCACCTATTTGAAAAAGTATGTTTTTCTAAGTCCCAGATGTTCTGAAGAGAGTGAATATCATGGAAATATTCACTTCAAAATAATAATTTGGACAGTTGTTCGTTATTAACTTCTTAATAACCACTGTCATTTCAGATCTTGAATGGACCGTGAACATCTCACTATAAGCCATGTTTACTTTGGACTGTAGAGTTCTGCACACAATCAGTCTTGTGATCAGGATTATGTTACTTTGGATCTAGAAGGCATTCAGGGGTTTTGTATACATAGTACTTCAAATACCTATGCCAGTATATAAGCAGACATACTGTGCTTAGTAATATTAAGAGGATTTTCATTAAATTGTATATGGATTTGGGGCATTATTCCTCTCAAATGACAAGCTATTCCAGCTCTCTGTTGAGTGCTCAGTTTCTGTCTCTGAGCAGAGCATAATGTTTGCTGTGTTCTACACACAGTTCAGTGGCCTGTTCTTGCAAATAATTATGTATGTATGTATAGAGCTTAACTGAGAGAAAGACTCACATAAAATTACTCACGTGTAAGTGTTTGTAGCAATAATTCATAAGTGAGACTAAAGCAGTATAAAAATGGTCTGTTTCTATAATGAAAACAAAACTAAAAGCAGCTATAAATGGGCCTTAGCATTGTGGATTCAACTGTCTAAAAATTCCTCCTGGGGAAGACTGCTTCTTAGCATTTGACACGTGCTATCTGCTCTACTGAGACAGCTAGTAAGCATTGTTTTGCTTCTTTGTGCTAGCTGACAAATCTAACTGCTACTGGTTCTTTTTCTATTATGTGGTGTTAACTATATTTCTATACAGTTTTCACAGGTACCCAAAGTGATCTTGTATACTTTTGTGCCATTTACACCATACTAGAAAACAAGAGCTCCATGGAGGCAGGAGGAGATGCTGTGTTGTAAATTTGTCATATATTTTCCCCTTTTCTCCATTTTTTTCTTTTCTTTTTTTTTTCTTTAATTAAAATTTAGATTAAAGTCTTTTCAACTAAAATATAACCTTTTGAAGTCATTCATTATTCTTTAGCAAAGTAGAAAAATGTGAATATGATAAAAGCTATCCAAATTGAAAGATAAAAAATTATTCAGTTTGAAATTATAGAGCAGAATGTCTCTTTTGCATAGAGAATGTAGTTTCCTCATATATTGTATATTTGAGATGTATAACCATGATGATATATTTACTTTTCATACATGGTCTTGTCTTCTTGTAATGGCTTTCTTTTTTGTAGGAATGAATTAACATCTAGGTTAAGCACTTGTATATTTTAAATGCTGCTGGTGAAAGAATAGACTTGAAAATGAATTGGGGATCATGGCAAATCACAGTAAATTTATTTCAAAGCATATCAACAATATGAGAGAGAAGCAGATTGACTATGAGTTTATACAGCTTAAGAATGTTTATAATACTGTGTGTCTTGATAGGGCTTTATATTAGATCTGGTTTAATTTTCATTTGATAATATATCATTTTCTACATGATATTCCTGATCATACCATACAAAATTTGACAGATCTCAAGCTTCAAGAAAGCATACATGCTTGAAGGAAGACAGTTAAAATTTCTAAATTTACTCAGATACCTATTTATTTGCACAGATACTTTCTGATGATATCTTTTAGAGCCTACTTACAGAACTAAGTTGTGGGGAAAAAGAAGAAAAAGGAATGCACTGAACATACGTCCTTTGAACCATCAAAGATATCTTCCACCAAATTATTTCTTTAAAAACTATTCATCTTTTGAAATGAAGTGTGGATGCAGTCCTCCTGGACTATCTAAAGGAATTTTTGTCAGTGCATGTATTGCCTGTTCTTTCACAATTTATCTGGTGTCTGTCTAGCTCTTGTGCAGATCAAAGTACCCCTTAACTGTCAGATGCTGGTATCTGTGAGAATGATACACTCAATCTGTAGCCCTCTTATCTCTCAGTGTGTGCCCATATTCCACCTTTCTTCACAGACCTTAGCTTAACCACGAAGTACAGGTCTCAGAAACAAGTGAAGGTGTCTGAAACAACCTTTTAAAGGTAGGAGTTTGCTCAGATTGTGAGTACTAATTTAGTCTAATTATCTGCATCTGTATTGATTAACTAAACAGGTCAGCATGCGGATTGAGCTCCACCTCACTGAAACTTAGGCAGTTATATCTGGATCCTTCAGTGTGTAAATTATAACTGCTTAACCTTTTATGCCTTATATTTATATCTAGTTTTAAGTAGTTTGCATCAGGGTTTCTTAAAGACATGCTCCCCTCTTTCCTTTGTTTCTAGCTGAACTCAACAACAGTAGCTGAGTAGTTAACATATAACGTAGCATAATGCAAAAATTTTAAATCTCTATGACTCACTTGCTAATTACAACCAAGTAGGAATGTGTGATTTAATCTTTGAGATGCCTTGTATGCAGTCCTGGGACAATGCAGGAGTGGAAATGGTGTTTCCTATGAGAAATAAGGATGACTGCTGTCAGATAGCAGTGAATCTATTAGTTCTGGTTTTGCCATATCCTGAGGGTCAGTTGTTTCAGCTGACTCCAGCTGTTTACCACAGCATGTGCGGCATCATGTTCTGGTTTCAATAGATTCATACTTTGACCTCTGGATGCATTTCTGCCTCAGGTGTTCTTTCTTCAGCATTCTGAATCACTATCATGTCTGCAAGTCTCAGGACTGTATTCAGACCATGGCTTTGTCTGGTCTGTGTAGCTCTTTTTGCTAGACAAATTCTAATCACTGGTCAGGAGTTAAATCTGAGTCTTACATTAATTTCTCCTCTAGGCTGTTTTGTTCCAGATTCCAATCATGACCTGATATTATCAAGAATTCAGTTTGTCCCTGGATTGCTACATTTGCTCTTTGCACATGAGCACTCCTGTGTTTTCAGTTTTTTATGCTCTTTGCTTAGAAATGCATTGCTGATGTGTTTCATTTTTATGTAATGAGTAACACTTCTCAAATCTCTGTATTAAATCTCTGCAGTTAGTCTACTCTGCCTGAGCTTCATCAAGCTGAATTAACTGCAAAATATTATAAACATTAAGTGATTCAAGACCAGTTGTTACCAGCAAGTTTCCTCTGTCTTCTTTTCTGATGGTAACCATGGCTTGCAGAAAAAAAAAAAAAAAGAATTATTACCTTTTAAACCTTTCTGTTTTGATCTGTCTTTTCAGGAATGTCAGTTTTAACCCAGCTTTAACTGCTCCATCAGACACCAAGTGATCTTACAGAGATCTGTTGTTTCTATGCCGCATGTAAATTGATCTTCTTATCACTAGTGTCTTCTTATCATTCCAGGGTCTTGGTCCCCTATCAATCCAAACATGAAACTTCGTGCAACTGTAGTGTTACACAAATACAAATCCTTTTTTTCTGAAACATAAATTGATTTGGTATGAAGCATGAGTGGGGAGTGAGATGGATGTGAGATGGATGCTTCAATGGGTGCCAGCCCAATGTGTGTTAAGGGCAGGGTTTTATGACACCATTAGTCTTGGGCATTGCCAATACCCAATGAACCTCCGTGAAACATAACAGTGACCACTTTCTAGTGGTTCTGATTATGTCATGACTTTGAAAATTAGAAATACTGTTTACAAAATTCAGTAATGACATTTCACTTATAATACCATATCTGTGACAAACCTATAACTGCTATACTCCCCTCAGCTCCTGGCATTCTGAATTTCCTCCTTTTTATATGGGATTTACCTTTCATAAGACTTTTTTCTCTGGGGATGCTCTCCTGACTGACTAATTTGGGCAGGGTCATGCTGCTGCAAATCTTCAGCAATCCTTTCAACATTTGGCAGTGATTTGCTTTGTTCTCTTTTATCCCATGAGGTAAATACCTGTTTCATTTGAGTTCCTCCTTTCTTACAATAAAGACAGATTCATATATCTTTCATCTGCTAATTTTGTAATTCTGCTTTATATAACTCTTCTCTTTCTCTGGACAAGAGTCTTGCCCGCTAGAAAGCATGATATTATTTGACCCAAGTTTTATTTTTCTCAATTCTCAAACCATCCCACACTGTCAGTGAACTGCAGATGGAAGAGGTCATCTTTTCAAGTTTGAGTTTGTATTCTGTGTGTTATGAAGCTGTCTTTCACACAGTAAAGTTCTTTTTCCCCCTTCTATTTCATGTTACCTTAGTAATTAAACTTATCCATTACTCTAACATTCAAAAGTCTCAAGAGTTCTTCTGGTAATGGCATGTACTTGTCAAACTCTACTTTAAGTGGCAGATAGCCGTTGCTGTTCCAGGATTAGATGATCATGTGAAAGTTTTCTCCCGCAATTAGTTTGGAATTTAAAAGTTTCAGAAGTTATGGGTAATAGGTTTTTAGGTGGCAGAGATTATAACTATTCAGCTGGGATACATGGGCTAGGGAGCAGGGTAAAAGCTAATGAATTTTCTACTCTGACTCCATGCTAATTTCCATAAGATGCCAGCTTCTGCTGGTACAACTGTGTTGTTCACTGGGAATTTCATACAAAAGAAAATTGAAAACAGACTTTCCTTTTTATTAGGAATTTGTTTCCTATGGAAAAAAATACCTATAAAGAAAAACCTTGAATATCTCAATTCTTTTTTCTTCTGGGAAGAGAGAAAGAACTGAATATATATTTTCTACATTTTTAATGTATATTATTGTCACTGTCTTATAACCTAAGATTGTATCCTCTGATTGTTACTATGCAGGAATCCCTATGAAAAAGCCAGTCTTGGAGAACAATTACTGAACTGGGCTATGAAGGTAAGAGAGATAGGAAAATGCCTCATCTGTGCATAGGTAACACCTTAAAAAAGAACCATCTCACACATGATGCTGTATCTAGAACAGTAGAAAAACTGGTTTGAAGGTGACCAAGGGGTAAATAACTGCAGAGATTCAACCACTGATAGGCTTGCACTCTACTATTGAGTCTCAAGTTTTATTTAGGAATGTTTTGAATTGAGGTTTTGGACATAGTTTCCTAAAATGGTTCTGAACATTAATATTTACATCAACATCATAAATGAAGAGAGGACAGAAGATTTTAAAAGTC
This sequence comes from Platyrinchus mystaceus, assembly GCA_035041135.1. Classification (NCBI taxonomy): domain Eukaryota; kingdom Metazoa; phylum Chordata; class Aves; order Passeriformes; family Tyrannidae; genus Platyrinchus; species Platyrinchus mystaceus. Next base: position 60,209,649 of record JAWWLV010000001.1, on the reverse strand, counting down.
AACCAGTCAATTTTTATCACCAGCATCAACTACAAATAGTAAGCATGTTTATTCTGACATTTTTCCTTTTCATTTTGTTGAACTTGATAATATTATTTTAGGTTGAAACAGTACCATGTAGGTCTAAAGATCAGAAAACTTACTTGATGTAGCTGTGTCAGTGAAGTGATAATAAGATAAAAAATGGAATAAGCAAGATTTATGTTCATTGGGTTAACAAGATCAACACAGCCTGTGTTACTCTCGGAGGATGACATGGAAATAATTGCATCTAACATTTGATAACATGGGACATGAGTCTGTGTGTCATTCATATTGTGATAGTAACTTGAATGATGTTGAGTGCATACATAAGATAATCAACAAGTAAAAATGCATGATAGCTGCATGAAAACGAGTTGTTAAGTAATTTAAACCCATTATTTTGAGTTAAGCCACTGCAGGGATGACCATACTGAGTGAGGTTTGTCGCTACCATAAAGAGTTATGTTTACTATGCTCCATACCATGTACCTAATCTTAAATGAAGTTTATGGTTAAAAGTTGTTGAGTGTGTTGGAATATTTTGTCATAGAGGAGGTAGTATTCAAAGCAGTCAACATACTTAATGCTGAGCAGTATACCTGAAACAGTAAAGAGAAGGTTTGGGTCCCTTGGCCAAACAGACCTTGGCCAAAATAACCAGCCACATCCTATGAATATTAGGTTGAATATTAGATTTGTCACTAACTTTACAATCCACTAACTGTGAATGTGAGATTCACCTGTAAACTCTATTTCTGTACTAGATACCCTAACAAGACTGTTTTTGTGGTGTATGTAAAGAAAGATCTAATTTGTCTTATTCTATTGTAGAGGTTTAAATTAGTTGTGATGAACTGCCTCCTAAGAGTGTTATTTTTCACCATTGCCTAAGGAAGGGTGTAGGTAGATAAGTAAGTGTATTGTGCAGGGAGAAACCATTCTGCCTAACTTGTGATTAATAAACAGAGACAAAAAGATATTTGTCATCATTTGCCAGAAACTGGAATTTATTTCAGAAACAACCAAAGAGAATAGTTGTCCCCACTCCTGTAAGCTCGCGCAGGATAGCCAGAGCTATGACTTCCTTCATTGAAGAAGCCAGTTGGCATGCCATGAGAAAGGGCAGAAAAAAGGAAGAAATGGTCCTGTGATTAAACTGCTAAGAATATCCTCAATAAATATGTCTGACTCCGAAATATGTCTTGTGTAGGTGTATTAGGTGTCTTTAAGCAGTGCTGTCAGACACAGTTTCCCATATGTAGACTTCTACTTTCCTTTTCTTCTCATAAGTTTTTTCTGTCTTATTTCCTCTGACTTTTAACTTGTTGTGGATGGGAAGGATCATTTCAAGAGTGTGTATTCAGACAGAGCCTTGCACCACAGAGCCTCAAGCTGCAGGTGTAATGCAAATGTATAACTAACAGTACACAAATTCCTCCTGAGAACAGAGAGATCAGGGAGATCAAGGAAGCAGAGGCTCCATTGTGAGGCTGTGCATAAACTGCATAACCAGGACCTTAATTAACAAAAGTAGTAATGGGCAAGTCATGTGTTTTGTAGCTCATCATGCAATTTTCAACTGATGAAGTTGGGCAGAAGCTTCAACCTAGATCTGAAAAAGGTGTTTTGCAGTATTGAGGTGCACTGTGAAAAAAATTAGAGAGCTGTGAAGCTGAATTAGTAGGTAATACAGCGGAAGGAAAAGTACATTTCAGTGAGAATGTTAGCAAAATGGCCATTTGGGATGTTAAGAATGTTGATCCTCATACTTCATGAAAGCATACAATATTTTAGGTTGCAAGGGACCTTTATAGATGCTCTAGTCCAGGGGTCCCCAAATTTTTCAAACAGGGGGCCGGTTCCCTGTCCTCAGACACTGTCGGGGGCCGGTTCCCTGGCCCTCAGACACTGTCGGGAGCCGGACTATAGTTTGGAAAAAAATGAATGAATTCCTATGCAAACTGCACATATTTTATTTGTAGTAGTGCACAAAA
>JAWWLV010000001.1:60112415-60181764 GCA_035041135.1 Platyrinchus mystaceus | reverse complement strand
CCTAAAAAATCCATTGCGCAGGCTTGAAAGGTAAAAAGACCTTTCCCAAATCTTCGTTCACGAAGACTGGCCACGTTAAAAAAAACGTTTATGGAAGAAAAAAAAACTTCTAATTTTATACAGGTCTAATTTTTTTCCTCTTGTTTTCTTTTTTGTTCTGTTTTGTGTGGTAGAGAAATCTCATCAGAAATGTTTTATGCTCCTAACCCAGCTCCCTTTGAAAACTATTTTGTCATCCTTCAGCTCCTTAAAGAAAGAGATGAAAGCAAAAATATGGATGTGTTTCTAATGAGGATAATGAAAGTTGAAAGGCAAGTAGAAGCAATGGAGAAAAAGTGAAATGTGGGTACTGATCGATGCTCAGGAGAGAAAGGTGGAAATGATGAGTCTGTAATGTGACTTAATGACACTTTGCTGAAGAACAAAATTCCGATGAACAATACTGAAAGCAGACACTTGAGATTTCAGTGGGAATCTGAAGTCCATGTGAAAGGATTAAATTGATTAGAGGCAATACTACATAAACTTCTTGTGACTTTCTTTGACATAGTGTTTAATCTGCTACTGAGACCTGAAAAAAACCCTTTTGATACATAAAATATTCCTGACACCATTCTCATAATATAGTACTAAAGGGCAACAGAGATCAGCACAGAACTTTCCTAACAGTTGTTTAAAACTGAATACATTTTTTTTAATGGAGTTTTGTATTTCTTAATATAGTGTGTGTTACATAGATATTTTTAAATTCTGGTTTTCCTGAGTCTCATTCAGCTATTTTGCAGTGTATTTTCACAAACAAGAATAGATATTTATCTGGTAAATGATGAGGATACAAAGCTATTCCTGAAGCTAATTTCTCAGCTTCTCAGACTGAGTTTGACAAAGAAACTCATGGTTTATTGGCTGGAGATGGTTTGTATGATTGTTGCTTCCTGCATTGCTTTTGCTTTGTTTTGTTTTCCTTCCTCTCTTCATGTGCTTAATCTTTAGAACTTCATCTGCTATCTATACTGATATTTTATTTTAATCTGACATAGATCTTTTGATGGATGATCATACTGAATATTAAATATTTGGACTATATCATGAAACTGTTTGAATATAACGGATTTTTTACTGTCCTGAGTGTAATATGAACTATTAATTATGTACTGTTTTTCTTATTTTATCAAGCTGTGGACTTTATAGATATAGTAAAATTATGTTTTGTATATGCAGAAAATGTACAATGAGCTTGATGAAAGAAAACACATTTTATAACCATGGTAACTGTCAGTAACATCTGTAGATTCCTCTCTTGCTTCTTTCTCTATGAAATTGAAAAACGTCATTAATTTTTGTTGATTTTTATTTTCCTGCAAAAGGAGAAAAGGGAAAATCAATGATGGGTATAATTTTAAATCACATATGGCTAAGTATTTAGGAATCACTGGCACAATGAGTTTGGCAGGCAATAAAAAATATTTATATTCAAATGAATTTGTCAGAGATAGAATTAGCCTTTTCATAAAATTGGTTTGTCTCTGTAGTGTCTCTGTAAACACTTAAATGATACCTCTAATGATACTTTTGAAAAACGTTGATGTATATAGTTCTTTTCAAATGTTTTCTGAAGAGAAACTGATACCTCTTTGTCAAACTGCATCCATCTGCCCAAAAACCTGAGAGGATTTATAAAAGAAAAAAAGTCTCTGAGAGATGATTCTGATGAATTATTCTGAAATTTGGCAACTGTATTTGTTGAAAAAGGCAAGATTTCTGCTTGATACTGTAAGACTGTTAAATGTATTTCAGTAATATTTTAGAACAACCAGTCATTAACACATGAATATTCAGTAACAACATACTTGTGCTACTGTAGTTGAGGGCTGTAATAGTCTACTCAAATTCAAAGACAGACAGATCCTCTCAGATTAAAGGACTTTTTTAATTGCCTCGGTTTTCAGTTAAACATGGACTGTTAGTTAAATATTCTGCCAGTGCTTTTAACCCCATATGGAAGTTACCCTTGTAACCAGTGAACACTCTGCAAACCCCATCATAGGAAAAATGTTAAAATATATTTGGTCTCTGTTTCTGGTCGGTTAGACTTCCCTAATGCTTTTTGTTGAGCTATTTCACTACATCAGGCATTTTCTCCGTGCCTCCATCTCAGTGCCTTTGTCCGCACCTTTCCCAAAGGTAGGAGAAGTTGATGTTTAATGAAATTTTGCACATCCAAACAATGAGATCTGACTGTATTATGCAGTGTTTTCTGTCCCTTCAAATCTGAATCTCTGCCATCCAAAATAGAAATGGATCTCTAATCTCTGAAGCTGATCTCCCACAGAGCATGAACCAGCTTTCAAGAGGCCAGCCTCACTGGCAGAGAGAAAAGCAACAGTTTATGAAAACACAAAGACTGATTGCAAGACACTTTTTCTCTGAGATAGTACTTGAGCGGAAATGGTAGATGTTGGGTGACTCTGAATTTTGTATTGTAGTTAAACTCTTTACTGTAAACCAGATCTGAAAGCCCTCTAGAAATCCTCCAGTCAACAAGCATGTAGCACTTTATAACCTCTGCTTCAGCTACGTGTATTATGGAAATGTGATTCAGTGATGAGAGACAAAGGCCATGAATGTACAAAAGACATGTCTTTCAGAGACCCTATGGCTCTTTTGCAAGCTGCATTATAATCCTGTTACAACTGGGCATGTTCTCCTGGCTTCCTGCCTGCAGCAGAGAACTCCAGGAGGAAGGAAGGCATAATGCCCACATTACCTTTTGCATTGTGTCACTGCCAAGCAGAAAAAGAGTGGTTCCACCCTTCCACTCCTTTGCCTGGAATGAGAACTAATAGATGGATGGCTTATGTTAACTGATTACAGATTCTGTGTGACTATCTCTGCTCTTTTTCTAGATAATTTAAATCTGTGCATACAGCAGATTCTCTGTGATCTTTTGGGGGTAATCACAAAGGCTTCTCTTATTATTCTTGGAAATACTGCAGAGACACTTTTTGCTTCTCAAAAGAATTCTGAAAAACAACCCATTGAAAAACAAACCTACAGTGTATATAGATGGAGGTAGTAAATTGAAGAGGTAGAAGAAACTAAATTCTTTGGGTTTGGACTTCCAGAACATTACAGAACATTTTTAAAATATAGAATATTCCACTGAAAATATAGAATATCCCACTGTATTTTAAAATATAGAATATCCCATTTAAAAAGCCTTTTAAATTAATACTTTTATTCTGAGAGAGTGGTGATGTCAAAGATGGCATGTAGCTGCCTTTCTTCCTCTCCATTTGACTGTGTATCTAAATTGGCTGGTTTAGGTTGAAACTGAATGTAGCATGGCTTCTGATTTTAAGAGGGTTTTAGTGCAATCTAAATTGTATTCTATAATGTGAGAAGGTTGTTTATGCTTTAAAGTGAGTCAGATTTCCATAGATGCTGTGTTTTGTGAGAAAGTTCTTCAAAAGACTGTGTGTCAAAGTGTAAATTAGTAGATTTATATATCAGTAGATTAAAAGTTACCATCTCTGAACATTCAAAAATATGATGGAAACACAAAAGATTCATGATTTTAAAATGAATTCAAAATAGTATTAATTTGAAGATGATCTTTGCTATTTTGACTTTAAACTCTCAGAATCTATACACCTACTGTCTTTACAAACTCAAAGACGATAAACTTTTCAAGTAAGACACTTCAGATTCTTTTATAAACAATTATCTGACAAAACGAGTTTAGGCTTAAAAAACAGCAACACGTATTATGAGAGTTAGAAAAAATTCATGAGTTGACAATCCTGAGACATTACAGAAGAATATATATTAAAGCATTCTTCATAGATTTTGTTGGATCAACAGAAGATGCCCTCATGCATTGTTAATGATTCTGTATGTACAGCTCTTCAAGATGCATTTAGATGTCCCTGTAACAGCTAATTTGTTTTCTGGCAGTAAAATACATTTCATATTTTAAATCCCATTGACTTCCTTCTTGTTTTCTTCTAAAAAATTCCATGTATCTTTAAAATATCTGAGATTATATTTTCTTAAAAAATATTGCCTTAAAAATAAAAGACCTTTTTCAAATGTAACAATGTTCTTATATTGATTTTAATATGTAGAGCCTTCTCATATTTTTTAGATCCATGTATATTTTCTGATATAAAGTGGAATTTTGTCCTCACTGGTATAAAGAATGTTATTAAAGGGAAAAAAAAAAAACAACCTAGAAAAGGATAAAAGTTTTTTATGACTTCTGCATGTTACACTTAAAAAATATGTCAGAGTATATAAAGAATAGCTTTCTATACTGCCCAGGAAAGTCTGAAAAATACTCAGTGTGAGTAGAGGATTAAATCATTTAAAGGATAGGAAAAAACTATGCCTAAAGCTATGATAACTGGAGGTAAGTAGCTCTTTAAGTATGTGGACAAAAAAAAAAAGGCATAAATGTATACCTATCTAAGCTTTGGAAATTTATATTCATAAATATAATTATCAAATAAATGTTTGTTGACTGTTATACATTCACTGATGCAACCCAGATAAGATTTACTTTGAGATTAATTATTTTCCAAAAAAGAGAAAAATCTGGACAAAGTATTTTAAATTCATGATCATTCAAGCATGTATTTTCTATTTGGAATCCATTAGCATATTGTATTTCCATAGTTTAGTTATATGCGTTCTCCCCAAATTGCTCAAGCACACTCTAGATATTTGTCAGAAAAAATGTCAAAATTGAGCATTGCAGCTTGATTATAGCTTGCATAGCTTAAAGCCAGAAGACTTCCAAACATCTAATTAAAGTAGAAAACATCTAATAGGAAACTAGCAAACACTTAATACAAGAAAGAAATGCACAACATCACAGAAAAAAACAGGAGAATAAAGTTCTTTTTACAGTAGATTTCATAAAATTGACAATGTAACACAATTAGACACACCAGGGAGTAACAATGAATAATAGAACATTTTAGTAGTGACAGTAAAGTCCATACAAATTGTGTGGTGTATTGCAGCAGAGCTTCACTTGAATGAAAGTGAAACAGCTGACTGTTGAGATTAGTCATTTTAGAATTTGTCCTGCAGGCCATGGTTTGCTTTTGGGAAAATTTTACAGAAACTAGAGACATTAACACTCATTTTTCATTATTTTAAGAAAAATAGGAGCCCCAAAAGAAAAGACCTGTGTATGATGATGTCCGAAACAAAAGCATATTTGAAATTACTCAAGATTTAAAACTATATTATTAGAAGGCTTCGCTGAGCACTTGTTTTAGGGAAGGGTGTTATTGTAGTTGAAGCCCAGCTGACAACCAAACACCACATGGCTGCTCACTCGCTCCCCTACCGATAAGACTGGGGGGGAGAGTCAGAAGGATAAAAGCTGGAAAACTCATGGGTTGAGGTGCAGACAATTTAATAGAGAAGTCAAAAGCCGGACACACAGATGAAGCAAAACAGCTTCCCATGGGCTTGCAGTTGTTGTTCAGCCAACTCCAGGAGAGCAAGGCCCATCATGTGTAATGGTTACTTGGGGAGACAAATGCCATCACTCCAAACATCCCCCTCTTCCTCCTTCTTCCCCCTACTTTTTATACTGAGCATGATATCATATAGTTTGGAATATCCCTTTGGTCAGTTTGGGTCACCTGTCCTGTCTGTGTTTCCTTCCAACCTCCCATGCACCCTCAACTTCTTTGCCAGTGTGGCAGAATGAAAAGCAGAAAAGGCTTTAATTTTGTGCAAGCCCTGCTCAGCAATAATGAAAACATCTCTATATTACCACCACTGTGTTCAGTACAAATCCAAAACATAGCCCCATACTAGCCACTGTGAAGAAAGTTAACTCTACCCTAGCCAATCAAGAATTAACATGAATGCAAACATATGAATAACTTCAGGTATCTCCAAAATTTCATGTGGTGGTTGGGACAAGTGCTGCTTGACAGAATTCTGGCTGTAAAAGACAGAATATTAAAATTAAATTCTATAAAATTTTCCTTATCATTGGTCCATCCTGTGATTAGAAAACAAGATTCTCAAATGATTTCTCAGAAATAATCAAGGCCATGTGATTTTTATCTGAGTCAACTTTCTATCTGAAAGGGTATGCAAGCTGCTGAATACTGGGGTAGCAGCTTGGGTTAAACCAGAGAATTCTGTTGTAGGTTAAGTGTCTTTATTCATAGCTATTTTTTTTTCTGTTATACACCCACTCACAGGCAAACAAATATTAAGGATGTAAGGCTAACTGTAGTGCTTTATAGACAAATACTTTACGGCCATTGTTATTAAAATCAGAAATTTCACTATCTCTTCCATTCAGAGCAGAAATGAACTATGGTGCAGATACTACTAAAGAAAACTGCTTTAGAGCACGTATATTAGGCAGAAATGCTACAGATAAAGTATGATGCAACATACCTGTATTTTGACCACCCTGGGTATTGATAGAAGATGCTCCTAAGTTGTGGAGGAAGTGGGCATAAAGACATCTAAAAGCTTTAACTATGTACTTCCTAGACATGATCTGACCTGTAAGCCATGAACTTTATGTTAATTTAAAATCTCAATTCAAGTATAAACTGTCAAGTATAAATTTCTATCTCTTTCTTGGTGTCTGATTGCAATTACATATTCCTCTCCCAACCAGAATAGAGCTACAGTTACTGCAATAATGTATTCAGGTTTTTATGTCACATTCATCTTGAGCCTTTCCAATAAGAAATGTGATGATGAATTCAAATGTGGTCTATCGTTCACCTCATTCTGTCTCAGAGCCAAAAATCATATGTGTAGTGAAGTGGCTTTTGCTTTAATATGCGCACTCTGCTACAGGAGTTTATAGTAGAGAACAAGTGTACTTTACTTTTCATCTGGAAGAGGTTGCGTGGTGATATTATCTATGCATTTTTGAATTATATCAGAACTGTTATTGTGAATAGGCAGTTATCTCTGGAAAAAACAAAATCTTGCAAGTACTTTTACTCTTTTTTTTTTTTCAGAGATATGTATACTGCTGAATTATATACATATTCTGAAAATATATATTTGTAGTTTAAAATATCTGAATGCTTGAGTGATTAATTCATGCCCGTGGAACCAGTATTTTGAAAATCTTTATTGTGAAATATATTAAGTACTGTACCTTGGAAGATAGTTCTTCCAGGAACAAACTAATGCAGTGCCAGAAAATCGGCTTTTATAGCATTGTCAAGTTATTCCCAGCTATAAACCAATTTTACAAGCAGATACTGACATGAACATCAGAATACACCTGCACTTCAAGAATTATTTTTTTTATTAGCTATTATTTCTGCCTATAAGGAGAGGAAAATTACACTAGAAATGTAACAGTTAACATTATTTTTAATAAGACAAATCCTCCAGGATTCTGTCATGGAATTGTTTCTGCTAATAAATAAAAAATTTAAGTTGTGCTACTTTTGAGCACTCGTGTAAGACAAAACTAGTGCAGATCCTGGAACTAGCCAAATTGATAGAAAGTAATGTAACTGTATTGAAACAGTAGTGTTTCTGAGGCTGTTTTTGTTAACTGGTGGGTGCTACAACATCACAGTTGTTGCACCACTCTCAGACACAAGCTGGTAGCTCCTTCTATCACTTTTTGGCACATCCCTTCTGGGTATACATCATGTCCACGTGGCACTGGCTGACGGTGGTTTGGGCACTTCTGTGCTATAATTCCTTTTTGTGATATAAGGAGATGAAAGCCTGGATTCTAAAAGCATGTATGAGCCTCACTTCCATTGAAATCAATGTAGAGAGTTCTATATGCTCTGAGTTTCTTACATTAAGCCATTTGATCAACATAAATGGAAAAATAGTGGAAGAATGGGAAACTGAATCTGGAAAAACTATGCAAGGATAAGAATTTTTAACCTTATTTATTATTACCTAAAAAAATTAATATAGGGTTTTTTGCTATAATCATGACACCTCTGTACACATGATTACTCTCTAAGATTCTCTCAAACTGTTAATCACTCAGAACTTTTGTGAGAGTGTGGAAGTAGGAGTGGAATTTAAGCATTAACATGATGCAGATTTTTCCTCAGTCCTTTTTAAACTGCATCCACAGGCAGTTGTACATTCATTAGGAAAAACTTCTTTACTCCTTCTCCAAGGAAAAGAATATTAGATTCTCTTACCTTAAACCTCAAGGGTTGGATAGGGTCTTAGGATGACTTCTTTTGGCTCAGTCATTAGAGGGTAGTTTCTGATGAACAAGTTTTAAGACAACAAATACTACTGACAGGAGAAATATTGTTATTTGCAAAGTACTGATGCTATTAACATCATAATGACTTTGTTAAAATCCTGATGCAAAATCCAAGATATTAGAAAACGCAAGTGCAGTTATCATAAAAGCATAATCTTCAAAACACATTTTTCCCTCATCTGCAGAGTGATGAGCTGCGCATCACAATGTGAATTCTAGCCGATGGTATCTTTGTTCTGGAACACTGTTCAAATATATGGATTAGAATCTGGTGGGGCACAAGTACGAAACTCAATCAAGCTGTTCTGTTGCAGCAGCATGCTGAGGCTGTGATGTTTAAGTAACTGAAGTAGAGGGTGGAAAGAAGAAATTATACAAAATAAACATAAAGAGCACCAAACTGTTGCTTTGTGAACTGCTCTTCTGGGAAGCAGGCTTAGCGGTGGTGATACTTCTTTCAGGGAAATTAATGTGTGCAGGGTTAATGATGGAGATGGATGCAGCTGGATGCTATTGCCAGTAATATCACACACCTCCGCATTATAGAGCGTGCTGGCACACAACTCTGCGTGTGTTCTGACAGAGGAGTGCTCTTTTCTTCTGTGTTTTTTAGTTTGGGGTTTTTTATTATTTTTTATTTGGCTGTTGGCAAAAACCATGAAAGCAGCCACAGCATAAACAGAAATGAGCCGCCCACCACAGGGAGCATTCTACACAATAAGTTACCCAAATAATACTTTGTGCGGGTTTTTTTAAACCTCACTTTGTTTCGGAGCACGTCAGCTTTCTTACCAACCTGAAACTAACACTAAGAGAAGTTGTGTAACTAGTGCTGTTGGGTAATTTCTGCTTAGATAACTGAAGAAAATAAATCTCCATCATGGCCAGGCTTCGCGAATGAAGATTTGGGAAGGGCTCTACCCACGCTTGCTACAAGTGCGTTGATGGCTAAAAAGGCCAATGCGAGATAGACAAGTCACGATAGACATGACACGATTCTTTCTGCAAAAAGAAAATAAATCTAAATGTTAAATAAATAACAGACTCTGTCAGTACAACAGATTTAATAAAACCAATCTGTTTTGTGATAACTATTAATTGCTGACCTTTAACTGTTTCTCAACAGAAAATACAAAGAAAATTCTTGTACTTGATATAACTGTGCTTTTGAGAAGATATTGTCAGCAACAATGTATGTTTATTTAACTTTTATAACCATGTTTCTTTTATGAGTATACCTATATACGGATTCATAGATGTACATTTATGTGTCTTATATTATTTAGAACTCCTTCTTGTCTCAGAGGTTACTCTGTAACAGTCTGTCCACACTACTTTCCTCCAAAGAAAAAGCTTGTAAACATGGACAAGCTCTGTGGGACAGAGCTTTATACTGCCCTAATGATATTCTTCTTATGATTCATACAAATAAATGCAACTAATTTGGCAAATTTTTTGATTGTATCAATCCTGAGTTGATCTACCCATAGAAAACCCTGTGTCTTGGTGCAACAAACTGGGAAAAGCGTAGTATATAAAAAACACTCCTGAATCTACTGAAATGTGGCTTGTTTATGATTTGATATCAAATTCATATTAGAAGTCTAAGAAAAAGGCAGAGACTGAATTATTAATGTATTTCTGGAAACTTTTAGCAATTAACCTACAATTCTGGAAGATAGAGCTGCAGGTTTCTGCAGGCTTTTAAAGAATGTGCAGAAATTTTATTTTTAAGCATCTGTCCTTGCAATCATGATGTGTTTGTTATTTTGAGATCACTTTTGCAGACTGTATTGTTTAGCAGGTTAAAAAACCAAGAAGAAACCAAAACCTAAACTAACACTTTATTTTAGGTGTATTTGTTTGTCTTTGCATCTATTCTGGGAAGTTTAATATCTAGCAGTAATTTTCAGGCATAGTGTTTCACAGAATCACAGAATATTCTAAGTTGGAAGGGACCCAGAGAGATCATCAAGTCCAGCTCTTAAAGAATTGCCTGTACAGGAATCAAATCCACAACCTTGGCATTATTAGCACCATGCTCTAACCAAGATAATCTCAGGGTTTATTCATATAGTGAAAGAGAAATGGTTTTCCTATGTTGAAAATATTTGAAATTTTAAAAGTCTACTTACCCAAAGAAAAAAGTCAGAATTCCTTATAAATATATACAGTGAAGGAGGAAAAATAGAATGGCAGTGAAGCAATGATGCTTAAATACTGTGGTGGTAGCTGATATTTAGACCTGTCCTTATGACATCATCTATGTAATTTTGGGCAAGACACTTAAACCACATATGCAGTTTCCTCAAAATAAGAGTAATATCACCATATTGCCCACTAGGGTACTTGTAGCTTAGTTGTAGATTAAGTACTTCCACATTAACAAAGCACTGCCATACCCTCATCATGAACTTCTGAGAGCAGCCTGTGAGAAATTAATCATAGCTCCTATTCAGAAATAAGGTTTGAATTGTATGAAGTAAAGCCTTGGGTCACTCACTGAATAATGAGGGTAAAAGAAAATATTGATCATTATATTGATCATTAAGTGAGCATCATACATTCATGGCCTGTAGTAAGGCTGAGGTCCTGTGGAAAATATGTTGTATAATGGTGTAATTAAAGATTATAACACAATGCATATGAATGAGGGATGAAATGAACATTGCAGTACTAACCTCAATCCAACATTTTTGAGTGATTGAGCACTCAACCTAATAAGTTCTTTTAACATATTTTTGTGGCTGTGTAAAATATATGTATAAGCAGTACATAATTGTGCATATAAATGATGGACTGCAGAGAATGGGAATTTGAGAAAGAGTCTTTTTAAATTGTATTTGTTATGGTGGGCCATAAATGGTCCCTTTCCAACTGAACAAAGGACAGCCATTAACCATTTTGTTGTATCATTATGGGGGAAGGAGGAAAAGAGAGGAAGAAAGAATGTTAATGATTGGCAACTCTTGCTGTCCTTTAACCAGTCAAGTAAAATCACAGTAACACAGATGTGAGTAGAGGAAGTGAGAATGTGAGTTTTAAAAGTCTTGCTTACCTATCTTGTTTCCATGAAAAAACAATAAAAAAGAAAAAAATAATGTAGAAGTTAAATTTTTAAAACACCCTTTCCCCTCATCTCCTTCTAGATGTATTTGTGTATGTCCCTCTATATATTTATTTGTTTCTGTAGAGAATTTTTTATATACGTATGCTTGCTGGATATAAGTGTTCAGGGTTGCAATTGCATCAAATTACTTTGGCAGAGCATGTGGTCACTATCATGGAATGCCACACTTCTCCCACAGAGATAATTGTGTTCCAGTAGTGGGTGGATTGTTCTTGCTATACATAATATATAAAACACTTTGAGATCATCTGTGGGTGACAGAAGCTGCTGTTAGTGTCATTTACTTTTAACCTAAGGTAGCCAAAACTCTTTATGCACTTTTGTCGCATCCATTTGATCAGTGTAACTTTCAATCATAGAACCAATTCTTGGATGGCCCCCTGTGCTTTTTAAATCATTCCATGTTAAGGAAACTACCCAGTTGGACCATTCAGGAGGCTCTCTGTCAGTCACACTCCCAAGCCCAGAGACTGTCACTGCTGGGGCTGAAGCCCCTTCACAGGGATAGGTTCCAGTGAGCTGACAGTGCCCAGCTTGACTCCCCACACACCCCACTCACACAGTCAGACCAGGTTTCCTTACCGGTTCGACCTCAGGTTTCCCATGGCAGAGTCTCAGATGTCTCATTCCACAAAGTCATTTATTCATGTCACAGTAACACAGAAACAGCCTGAGCTGATAACTCCAAGGAAGACCCCCAGGCAAGGAATCCCAGGGCTTTTATACCCTCCCAGTCTACCTGTGCACAGGGGTCTCTTTTCCTCCTGAATTTTTGGCTCCTGCCTCTCTTTGTAAAGAACTCTGCAATTAGCCTCTTTTTATTGACAATTAACACATGTATTGATATACTGTGGATAACCTTGGAGCTCCTCATCTGGTATGGAAAGAAAACTTCCTGCTGCAAATGCCTTTTCTGCTGTCCTTACCTATTCTGTTAAGTATTGAACTGGCACCAAATTGGAAGTAGTGTCACTGACAAATACTGCATTTAGAAAGGCTGATTTAACAAAGTAGCAGAACAGCAGGCTGGTTATGGCAATGACAGCAGCACTAGGAGGATTTCAAAGCATTGTTAGACTTTCTAAATCTTTCCCTTATCATCTTTCCAATTTCTAATTTACTCACTCATTCAGTGCAATTTCTTTTCAGAAGTCATTCTGTTTCTCTTTCTGGAAGTCAAGTAGTAAACTGGAGTCATTCCCTGGTGCACTTACCTTGGATCCTTCTTTCTTTGGCACATAGATATTAAACGACTTATTCAAGCTATTCCAGCACTTAACTTTCTGTATCCTGAGCAGAGTGAAAAGCTGCAATAGGCTGTAGAAGTATGTAATTGGCCTTTATATGCTGTCAGTCCTCCTGCTAGATATGCCTATGCCAAACACGAAGATTGAAGTAGGAGAGAGGAAAACTAATCTGCAGAAAGCATCACAAATTCAATTAGAAATGCTTGGTTTTATAGAAATTAGCATTGAACCGAATAAATTCCAAGCTTTGACAGACTGAAGGTCTGAATGCCAGATGCAAAGTGATAATTTGAGCAAAGGTTGACTAATCACACGAAGTAGCAGCCAAGATATTGGTGAGATAACCAAGAAACAGAGAGATGGTTTAATGTACTGAACTGTGCAAAGCACTTGGAAAGGTGGTTGCAGAAGACATCAGCAAATACATCATCAGTAGCGTACAAGAGAGTCTGGAGAGAAACAGCTGCTGGAGTAAGACTGGAAATAGGTGAAGAGGCAACAACAGATGTATCCCTCTTGGTCTTGATTGTGTATCCCTTTCCATTTCATTGGAAATGTAGAATGGTAAGTAGAGAAAACTCATATAACATGATCTGCTGAATTGAAGAAAGAATCTGCTAAAAAAAACCACAAAAATTCAACAGTAATTGGCTTTGCAGAGCGGAAGTCTGTAGAAATGGCAGTTGAGAAAACAACTTACGCACCAGCAACAGCAGGATTTTTTTGCAAAAGATCATTGAAGATCCAGTAAATCATATAAACCTGATTAAACTAGATTCTTGAAAGTCTATTATTCTGGTATAAGAGTCTTTGAACAATCCATGCAATATATACAAACTTTAGAGTTTGGGAAGGGTGGCAAACACATTTTGGAGGCCAAAAATGAGGATTTGAAAAGAGTTCTTTGAATTTCATGTGATTGATTTTAGACAGGTGCAAAGCACTGAACTCAGAAAAGAGAAATAATATACACACATTTGAAATAGGTACTAGCTGGCTGTTAGATGGAATAGATAAAACCCTTATCATAGATCTCAAAATGAATAGAAGCCTGTGATCCTGTTGCAAACCAGGATAGTCTCATTCTTGAATAAATTAAGACAACTGTTGGATGTAAAATATGGGAAGTAATTTTTTTTTCTAGCTCTCCTGTCTTTAGTGGATCCTTGGCTGGAGCAGAGTCCATCAACATGGTTTAGAGAAGATTGTGATAAGTTGCTGAGAGTAGTAAGAATAGTGAAAGGTTTAGAAAAAGAGACCTATGAAGAAAAAGAAAGGTTGAAATAATTGCATTTATTCAGTCTATCAGATAGGATATCATAAGAGACATGAATTTCTTTCATTAGATAAAAACTGCTATAATGATGGCAGTGAACGATACTCTGTGTCTAAGATAGAGAGAAACAAGATGAATTTTCTGAAAAGGCTTAGTTTAGATACTGGGGACATTTTTGAAGGCCAAGGTTTAGTGAAGCAATATGAGAAGATGATTGCATAGACTGT
This sequence comes from Platyrinchus mystaceus, assembly GCA_035041135.1. Classification (NCBI taxonomy): domain Eukaryota; kingdom Metazoa; phylum Chordata; class Aves; order Passeriformes; family Tyrannidae; genus Platyrinchus; species Platyrinchus mystaceus. The sequence continues at coordinate 60,167,630 of JAWWLV010000001.1, read as the reverse complement.
TCTTTTTTATTATTTGTTTGTTTGTTGGTGTGTTGTTTTTTTCAAGAGTCAGTATATATTCTGCTAGTGTTCGCTTAAGTGGTTTTTATTCTGCCTGTGTGCCGGTGGGACTAGGTGGTGCCCTCAGCTCTGTGATTTCTAATATTCTGTGCTTAAATGACTGAGAAATTCACCAACTACAACAGAAATTTTCTACTCAACCAAAAAGCAGAGAGGCTATTAATCAGGATGTTTTATGGAGAACTCCAGTGATTAATGAATTCTTGGTAAAGATGAATGAAAATAACCTGCCAATGTGAATGACATTCATTGATTATGAGAAAGTTACTGACTAGCATCAGAGAAAGAAAAATGCTGTACTAAAGCTACCCAAGCATAACAAAACACTGTCTGCAATTTATGAGTAACAAGTGGGCTGGATTGTAGCTGACATAGATGGGAAGGAAGAAAAAGAGAGCCCAGAGCAGTGCTTTTTGTCTGTAGTGTAGTAGTGGTACATTTATATAAAAAGACCAAAAGGGGCCAGCATGGTCTGAAGATGCAGTGTGTGAACTTGGATGAGTCAGAACACCACTCCTATCCCACAGCAGCAGAAGACAGGGTGCACAATCCCACATACGGCATAATGAAAGTCCAGGTTCAAACAGACTGTGAAAAGGGAGTTTGAGAGGGAGCTTGGTTGGGGGGGTGGGGGGAAAGGAAGAATGCTAGTGTTCTGCCAAAACGCATTTAGTTCTGACTTAAGGAAGCAAACCCCCTACAACAATGAATGCTTATTACAAATAAATTTGAAAGAAATTTGTACTCCTTTATTTTAGGCTTGAATTTTGGCCAAATTCCTTTGAAAAGGTGAAGAGTGAAGAGCTACCAATATCTTATTTTCCAAATACCATTTATTTTCTCATCTATTTTCTCATCTATTTTCTCTCCTGTTTCATCAGGACAATGAGAAAAAGATTGGGTGCTTTTTTTGCTCATGCAAATACCCTTTCTCATTGTTTTCTGTAACTCAACCACTAGGATACATGTTCTGTCTCAGTTTTCTGGATACTTCTGCATTATAAATGATAACATCTACAACTGCAGTGAGTAGGAGAAAAAGTTAGATTAAACCAGAAAAGCAGCAATTTTGAACAGAAGAAAAAAATGAACAAAATATGTGGAAAATGGCAAGGCTGAACTGACCAGAAATCATAAGAAGCAAGTCAAAGAGCCACCACCACCTGCTGCATGACTCTGTATTAGCGTTTCTATTTCTCTATTAGAGTGCATTAGGAAAGACATTGTGACAAAACGGGGATTACTTACATGGAAAATGCAATAATGTGTGGTCTAACAAATTGCACTGTGGGCTTATTGTGATTGCAGCAGTCAGGGATGAAACCGAAGAAATGGGAAGAATATTACTATTGTGTCAATAAATGTAATTAAGACTAGGATGATAATTTTATTCAGAATCTGTATTTCCTGCTTGCTAATGTCTCTCTCATAAATTTACCTTTCCAGATGATGCATCTCATATTAGTTCTATTCTAGTTCATTCTGTAGTACATTTCTATTAGAGACAAGAAGAAAAAAAAGCAACCGTATTACAAACAACATCAGTTCCTAGCATTAGGAATGAATTAATTGAAAGAAAAATGTGTTAGGGATGCTTTGTCCTGGTTATTCTAAACTGCAATTGAATTGTCACAAAATCTTTAAATTACCTGTGTGGAAGGGAAATGTCTGCTTGCTTGCTTGTTTGATTTTTTACAGGCCTATTTATACTTTGCTATTCTTTGCTAACTCAAAATTTTGCTTGTGCATAAAACATTAACTTTGATGTATGGAATACAATCTTTCTGTAAAACATGCGAGTGGCAGGGAAAGCCTGTGGAGGCAGGATGGAGAGGAACATTGTTGCCCAGGAACCACTGTGGGTCCTGTTGGCCCACTGTTGTGAGGCTTGGCTGCCACAGCAAAGGGATAGTGGAGAGCAACCCCTTTCCACTGGTGATCCTGAGGTCAGGCTCCTGGGCAGCAAGGTGGGATCCTGGGCCACCCCTGGCCCTGGGAGCTGCTGTCTGCTGCATCTCAGCCCAGCTTCAGCCCCGCTACCTCACAGCCCTCACAGCGATTGCCCTGTAGGTCCAGACCCTGTCCCCATGGTCCTGTCCAGCCATCCAAGGGCTATGTCTGTCCCTTGTTCCTTTCACTGAGCCTGATCCTGTCTCCCACCCATGTACATCCTGGCCTGTCACTGAGCAGAAGAGACTGCCCAGAGTGGCTGAGTGCCTCCGATTCTACCAAACAGCAGTGCAGGGATTAATGGCCAAAGTCCTGTCAAGGCTAGGGGCCCTGTGACTGCTTCTGAGGGTTATATTCAAGCGTACATCCTCAACACACCTCAGCCTCCCATGAGGCAGGACTTAGGCATGTGCCAGTCATTCCAGTCATCCTTGTTGGTACAAAAATGATCCTCCACTCTTGGCTGTGTGGAAGCTGCTGTGATCACTGGTGGTGGTTGTATAAGCTGTGGTCCTGCAGCAGGTGTGGGACTAGGCAGAGCTCTTCACACAGGGATATGTCCTGATGCTGGGGATAGGTTTTTGCAAAAAGTCAAACCCAAGATCACAGAAAGAGAATAGCTGGGAGATCTGACACATGGAAAGAATTTGACAAACGCCAGAAGGACGCCTTGGGTAGCTCACAGGATTTAAAGGGTTATTCCTCTGTTTCCCTTAATTCAGTGGTAACTTCTCCATCCACAACAAATATTGCAGGCACTGAGGAACAGGTGTCAGAGAAGACAAATGGGCACCTAAAGTGTGTGGAACTGTGGTGAAATATACAATCATAAGGAATTGTTGTATAGGGTCTAGCTGTCTTCAAAGGATGATTAGTATTGCAGTGGCTTGGAGAAAAACTGGGTGATGAATAAGTTAAACCTAGTTAATTTCTTAATTCATTACAATACTTCTTTCATATAAGCAGCTTGGAAAATTATTGATTAAACAAACAAACAAATCCTAGGTTGATTTTTGGCTGGCAACTACTCCAGCACTAAATCAAGTGTTGAATCTAAAGCAGCAGTATGCTTATCAGCCTCAGGTCATGTCCTTAATGCTCAATGAAAGGGAAACCTGTTTCTCATTCAGTGATTGCTCAGCTATAATAAACTGCTAACATTTTTTAATTTGATACTTTACATACTCATTAAACTCTGGTATCATATAACAGTGCAGAAGGTTTGACTTTTTCCCCAGAAGCAATTTTCTCCTGAAGCCTGAACATTTCATTCCTGTTCTGTAATTTAAAGGGTTGTGGAGACTTGGTGGAATAAATTTACAATGTTTATGAAAATAGCCAAAACCAAACTTAAAAAAACACTCAGCTTCAGCATTTATACTGTTTGAGGGCTTCAAGTCACATAAAGGGGACAAGTTTTGGACAGAGAACTTTATTAAACTATTACTTAGTCTTAATCTCCACAAGAAAAGAAAGCAACAGCATAACTATCTTAAAAATGATTTATTATAATAGTTTTTTTCCAGTATATACCAAAAACCCAACCAGACAAACTCCAAACTAACCTACACAACCATATTAAATTTATTTATCCAGTTAGAGAATACAGAGAAAGTCCTCATCAAAGTGCCTTACATAACAGATTGACTAATCCAATATCAGAAAATAAAACAGGCAGTTAGGCATCAAAGCTTAAGCTTTCAGCTTCCTTCAGACTGTATTTCTACATGAGTCAAAGGGGGTGGGAATGGGCATGAAAGCTGTGTTAAATCATCCATTGCAAAGGGAAAATAATAAAGAATTCACGTTAATAATTAGAAAGAACTTTAAAATTAATTAAACAAAGCAACAAAACACAAGATGTTATAATTTCTTGAACCAGGAGTGCACATTGTGAAGCATAATACTATATGCCAAATCATATCCAGTTACCTGAGATGCCTATTAGTAGACCAATTAGACATGGACTGGTATTTAAAAAAAATTCTTTGTTACAAAAGCCTTTAGGATTTGTTGATGATTTATACATACTCATCCATGATGGCAAGCAGTTTTTAGTGGGAATGTAGTGGTGATATACAACCAAGAAATAATTTTGTTTCCCCATTGTAATCTCCTTCTTACCTCAACCTACGTAGCAGCTCCTTAAGAGCTTCTGCATGAGGTGATGATATCAGTCCATTGTCCACTGTTTTGTAATCATTTTTGCAAGTTGATGCCCCTTTGAAGACTCACTGTATGTGTCTATATTGCTATGATGTTCAAACCCTGAGTCTAAACTCTGTTCTCATCCACTTTACAAACACATTTTTTAGTTTTCTCCATCAAAAGTGAGCTAATTGATTCTTTGGGCAGGAAAACACAGTGATAGTTTTTTGTGGTATTAAAAAACCAATCCAAATTCGTGATCCCCTTCAAGAGAGCATGGAGGAAACCACCCCCAGTCATTTGCTGTTAAAAACCAATCACTGAACTTGAGCACTGTTATCACAGGCAGTGTGCTTGTGGCTTTTTAGATAGAGAAGTTGAGTGTTATCTGAAGTTAGCTGAAGCAAAGTGTATCTCTGAAAAGGCAAAACACTAACACTATAGAAGAGTAGATGCTGCCTCATGGCTTCAAAAATAAGCAAGCACTCTAGAGATGTGTCTCTCTTTCTTTACAAAATGTTACAGCACAAACCACAGAGTAAACATAGATTGACAATGTCTCTCAAGAGAAGAAAAAGGCAGAAAGAAAATGCAGAGTTAGAGAGAAACCTCAACAGGCACTTATATAAATATAGGACTACAGAAGGAAACAGGAGATTGTTGAAACCCTAAGAAAATAAAACCGAATAGAACTGTGAAGCCAAAACACCAGAGCAGAAACAGAGAGAAGCAACAGGGATAGAAGAAATTTTTTTTGAAAGTAGGTTTTGCTGCAGAGTTGTGGTTGAAATTCAAGATGAGAATGATCTTCTACTTCTGAAAGATTCAAGAGATGACATATAGATCAGAATTTCACTGTGAGATCAGACATATAATCCCTCTTTAGTCCAGAACCAGCTCCAGCAGTGGTTATGTATTGCTGACACAAAAGTCTAAGAATCCTGGAGTAGCCAATTCTTGTATAAGTCTCTCATACAAGTCCCATGTATTTCCTAAAAGTTACAGATTTTTTCAAATTAAAAGTCATCTTGCTTTATTTCACACATAAGCTCCAGATATTCATGTTGTTCTTATAAACCTCTAATACTTCTTTGAACCTTTTTAAGCCCTTTACATCAAATAATAACAAGTTTAACATGCTCTACTGGGCCCTATACTGATTTCTCCTCTGAAAAGCTCTGTTTCTCTTAGCTGGGAAAAGAGAAAGATAACTACACTTTCGATACTTCAGTTGGTGCCTGAAGTTAGCTGTTGTGATTCTGGTAATAAATTACCGTCCTTGATATGTGTTCATCTAAATTAGCATTTAACTCAGGTGAGGAAGACCTTCTCAGAAAATCTTCCAACTGTAACGACTTTGGTTTAATGGAGTTAAATAAGAGTACATAAACTGATTTACTTTAGGATGATATTAATCAAAATAATTCCAAATGCTATATGGCAGTCAGCAAAAGGTGCAAGGCTGGAAATAGTCTGAGGTAAATATCCAACAAAATGTATTTAGTATGGACATCAGTTTTCAGCAACACTCCATATTGCCTATCAGAAACTAATTCAAACATAACCATCTTTAATCAGTTTTACAGAAATAAAGTTTTTCACTAAAAACTCCTTTCTGATTTTGTTTTGTTCACTTCTTCAAAGTATGCCCTATTCTTGACACGTTGGAAGAAACAAATCAGTAAATACAGATGAAGTAAGTTAGGTACAAGTGAGTGCTATCTAAATTTGTAGTGAGCTTGAATTTGTGGTGGAAGAGAGGTGATGAAATTCAATAACTGATTGAGAGAGGGTGCATCAGTAGGTAGAGATGTGGAAAGATTGAATCTCCCTTGAGAAGATGGAAGGACAGTTCAGTAATTGGGAACAGCAAGGACCCATTTGGAAGGCAGAGAGGAAAAGAGAAGTAGCTAAGATAGTATAGTTGTGTTCAGACTTTCAGCTCCAATGTACTGAAAATTAAAAGAGAATGGTCTGGGAAAAATGTTGTATTTGTTTTGTGTTGTTGAAATGCAGAAAGTTTTTTTATAATCAATGCACATTTGTGATTGCTAATTTTTGTATAAAGGGAGTTTATAAAACAGTGATATCTTTTCCTCTGGTAATGTACTAAAAATAATTAATGTTTTGCAAAGAACCTGGACTTTTCCTACATATTTCAGGTATACTTGGACCTATTGTGCATGCATGGTATAGTACTAGGATTATACACTGTAGTATTATTCAAATATGCAAAGTCCCATTGACATAATAGTCAGGGGAGAGTACGGCTTAATGTATCTGTAATCCACATATTAAAGCTCTCTAAGTATGATTTGACATGACAGCCCATAATGCCTCTAAGCTTTAACTTTCTATTGTGCCTGTGACATATACTCCACAAATTACAGTATAGAACTGTCTTATGGAATTCTATCTATGATGCATATTTTGTTACATTTATTTTTATTTATATATATATGCATGCCTATACATACATGTATATATCTACAGCTTTTAAATATCTACCCCCATTAAGATGAGAATTCAGAGATAAGTCCTTCTTCCAGTCTTTAGTTCCCCCTGCTGTGCCTATGTGTTGAAGTTAAGTAACCTTGAAAGGCTTTGGAATGTGTCTGTGCCATCAGCAGGCGACTAAAAAAGGAGGTGTATGTGGGAGCACTAATACTTAAACTGCAAGCTGCCAACTCCACTGATATGTCACAAATGCCCAGGGAGCCACTGCATGCCATAAGCATCCTCCTGCATTCTCATCAAACATTCACTAACTATGGTAAGTTCCTATTCCCTAGCCTGCAGTTGCAGGAAGGATCCTGGAGGGCTTGATAGCTGACTCTCTCCCAAAGATTGTGGGTATCAGTGCCACAGAGTTAATGCAGCTGGGCCCAGTGGTAGTTGTGTTCTCTCTTACAAAGTTCCCTTGATTTTATGAAAAGGTGAGACAGAAGCCCTGGGGGAGGGGAAGCTGCACATTTCTTCAAAGGACCTAAGTGCAGCTGAAATGGGTGCTAGCAACCATAAGACAGACCTGCTGTCTGTGGCATCTATGACGGACTTATGTGACTACACCAATAATTAGCTTTAAGACAAAAATGCATAATTGAGACTGGTGTTATCTGTGGGTGCTAGAACCTGTCTTCTTGCACTGTGGAGTAAGCTACTTAATGGTGTGTGCTTTGGATATTTAACTAGGCATATGATGATTTTTCATCAGTGTTAGCAACAAAGCTGTATCTGTCATAGGCAGAAGGCAGCTCCAAAAACAGCTCTAGCTAGCTAATGTTCGTAACCCCAAGAAATTGCTGTTTGAGATTTCTTAGTAGGGTGAAGGGGTGTGTCATGGCAGTAAGAATGTGTGATGGAAGAGGAACTCTAAGTAACAAAATCATGTTTGAATTATATTGAAAATAATCTAATAATCAAAGTGTGTCATATATATATATATGCACACAGACACACACATAAATACTTATACAGAGAGAACTTTTAAAATAAGTGCCTTCATGAGTTCAGAGATTCATAATTTTATGACAATGCACGGTAGGGAGAGAAGACTCAGGCGAATGTTATTTTAACGACCTTAACAGATCATTCATTTACATCTCCAAGCCCTTCTCTGTTCACACTGCCATCCCATCATTAGCTCCACCTAATGTTCCTAATACAATATTCTTTGCCTTTTGCTTAAAGAATGAGAGTGCCTGTCTATATGATTAAATTACTACAAAGAAAAGGTCTCTCAGTGTTCTTCCTATACAGCAGATTCTGTGGAGAAATATGATAGTCCTTATTATGCAGCATTCCTTTCACTGGGCCTGATCGGGTTCCACAAATAGGAAATGTTCAAATTGCCAATACTCATTTGCATAGCTTGCTTGTTTGCCTGCTGCTTTTCCACTGGGACCTGTCCCAGGCTGCTTGAAAACCTTTCAGTGAACACTTATATTAGTCTGTTTTTTCCACTCTTATGCTCGTGATCTGACTGATCACTATGGTGTCTTTTAAGCATTTATCTCCCTGTTTACTGCTGCCCAAGCAACACATTTCCTGAGTCTTGTCTATAGAATAACGCACACCAGAGACTCTCCCTTTCAACAACTTCTAATTAGGCAGCTGAGGTTGAGGTCTGAGCAAAGCAATTTTAAGGGTAACTTCCTTGAGCTGGCTCCAGTGCTTCCTGCTTACCAGAGCTCACTGCCTAAGAAGCTTATCATCTAACTTCCTGCTGGTGAGACACTTGCCAATCATCTGACATTACTCTTTCACTGTATCAGTGAGCTGGACTGCTGTTTTGAGAATAATAAGAATTAGAAAGAGCAACTGACCTTGTACAAAGGAGTGTAATGGCTTGCATGCAGAACACAGCCACTGTTGCGAGCAATGATTCCATTTCTAGGACACACAGAGTATTAGGTGAAAATATTGCTGCTTCTGCCTGGAATCCATGCAAAGCTGGCCTTTGCATAGCCCATCTCTTCTGCTTTTGGTGGTGGTTGCCTTGAAATTTTTAAGGGATTTTTAACTTACCCATAATGAAGGAATGATTCCCCTCTGTTGTTTTCCCTCCCCTCACTTCACTGACTGACATTATTTTAAAGGCAAACAAGTTTTCTGGTATGTTGTTCTTAATTCTGCTTTTTCACAAAATGACAGTTCAGTCAGTGCAAGCATCCTTACATCCTTAAACTTGGAGAGGTATGCCGTATGCAGCATCAAAATTGTTTCTGAGAGCTTTGGATTGGACATTGGCTCATTTAGCCCATAAGTGAAATTAGAAAGTCTCCATCTTTTTATTGCAACTTGGATAACAAATGTAGTTTTTTATTTTCTATTCTGTTTAAGCAAAACCCCTACACATATAAAGCATAAGTTGTTGTTTTTTTTTTATTTCTGCTATTCCCTCTCAAACCTTTCCCTCCTTACTAAACAGTAGGAGATATTTATGTCATTATTCCTGCTGAACTTAGTGTATTTCATTCGTTAGTCAGTAAAGAAATTGGGGGAAAAAAACACAAAAAGGTACATTTGAATCTGTATTTGATGCAGAATAAAAATGGTCATCTGTCCAGACTAAGATTTTGCGATATAGATGTGGGAAAGAAAAAACAAAACAAAAGGACAAGAAATTATGGTTTCATAGTGTTCTCTCATTACAGAGTTGTCCCTGAAAGAGTCCATACAATTTACAATCTATGAAGAATTGTATAGGTTTTAAATATAATGTTTAATATTTTCTTTTTATAGTGTTCATTTGAATTTTTTTAAGAATTAACCAGTATCAACAGTCCTGAAGTTCTAAAACTAAATGCCTCTGCTAAATTTAAATACATACTATAAACAAATAGGGGATATTTACCATTCAATCAGTTTCTCCATGCATTTTCCATGATGATATATTTAAAAGAGCTAGATTCTTACTACAAACAATAATTGACTTTGTGGAGCTCTGTGCTTTCAGGATTACTCAATGGAAAGATGAATGATTTCTGTGATAAGCTTATTCTAAATATCCAGACTCTTACAGAAAAACACAGATAGGACATAACTTTATACTTTGTGTAAGACTTTGAGACAGGGAAGGAGTTTCTTCTGATTTTTCTTCATCCCATATGTTAGGCCATGCCACAACTCATTTCTGACCATGTTACCTTATGCTTTATTGGCTGCTTGCCCATTCCTTGGGGCAATTTCACAACATGTGTCTTGAGTTCTATTTGATTCACTCCTCTGAGGTTGATTCTGTCCCTTGGTGCCAATGTCTGTAATATAATTGCCTGTGCGCAGGCTGCTCGCAGACAGAATTCTTCTGCTGGGTACATTTTGACACACCCCATGTGGTCCTCATGGTTTGCCAAAGCACTTGCTGCATTACAACCTGTTTTCTTGTCAGCAACAAGTGTCTTCCATGATGGTTTTTTGTTGTTGTTGTTTTTTTTTTTTTTTTGCTGTTGTTGTTGTTGTTGATTACTATTATTTGTTATTTTATTTTATTTTTTTTATTTTATTTTTCCCTTTGCTGTCCAGGTATTATTTTTCTAAATATACCCGTCTTATTTTGTTGTTTGTTTTGTTCTTTCTTTTTCTCTGAAGAAAGGGACGTAAGGATACAAAAGCAATCACAGACTTTGTTGGATCTTTATTGTTACTGAATCATAATTAAAAATTTAAAGACAGAGTAGTTTAATAACATTGATTAGATCCATAAAAAAATCCAAGGCACAACAGCTCCCTATCTTTTATGCAATCAAGTTATTCACCCAGAGAGAATAGAACTGGCTTAATTTCCCCCTTTAGTAGGACTAACTCCACGATATCTTTTAACTAAACCAACAAGTTATTCTAGGCAATGGTATGTTTTAACCTTTCTCATTGAAACTGTGAGAATGCACAACATGAAGCTGAAGAATATTGTATTAAAAGTTAACACGAGACAAGCATCACTCTAGCTCAATGATTTAGGCATTCACCTAAATGAAAGGGTGCTTTGTTCAAGACTCTATTCAAACAGTTGTTTATGCATTTTACCTTTATTTGTCTTTGGATAAATGTATTAACACCATAGAATAACAGGGAAGTCACTGCACAGTCAGTACTGCTCAGTCAGGCAAGAGCAGTGTTGTTTTTTTTGTCAGGATTGTAGTACTTGCATTTAAACATTTAAACTTCAAGTTCTACTTTATAACACAAGTCTTTGTGATCAAGTCTTGTGGATATTACCTTAAAATACTTTTGCTTATATGATATATTCAACATCAGCAGACACTGTTGATCTCAAATGGGTCTGCAGATACTCTGGGACTCTGGAGATCAGATTCTGGTACTCAGAGTTGTAAGTTATTTTATTTCCAAACCTCAAAATGTTCAAATTTGCATCTAAACATTCAATCTGTTGCTAGTATTTTCTGTCTTTTTGAGCAGGATGCAGGAATGAAATCCTGCAGTAGTATCACGAGAACCTAGAAACAGAGAATGAAAAAATGACACATGATCACTGTATTTCATTATTAGTGTTTCCTACCTTTGGACTGAATGCATAGACATAGTAAGTGTAAAGGAAAGTGGGTAAACCCACTTTTTTGATTACAAGCAGCTTTGAATTCACTTGACATTTATTCAGCTAGGTTGCCACTCTGTCTACCCAGTTTTCTAGCTTTCATCTGTAAATATATTCATATTTGGAAAGAGGTAATTTTTTCTAAGTGTCTAAGTACCTGTTTAACTGAAGTGTACATTTATTTATGGCTAAAGAGATATGCTAAATTACCTGAATTAATCAGGTAATTAATATACCCCCTTCTTCAGAAATGCCTTATTTTTTCAACCAAGTTTAGTTCCTTTTGACTGGCAAAAAGCCAAGGGTGTCTTTCCCTCCAGTCTCTCACTTTTGTACTTCAAAAAAGAAAAAAAAATTCTTGCATGAAAGGAAAGCAGTTCTGATGCATTTTAAAAGGAAATGAAAAGCAAACTTTCATCTTAATAGTAATATTATAACAAAATTCTAATTAACTGCTTAGTGACTGATGCAGGGTACTAAGGGTCAGTTTCTCACCTGCTGCACTTCATTACATCTCTAGGACAGTACATCCACATCTCATCTCTCAAGTGTGAACAAGTTACCAGCCCAATTGTGTGCTACGCATGCCTGAAGTGCTAAGTGCTAGAAGGTCTTGTGCTCACACTCCAAATTATGCACTCTCTGTGGTGTCCGCATACAAAACTTCAGCCTTGGTTCCATCAAGTTTGCACCAAAACAACCCTTCCTGTGCATTAAACCACAAAAACTTTATGAACTCATAAAGCACTCTTTTTCTGTCCTGATGGAAATGGCTGTAGTACTTCATGTGGATGAAAAAAGAATCATGATAGGTCCTCCAATCTTCATCCCTTTTTATCTCCTTTTGAAAGTTCCCCACTAGAAGTACTTCTCAAGACAGGATTGCAGATATGGGTCTCCTCTTGGTACTGTGGACAGGGATCATAGTGAAAAGAGCACTGATAAGTCTATCTTTAATCCTCTGTTCACATCAAGAAAACTGCCTTCTTTGATAATGATGTTATCAAATACAGTTATTTATTTCATGATATGGAGCACACTGCCTGGGGGATCATGAATAATTCATTGGCTGAGATTGAAAAGATATTTTTATGCTTGGGCCTTGTATTGGAAAGATGAAAATAGTATTCCATTCTTTAAAGAATTTAAGAAGTTCTGAACCATCAACAAGTAAGTGAATTAAAGCAAGATTAAAGGGTTTTTTTTCCTAGCCAAATGTGTGTGTGGAAATAAAGGGCCATAAAGGCCTTAAGTAATATATGCTTTGGTATGACTACAAGATAAACCTTTCCCTTTTTTTTTTTTGCAGTTGTATGAGGGGAATAAATGGGCTGTGCACATTGATGTTGTCCCAGAAATTGGCAATCCAGCAGCAATAGAGGAAGAGCCTTTACTTGTAGTTGAGGGGTACAAGCTCATTTTCCCCACAGGCAATGGAAGACCTGTCCTTCCTTTGACTACATGTGGAGGTGATGTTGCTAGGACAAGATGTAAAGTCAAAAAGCTTTTTCCCTTAAGTTGTAAGCTTCTTCTTTGTTTTATTAATCTGCAAATGTCTCATGCATTTATAGTGCTGTACAAGTAATAATGTAGGGGATATTAAGTAGATCTTAATAGAAGCTTTTCATTAGGTTTTTCAACCATGCAAACATAGAGGGAAAGTACATCTCTTAAATAATCAAATTTCATGATCTGGAAATTTACTTTAAAGTGGCAGTTTCCAGAAATAGTATAACACAGGTATGGTTCTTTAAAATTCTAGGGAAGGCAGGAGTGGGTCAGCAACATGCAGTTTCTGACAAAATTGTGAAATATTCATTCTGGTAAATACGCTTTTGTTTTACCTTGATATTGAACTTTTTTGTGCTTTCCATTGCTGCATAGGTATTGTACTTGGCACTTCACCTTGTATGAAAAGAATTAGGGATGCATGAAGAGTGTTAAGAATATGGATCTGAGACAACTGTCAGTGCAAAAAATCATAGTTTTAAATTTAAATAGGTGAAACTATCATGAAGTGGCTAAACAGAACATCTGGTAATGAACATTTGTATAAATAAACTCAGAGAATGGTTTACAGCAAACTAGTGGAAACTTCGTACTAGGGAGTCTCAAGTACAAGGCATGGCATAGTTTTTTCTAATTAAAAGCTAACCTATAAAGTCTTTCCAGATAAGCTATTTTCTTTAAATAAAATACTATGCTGCAATATTATAACTTCCTATTCTAAAAAAATTTTATTGTCCTTTTGGATTTTTTTTATTAAATTCTAAATAGTAGAAAGAAAATGTAGAAAAAATAAGAGAATTTTAAGATTTCTTAAACTGCTAGAAGCAAAGGATTCACAAAAGGAGGGGTTTCTTGCTGGAAGAGAATAAAGATATGTAAGTAGAAAAATCTTTTAATACGAACAAGATATAACCATATGATTTTTTTTTCCAACTAAAATGCCTTTGATCTACATTTACCAGTTGGTATTAAATGTTTTGTCCCAGATTTCAGCTATTGAGAAAAATAAAACTTTGTATTTTCTTATGGGAATCAACAGGAAAATCACAAAATGTTCCACATCTTCTGTCAGGAAGCCTAGTATGAAAAAAAATGATTTTTTAACATAGGAAGGAGAGGTCACACAGTTCATTATTCTGCAACTTTGCATTCTCAATGGATAAACCCCTTTTTTGTCCTGTCTATGGCAGCTTTAATGCAGAGAATCAACATCCACAAATACCATTTTCCAAATGGATGCTCCCATCACAAAGTTGTTAGTGAAGTTAAGGTATTAAAAGTTATTAAAAGCACCTCTTCATAATTGTATAGAAACAGTCTACTGTTCATCACAGTAGAAAAAAAGATGGACATCTCTCTTGCTCAGGTGCTGTGGGTTTGCCTGAAAGGAAGGTGAATGACCGTCCTTGGTCTCTATCTCTTTATGTGCATGTTTTCCTGCACTCATCTGAAATCCAATGGCTTTTACAAGAAGAGGTTTTGAGACAATCCAGCACTCTCTAGTACTTCTTTAAATGAAAGATAAAATTTGTCTCAAAGTGAAAGCCTAAACTGTCCTTTATGTTTATTATCATATAAATTGTGTATAGCATTTTTTTCCTGAGGTATTTTGTCCTGACTGTTGATGCCTTTTCTATTAAGTTACTGACTCTTCAGCAATGGCACTTCACTCCAAAAGTCACAAATGAACAAGGTTTGCAAGATATTCCTAGACTGTGGCAATAGAATTATAAGATTAGATTCATCCTTGTAATCTCTGCTTCCTGACAGTTTTTGCAGAACTCAGATTTGCTGGTTGAATTTTGTATCAAATTTTAGCATGCACTAGGGATAAAAATGATGATAAAGCTGGAAAGGAAAGAACACTGAGTACAGACCAATGCACAGGATGTGGAGGAACTAAGATTGTAAGAAAAGGCTTCTTTGATGTAAAGACGACTAAAACCCCTCTAGTGCAAATTGTGGTGGATTGGCCCTGGCCAGCAGTCAGGCAGCATGCAGCTGCCTGCTCATGTCTTGTCCCCAGCAGGATGAGGGAGATAATAGGAAGAATAAAAGTGAAAAAAACTTATGGTTTGAGATAAAGACAGTTTAATTAGCAAAGGAAACAGGTAGGAATGGGGGGAAAAAAAAAAAGGGTGATTCAAAAGCAATCATTCACCACCTCCCACAAGCAGACCAAAGCCCATCCAGTCTCTGAGAAACGACTAGCATCCCTCACAAAAAAAAACCCTCCCCAAGGCTTTTATTGCTGAGCGTGATGCTACATGGCAAAGAATATTCCTTTGGTAAATTTGCATCAGCTGTCCAGGTTGTATCCCCTCCTGAATTCTTGCCCACACTCAGCCTACTCATTGAAAGGAGAGTGGGAAAGAGAGAGAGCCCTGATGTTGTGCAACTACCACTCAGCAATAGCCAAATCATTGGTGTGTTACTGACACTGCTTTAGTAAAAAATCCAAACCAGCATCACCTAGGCTACAGTGAAGAAAATTAACTCTGTCCCAACAAGACCTAGTACACCAGTCCAGAAAAGTAAGCTGAGAAATGAAGAGGGAATCATAGAATCATAGAATTAACTGGGTTGGAAGAGACCTCCGAGATCATCAAGTCCAACCCACTGTGATTACTAGATCATGGCACTCAGTGCCACATCCAGCCTCATCTTAAACACCTCCAGGGACGGTGAATCCACCACCTCTCTGGGCAGGCCATTGCAATGCCTGATCACTCTCTCTGTAAAGAACTTCTTTCTAATATCCAACCTAAACCTCCCCTGGCACAGCTTAAGCCCGTGCCCTCTTGTCCTATTGCTGATTGCCTGGAAGAAGAGGCCGACCCCCACCTGGCTACAACCTCCTCTCAGGTAGTTGAAGAGAGTGATGATGTCTCAAACCCACCTATTCAGCTTTTTTTTTTTTTTAAATTGCTTTTCTGTATGCTTGGTATAATTTTTTTCAGTGTCAAAAGAGGCATTATATTTGTTTTATGTTGAAGATCATCCATGGGGAAAAGGAAAACAAAAAGACAAAAATAACTCATAAAGCATGATACATTACTTTCTTCTATTTCCTTCGATACGTATTTCTATCACAAATAAGATCAGAATTGATTTTTGATGATTGACCATTGGTTTAGAACTACTATAAATGTTGTTCTTTGAGGGTACCACACTTAGATTGCTAGTCAACTCTGATGGGCTTATCAGCAGCAAGAATCCCATGGCCCTGGGAATATCTGTGAATGCCTTGTGGATTTATATCTCTGCTTCAAAAGTTTTTTGTGTTTTTGTTTTATTTTTTCTCTTTTTGCAAGATTGCTTTTACTGATCTATACAGGAGATCAGCCAGAAAGTTTTAGATATAGCCAAAGGACTGTTTGGTTTATATCTTATTATAATTTGACCTATTTTAGATAAATCTATTAAAACATTAATCTCTAGAGATGTGATGTGTGCAATATATTGTAAGGGCTGGGAGAAATCTACACAAAGTGTCTGCATAATCAGCAAAAACTTTAACCTAGATATATGTAAATTTATCCAATCCTGATGTAAAATCTTGAGAAATATCATCAGAATTTTTTCTTCTTTTTATTATGCTAATGGTCAAGACAAATGGAATATGAAAAATTTATGAAATTTTGTGGGGTTTAATGTAATTGCTGTCCTATTTCCAAGGCAAAATTACAAGAATCTCAGCAAAGATTTAAATATTTGCAAAGAGAAGAGGGGAAAATTTAGTTAATAAATTCAGGGAAATTCTTCTTCAAGTAATTTGCATTATGTAATGCTTTTTTCTATTTATGAAATTTAGGAAAGGTAAGATCTCCTGCTGAGATTTGGATAAATGGTAAGGAAATAAATATAATATAAAACTTTAATTGAACTAAACTGAAATATCAAAGAAAGCTTGGATAACTTCTGCAGCTCATATTGCTTAATAACGAATTGCTTTTTCTACACCTTAATGCTTCTACAGTGAAGTTCTGTTGGTTTAAGTAATTATTTCCCCTGACCAAGGGAACTTTTGCCTTAATATCAACATCTGTTAATGCAAATCTGGCATTTTGGCCCAAAACACCAATCAGACTTTATAGAGAACTGACCCTGTGGTTACAGCTCATTTGCCAGTAGTTGTAAGGTACTGGTGTACTAAACTGTCACAGGTCTTGGTGCGTAAAGCAAATTGGTTCCAAAGATAAAGACTGAAGTTCCAATGCTGAAAACAGTGACAAAATCTCTTTGACATCTGTAGGTCAGAATAGTAATTTATGGGACATCAACACGGCTATTCCACAACTACTTGTACCACATAGTTAAAGGTGATTTTAATAGATGTGTGCAGAAATAGACATGTGGATTCTGTCCGAAAAGCCATAAGAGAAAGGTTTGTTGTATTCAGTATCTTCCCTCACCATTTATTACCCAAGATGTATTTATAATAACCACAATATTTTCACTTTTTGAAAGTATGAATTAGTAACTGTTTTCCCATTTATAAAAACAAAACCAAAGATTAAAATGGCTTCAGAAATTAAGGAAAAGAAAAATATAAAACCTATTTTAGACAGATACACTTCTGCAGGCCTGTTTTCTAGTTGTTAATGAAAACTGAGAAATGTGTTTACACTTCCCACTTTTCTGTTACATACTTGTTTGTACATAGGCAAAAAGGCGAAATGCTCAATTTTTTTTGTGAAGTAGAATATTTTCATGACAGAAAAATGATGATAGGGTCAGTGAGTTGCTCTGAAACTTCAGGTCTGTGAGCTTACATCACAGCAACTTTTTTTTTTATTATTATTAAATTGATTGAAAATAGGATGTACTGGAAATCACATAAGCACACACATTCTTTTAAGATTCTCTGTCTGATATCTTGACCAGACAGGCCTGTATAAACCCCAGGTAACCATCTGGATGCTTATCCAAAGTGTAAAGAACACAGTAAGTTTGATTGGTGTTCTTTAGCCTTTGCTTGAGATTTTTATGAATAGCACACAATATACATGGACTTCAATACTGGTCACTTCAAATAGGTCAGAGGAAACTTGACTGTTTCTTGACAAAAATGGAAAAGGAGTTATCTGTCAGAATAGTGGAAACTGTAATGAATGATATCCATTGTATAAAACACTCTAAATCTGAAAAAAAGATAAACTTTGCAAATGATAATACAAACCCCTTCATCTAGGAATAGTGAGTAGGTCCACTAAAGAAACGTTGCCATTTTTGCAATTAAATGAGGCTTTTTATTGCTACAATAAATTATATCAAAATATCCAAGGATAATATTTGTTTTAAATTTGTATACAAAATCAAAGAACTAAAATAAAATCTGGGGAAAGAGAATGAATGCACTGCTGCTGGCTGCCTTAGTCATCTGTCTTCTTGTTTGAGTGGTATGGTCCAAAACTCTATCATTTGTTTTACTGACTCATTGTGTTTGCCTTATTGACTTTGGTGGGATGAATTTTCTGGGCAAAGTCGAGCCATGGATTATATAATGTACATATACATATGTTTAGCTCTTTTAGTTATACTAGGACTTTTTGAGAGTGTAATTTTAAGAGTAAACATCTCAAAGCACGCATTACGCATCATTTTATCTGTAAACACAAGTTCATTTGACTGTTTAGACTAGCTCCAATTGCTGTCTCACCCTGGAAAAAGTACTAGAGAAAGATGGATTATTTGACACTCTAATGTACTCAGTGGTGCTGTCTGTAGACATTTCTGATAGCATAGTACTCTCAAAATCGAAGATAATAAATCAACAACAGTGTTCTCTGTTGTTAGGACAGAAACTGGTAAGTTTTTAGGGGCTATAACTGTGGGATAGGGAGCTAAAACCATGCTGGGACTACTTTCATAGCCATTCCTCAAAATGCATTTCTAAGTCTGGAGAAAAGAGTGTCTAAGATCTTTGTATAGCTGAGTATCTGGTCCTTAACTTTCACCATACTTTCAAGATCTTTCCTTTTGCACTGTCTAATGTATGATAGTGGTTGACTGACAACTGTACTTTCACTGCAGGTTTACTATGGGTGTTGGTGTACTTTTCCAAGATTTTCTCCCAATCTTCCCATGGTCTCTCTTTTCACCAAATACGTAATATGCTGCAGAAAAGTCCTGAAGAAACAGATCACCTTTGTGGTCATGACCTAATTGACTTCCAAAGAGGCTTTAATTGTGGTTATCTTACTTTTAATACTATTAAACAGGAATTAAGAACTAAAGGCTGTATGAAGAGAACTTTATTCCCTTTAATGTTTCTCATTAACTGACCATTCAAAAGAAAGTGTGAAAATTGCCTGTTCCAACTTTTTCTTTAATAAATCAAACATGAACTTTAGGTTGTCATGCTACAGCCAGTCCTATTCTTTGAAACTATGTTTTAGCTAATAGCTACACCTCTGAGGACTTGAAAGACTCACTACTGGAAAAACCTAGCAAATTTTTATTGTTTACCCATTATAAGGTTACATTCCACCTAGGATATGGTGGAGCTTAACACAAGAACTACCTTCTGCTCTTCCTCTGTTATCTCACAAACTTGAAAACATTTCCCATAAACACCTCTGTGACCATGTGTATTTCTGTCTTTCTGCCTCAGATATCCCTGGATTGCCATCTATAAAATAATAATATAAATTTGGGTGCTTTTATAAAGAATTTTGGCATCTTAAAAATTAAAAAAACATGTAAGTGCAAAGTACTGTTGTTTATCTTCATGTATGAATTTGAAATTCAGTCTGCTACCTTATTTTCTTCATTCACAATGCAACAGAATTACAAATGTCAAATACATTTTTGTTAGTCATAATACAAGAATAACGTGTGTAAAACTTTGCCAAATTAAAACATTATATGCTTATTTTGGAAATACAATATATATACATCCTAAACAGAGCATGTTTCATTAGTTACAGTCATTTCAGAACAAATATCTTTGTCTATAGTGTTTGTTTTTCCCTGATGAACAGTTGAAGGTCACATTATTAAAAGAGCTAATAAATTACAATATTTGTGTTAGGTAATTAAACCTGTCAGATAAAAAAAAATATCTGATACATTGGATTCTATCTCCATTTAGGTAATTCAGGGAAATGGATTATCAGATTTAAGAAGAAAATAAATACAGATTTGTGGACTGAAAAAAATTGAAATAAGTATATGTTTTTCCAATTGTGTGCAATATGACAAGTGCATGTTTGCCCCAAAACCATTGCAATTATGAGCTCATGTTAATTCTACACATTTCTTTTTAAAAACCCTAAAGTATTTAATGACATGGCAATTTTTTTCCCTGACTTTGTGCCAAGCTGTAATGGACCTAAGCAGCCTCATCTGGGATCCTAACTGATACTTGGGACTATTTCAGTACAGGTATGGTTTAGGTGCATTTGCCTTAAGCTCTGCATCCTGGATGGATCCTTTAGATATATACTGTAACCTTGTCCTCAGATCTGCCTTTGGCCCAGTCTCCTTTTGCTTCAGATGGAACACCTGGTTCTGGTGCATCACTTGTTCTGTCAAGGGCTATCACTGCTCCCTGTTATTATCTCCTTTGCTCTGCCCACCATTCTCAGACCCATTGGTCCTGTGTCCCATCATTGTGGCACTGTCCATGGTGGAGTCACCCTGGGGTCATGGCTCATTCACCTTCACGAAGCCACCCCAGTCTTTAGGCCCCATAATACTGTAAATCTCATTACTGTTTCCTTAGATAGACAGTGATGTCACAAGTGATGTCCCAGAGGTACTGATAGGTCACATTAAACTAGGAATTAGTGATAGTATACATGTGGCCAAATGTAGCATCCAGCAAAAGATAGTACAGTGTAACGCCTATATCTGAACTTGTCTCACCAGTTCCCTTTATAGTTCCTTTATTATGGATATGAATAGGTGACTTGAATTTATCTGACCAATTTTAGATAATGCTATAGATAGATCTCTACTTTAGTGGACAGAGACTGATACTCACAAAAGATGATTTCCATCTTCTTCAATGCACTCCTACTCTCTCTGGTGGTAGCAATTTCTCTCCAATTTCTAGAGAAGAAAGTTGGAAGACCTGAAGTGGACTCAAAGGATAATCATGAAGTTCAATAAAGGGAAGTGCAGTCTTGCACCTTGGGAGGAACTGTCCCAGGCACCGCTATTTGCTGAGGCCACTCCTCAGGAAAGCAGTTTGTCATAAAAAAGACCCTGGAGTCCTGCTGGACACCAATTTGAAGGTGAGCTAGCAATGTGTTCTTGCCGAAAAGAAGGGTAATGACATCCGGGGCATTAGAAGAAGTTTTGCAGGGAGACTGAGGGAGATGATCCTTTGGTTCCCCTCAGCACTGGTGAGGCCACAATTACATCTGAGTGTCGTTTTTTGATTGATTAACATTGTTTTATTGCATTACTCTAGTGCAACTAACCTAAAAGCACACTTGTATCTGCACTGTTGGTAAAAATTTCAATTCCATCCTGGAATCTTTACAATATCGTCTCACAGATTTTCCATCCTCAGCAGCTCTCAGGGTTTCAGTTTTTCATACAGTACTGAAAAAATATGTTTCCATTTCCAGTTTTACATTTCCATTTTTTCATATTGATTTTCATTTCAGTCAGTAGAATAGACTGATAAACCTAGGTAACATATGAGTCAAGTGAATCTGACCTCAACAATCCATGACTCTTCACTAAGAGGTATTAAAAATAAAGGAAGTCTTTGTCTTATTCCTATCCAGTTGTCCAGTATTCCAGCCACTCTTCCCCAAGCCTGTAGTGCTGCATGAGGTTTTTGTGACACAAGTGCAGGATCCAGCATTCACCTGGTCAAATCTCATACAATTGTTTCATGTAAGTATTCAGAGATCCTTATTTTGAAACTTGTGTCCTTTGCAGTGGACACTGATGTCTGTTTTCCCATTTTACTCTGGAAGAAATTTACTGATTAAGCCAGAAATCTGCCCCTTCACTCTGAGTAAACCTCCTCCAAGACTTCATGGTTTTCTTCATGGTCAAGTAGGAGGAAAAATCTCCTTTTTGCTTAATGTATGCCATTGAATTTTGCTACCTATATCATGTATAGGAATACATTCAAGCTACTTTCATGGCATTCATTTTCAAAAAGGATCCTGGATATTTGCATATTTTGCATTTGTATGCCCTACATTCTATTGTTTCAGCTGGGCACTCCAGCTTGATCCTGATGCATCCTAAGAAATATGGTAACTGAAGATTTAACACATTAATTTGACAAGTGAGCATTTCCTGCCTATGGAACAAGGCATTTGTTGTTTCTGTGGAAGGAACAACCTGTTTGCCATGAGGTTGGAATGGAAGCAGTGTCTGCAGATTGTCTCACGAAACTTAGCAGTTTCATCAAGATGCATAATGTTTTGGTCAGTCTTGTCTTTGAAATCATCTCCAAGGACTTAACTTTCTCTGGTCCATGCTGACAAGAATTGCTTATAACTCCATAGATTCTCCTGTCATTCCTGTTTTCCTGAGATGTTGCTGGCCAGTTATCTTTATTGTGAATCTTATTTATACTTGCTTGAAGACCTGAGAAAATATCTGTGTTTTCATAATTGCTGTATTTGAAGTTCTTGTCATCAAGGAATGTACAACAGAATTGTGGTTTCAAGGTACTTTAACACAGGATCATCGTGGGTCTTGAGGCACATACTTATGTAGCCAATCTTCTATGAGGGAGGCACCAGGTACAACAGTAATATTTTGGCTACGGTATCTGAAAACTCATTGTTATTGTAGTATCTGTAACCATCTTTTTCATTTAGTAGGAAAATTTACATTTACTCCAGCTGAAATGACATTTTTGTGATTTTTTGCTAAGTTTTTTAATTTGTGAATCACATACTTGCTCTTATTTATTCCTGAACTTGTCAAATACAAAGATCATGTGTACAGAAAAAGCAGTACAGCCATTCCATCTGAATGGCTTTTACAATACCAATTGCATTAAACAATGGCTATGTAGCATATCATAAATACACTACCATGAACCATATTTCCCATATTAACTTAAGAGCAAGATATGCTTTCCAAAAAGAGTGCTGTATCATCTCCTTTGCCTTTCTACGCTCTCAAGATAAAAAATAGAACTGCGCCTCCTCCAGGTGTCATCTTAGTTCTGAACCTGCAAAGAGCCATTTTAATACAAAGACTTCATTTTTTTTCTGTAGAATGTAATGCCACCAGTTAGTTGGCTTATGTAGTATACTAGTTATGCGAAAGCACTTTGCTGTGTGTCTTGTTTTCTGTGCTCCTCTATTTCTATTTGTTATTTTACAGATGAATGTTCACTTTCACCTCTGTGGCAGAATGATTTTGATACTTCTCTCAGCTCCAGATGCCACGGTGTATCAAAGCCTTTCCCAACAGATATGTTCATATGAAGTAGTAGAGTGTGACTGATTGACATAATTATGCCAAATTATAACGCTAGTAAATTATAGCACTCCTATTGACTAAACATTTTATTTATTTGCTTTTTTAAACTGGTGAACAAACAAGTTCTCAGTATTTCAACCAGTGGGTGATTAGAGAAAAATGTGCCTCCTGACATAAAAAAAAAAGGAAAAACAAGTTTGGGTTTTCCCCCCCTTGTATTTTGACTTAAATATAGTGAGAAAAAACTTCTTTGCAAAACACATGCAAATATCTCCTTTTCTTGGGAGGTGATGAAGGGGGAATGAGGTGGTGAAGTTGATTGTTTTCATCAAGCCAGTTCAGGAAATTTCTGTACTGAATTTCTGTGCTTTTTCTAGTCTTTTTGGATTACTTAGAAGGAAGGATTCAAAAAACTGCAATATCGTCATTTGTTACAATTCCGTGGATGACTAAATGTTGTGACAATTGAGTGACAAAATGAGTGACAACTAATTTACACCTATAAGTTTGTCTTATCCTAAGAACAATGTGTTACTGCATTTTGTAAGGCAGGTTTTTGCTTGTTTGTTTAAGGTATTTTTCCAGTTATATTTGATATTACATAATTCTGAAGATTCTGTTTGCCTGGCTTCCTCTCAAATAAGAACAGGAAGGCTCTACCCACCCTACTTCACCCTATCTGACAGTTTGTATAGCACTAAATCATAGAATATTCTAAATTGGAAGGGATCCACAAGGATCATTTTGTCTGACATTGGAATGAATGGCCTATATGGGAATTGAACCCATGACCTTGAAGTTATTGACATCATGCTCTAATCAGCTGAGCTCATATCAGGGTCTAAAGGAGCCTATACTCTTTGGAAATATTTAGGAATCTATCCACTGTTTTCAGTGGACTTTGGATAGAGGCCTAAAGGAAAATAAGGAGCAGACACTTTGCTTTTCTTTAGAATCTTTTAAAGGATCATCCTTTTGTTTTGTTTCTAAAGTTCCTGATACCAGGAGGATAATATCTGTCTGAGAGTCAAAGACATATGAGCATGAGGAGGATAACTTTCCAGTGTTACATCTGTGATGCAGAGTAATTGCAGTACATGGTTTAAAAATGAAATTATTGTAGTGTAACTCAGGGCTTCAGTGAGGTGAAGATTTTTAATCATTCTTCTTAAATTAGCGTAGTCCAAATTCAATGCAAACTCACTACAGTGCTTGTTCACAGTAGAAATGAATGCAGTCAAAGCTCAGACTCTGAGGTGCTGATTTTCATGTTCTGTAGCCTGATATAAAAGACAGATGACATTTTTATTTGGGTAAGCCTCAGAAAGGGCCCATAGGGAAAAAAGAGATAAAATTTACCATTCTTGCATATTTCCAGAACTGAGTTCTGAAGTCAATGGAATTAAAGAATACTGAGCAATTAAATGTTTACTTCATATCTTTCAGTGGAATTAAGTAATTTTAAAAGGAGTCACTAATTTCTTTAACCCTAATTCCTTATGAAAAAGAAGAGAAGCACAGTAAGATTCTTCAAGAAAAAAGGGTAGCCAGCTAGGTACTGCATTTGTCACTCTTTTCAGGAATATTATAATTTTTGTAGGATATTAGTAGTTTGGAAAATTCTGTGCTTTGACAGTACATAAATAATTCTATATTGAGGTTTTGCAACTTCTAACACATTTATCCATTCTTTTGGTGCTATGTCCAAGTATATTTATAAGCAAACAATTTACAGTACATATGATGTTCTCAAAGGGTTCACTCTTCTTGTTGTTTGTTATTTCAGGTGTGAAATTTGTCACCTAAGTCACTGGTATGATTTCTAGTTTCTGCTATGTTATGGTCGTTATCATTTTTCTCTTCATTGTTTGGCAAAGATGACAGAATGGCCTCATTAATTCAGTGGAAGATTTCAGGGTATGTTACAATTAAAAGGATAATCACACTCTTTTCATGTTTATAACTACAGCTTTTATTTCTTTTTGAATTTGTACTGACTCCTTTTCACATCTGTGTTTAACAGTGTGTTATATGTCATTCTGAATACTGCTGTGTATGATTAGTCACTATGATTTATAGTTAAGGTTTCAGCAAAATGCTTGTCTGATCCAAATAAGTATTTATCCCATTTCTTCTATTTTTTGTGGAGTTTAGTCTGGCTCCTCCAGACACAGTTTAATTTTCTGGTTTATCAGATCAATTTGTCACAAAGAACAGAACCAGGTGAAAGAGCAGATCATCAATTCGTATTGTCTATGGGGCTGGATAACACTGAAATTGCATTGAATTAGAACTCAATGCTTACTGGTAGGGAAGAGGGAGACCTATAATATATAGCAATTTTCACAACCAAGTTATACTCAGAGCACACAGAATTACTAGCCTGACTATACCTAGTTATTGATTGACAGTAGTGACTCAACAGAATAAATCGATGAAAACCTCAAGCTTCCCTCTATCTTTACCCCTCATTTTAGAGCACAAGCAACCATGAATCATTAGTACTTCCTTTTCATCCCTAAAGCCTTTTTTTTTTTTAAGGACTGGACTTGGAGTTTCTGAACTAGCAAATATTGGCAGTATTTGTCTACTGAAGACAGCACTGTAAGGAGCTGATTCTGTGGTGCAGATAGTATGAGCAAACTAAGAAATTGTTATAGATTGTGTCCCTAGTAAGCTGTTGGCCAGCTGAGGAAGAGAGAAAAAGTCGGATGATTTCCATCAAAGTGCTATCCAGCTTCTACAATTATAGCCCAGGGGAAAGAGATTCTTGTTTTGAATGTATCTCAGAGATTTGGAGTTGTTTTTGTTGTAGTTGGATGGTACTTTATTTTCCCTTCATAACACAGTCATGAAATGAATAATTAATGACAATTAATAACAATTGTTATGAATATATTTCAGTTTTTGGAGTGAATATCAATATGTCAAAATAGCGTATCCCCCTCAGACCCTTTACAGAAGAGTACAGGAGATAAATAGCTTGCAGCTTTTTAACTTCAGGCTGACGTTTTTATTGATTCAGAGTATCACATAGTTCAGAATTATGTTCCTGGAAATAAACAAGTATGGTGTTGAATTCTTTTAATGGAATTCAGACAGAAAGCAAAAAAAGCACTTTTGTTACAGGCAATTGTCTTTGTCAATTACATGTATAACCAAGGTTAGTTAAAATATGAAATTGCACTTTGTGATAATGAAAGAAAAAAAATGAAAAAAACCCAGTAGTTTGGTGCCTTCTGACAATTCCTTCTGGTTATAGAAGGTGAGGGGAAGATAGAAAAAGAGAAGGGACAGTGGCTCCATTTATTATGTTTTTCTGTATAAGAACACAGGACTGACAACAGCTCCATGGATTTTTGGGAATTACAGGCTATCCTGTAATAGTCAAATAAGTGTATTTGTCTTCTTTTACTTCAGATATAAATATATAATTCTATTTTGTATATATTTTTGTATGTATGTATATATATATATATATATATATATATATATATAAAGTTTGGAACCTAAGCTGGTGTATGCTGCCCATTATCTTCTGGAAGAGCAATACAGCAGGGCACAAGCAATCCATGAGGTTTCTGAATTGCTTTAATGATAACCTGGTACAGCCATGGAGAGAAGAGGGGTCCAGAAGAACTGATTGATATTCAGGGTTCACCTCCTTCAAGGTGAAAAACGGTCAACGCTGTTGAGCAGGACTGACAGAAGCAGACCTGAATGGATAAGCAAGGAAATGATGACTAAACTCAGACATAAAAAGGAAATGTAGAAGAGGGAGAAGCAGGGACAGATGACCAGTGAAGAATAGAGAGACACTGTTTGAACATGAAGGAATCTGGTCTGGAATGCCAAAGTAGACTCACATTGAGCTGAAATCGGTAAGGGACATAAAGACCAATAAGAAGGGTTTCTGCAGGTACACCAGCAGCAAAAGGAGAGTTAAGGGTGATAAGGTGTCTGATGACAAAGGACATGTAAAAAGGCTAAGGTACTCAAAATCCTCTTCATCTTGGTCTTTTCTAGTAATACTGGTCTTCAGGAATCCTAGATTGCTGAGACCAGTGTGAAAGTCTAGAGCAAAGACTTACTCTCACTGTGGAGGAGGATCAGGTTAGGGAATATTTAAACAAAATAGATATATAGAAGTCAATAGAACTTGATGGGATGAACTCACAAGTGCCAAAGGAGCGGACTCCTGTCAATGCAAGGCCACTCTTGATTATTTTTGTAAGGTCATGGAAATTGGAGGAAGTTCCTGAGGTCTATAAGAGACCAGAAAGTACTCCTGTTTTAAGGACACAAAAAGAGAGGTGGGAAGTGATTCTTCCCCCCTGCTCAGCCCTGATGAGACACACCGTAGAATGCTGTGTCCTGCTCTGGGTTTCCCAGTGCAAAACAAGCATAATCTGAAGCAAGTCCAGCAAAAAGCCACAAATATGGAGAAGGTACCTGAGCCTCTGATGTACAAGGTTGAGTGAAGGTTCAGAGATCTTATGATTTATATAACTGCATGACGTGGAAGAGTAAATAAGATGGGCTCAGACTCTTTTCAGTTGTGCCCACTGTTATTTTGTTTCTCAACTTACAAATCCGATTAAATTAGCCTGATGTTAAATTTTTCTTAAGTCAAGTTTATTTTGTCCATGACAGTACTTGGTAGGCGATCTCCTTGTCTTTATCTTGACCTTTCATGAGCTTTTTTTACCTCATTGTTTCTTTCCAGAGAGAGAGATTCTTCCAGAGAATTGTTGTTATCAAATTTCTTTCTCATATAAAATGAAACTACAGTAGAACATCTTAAATGAGACTGCCACATGATTCCTGCACCCACTGAGGGTGTGAGGACAGCAGGTAATACAAGCTTCAGGATATTTCTCCTTAATTTCTCCTTAAGAAGCTTAAAATCTATTCCTGAAGCAGATCCTTATTTTTATCTTTTATTTGTTTAGCTGGTCATACAATGTTGTCTGCCTTAAGGACATTGGTTTTAAGCTTCTGCCCACAGTCTGTTCACACCTGGGGCTTTTTGTTCATTTGATAATTGCAATTGTATGGGATGAGTAGCAGCATATATTTTTGCATTTTCTTGTTCATGCTCAGGATGCCTCAGCACCGGTTACTGTTAGAGATAAGATACTGGAATAAGGAGAGTATTGGATTGAGATATGAGTGCTTGCATTTGTCTCTGAAGAAAGAGGTTGAGATTGTTTGCCAAGCACTGCTAAGCTTTACTTGAAACCTTCCTTCTTCTGTTAAATATCACAATGCATTCTGCTTTCATTTGGTGCTTCTTCTAGTGTATTCATGACCCTTCAGGTGGCTCAACAGAAACATCTACTATTCCTAACGCTGAGAATAACAAAAATCAGAACAATATTATGTAGCTTCCTTTAGAGACCAAAAGGCCAGTTCAATAGCAACAGAAATCACAGCAAATAGAGTCCTCATTATTCATTTAATTGTAATGACATTTTGAAAATTGCATATTCAATACGTGTTGAAACACCCTGGAATCTCACTAGGAGTAATAGATGGGCATCTTTCCATTGAGATGTAACAATTATTTCTAACAACAGCATAAAGATTTTAACTCCATATAAGAAGATTTATTACATCTAATTGTTCTAGTTCTACTGAACATATTTATTGCAATCTTTGAGATTCTTCAACTAAATAATTATTAAAAAATTAAGAAAATATTAAATAAAACCCACTGATAATTTCAGTAACTTAAAATTGGTAAATTAATCACAAAAGTTGCATAAAATAACACTAATGCCCAGAAAGTCCCATGTTAAGGACAAAAGTACTCCTTGATTTTGGAACTGTTTTTGTGAATGTAGCTCAGGACAATGACTCCTAAGTCCCCTCTTATTTTCTCCTCTTTTCATTACTTGCATTTGACTTTTCACCGCTTTTCCTTCTTTGTAAACCTCCTTTGCTTTTAAGGTCCTGGAAAATACAGATACTATCTATTGCTTTCCAATAATTAGGCTCTCCAGTACTACTGGGTAGCATCAACTAAGGATTCACTTTCTTCTTCCCCTGCTGTCTGACAACATTCTATTTTGGGTAATTGTCTTATAAATTAGATTGCAAGCTTTGTGCAGGTCAAGTTTATGTTTCTTTACTGCACTTTTATCACACTTAGCAAGTGGCTCACACTTAGCAAGTGGCTCCAACAAACTTACTATTAGCTTTTCCTTCTAATTTGTCTCTTGTGTTCCCTGCACACCATTACATCTCTTAAATACCCTTTGTTTTATTCAGTCTTCATTCAGCCACTATGTCAATCTGGTTAAATGACAGATGATCAGAGAGCAATCCTTGACTCTGAAACCAAGCAATTAAGAAGACTGACTCACAATCACACTGTTGGCAATTAGCTCTCTTTTTAATAGGTTTGTCTTTCAGAAAACCAGTTGGAGTGGTGTAAGACATAGCCAGGGAGCAAGATAAAAATTAAGCAAAGCAGATGACCAAGGATCCATTGTTAAAGGATGCTCCCTAACTACAGCATAGTGTGGCTCTTTGTCAGTAATCTGATCTAAGGTTCAGATTGGAATAGGAGTGTTTTAATGTCCTGCTTTTCTTTTCTTTTCAGGAGTGAGGTTCTTCATATTGTATTAGAGGTCCTGAAAATACAAAAGGTAATGGAGTGCAGAAGAAACAAGCCTGACAGCTAATCTATTATGTTCTGTGCAGTGCCTCTGAAGAAATAACAACGAGACTGTGATTAATTTTAATAAAATCTGTGGATAATGCAAACTTTCTAAGAGGTACAATCTGCAGAGTAGCTATCTGATAGACTGGAAATATCTTTCCAAAGAGATGATCACTTTATTTGCAATTAGTGAGTCCTAAGAGCATGCATTAAAAATTTTCTTTGTATTTAAAGGGAAAAACTTTTAGCCATTGCAGCCATATTTATGAAAGAGATTTCCATTACTTCTGCTATCTTCTTAATGGAGTACAAAATACCAAGAAAAGTGTAAAGAAAGAAGCAGAACAAATGAAGAAAAAAATGTGCAGCCTACATTGAACAGAGAGATGATCTAGCCCTACTAAGTTACAGACAAGATACCCAAATGCTATGTTAGGTGAGATACAGAAACAGCTAAAATGACCCTTACTGTTGAGTTTTATCCACAGCATGTTTTTTCAGAATCTGCTTGTTTTCTATCATGGGAAACTTATTTGTCACGTCATTATCAAGACCTTAACCCTTTCATTTGCTAGAATAAAACTTGTTTCTCTTGAAGCTGATCTAGTGTTTGCACAAAATGGGAGGGAATCTGCTAAATAAAAGGCAGATTGGGTGTCAGCAAAAAACTGACAAATAAACATATTTTGTGCATAAACCAAACCAGAGAATAGTTCGGTAATGTTGCAAATTGATATGTGTTTCCTCACAAACTTCAAGGATCTGTAAGTGTCAGATATTGAGAAAATACATCTGAAAAGTGTAAACTAGTATATTTCTGGAAAGAAACAAGTGATGGTAGTATATGGTATTACTTTAACCAATATTCCTATACAGCCTGTTTTTCCCCTCACTTTGATTCTTGAATGCAATGCTTTAGGCATAATCACTTCTGTCTCTTTTCTTCATCCTTTCTTACATTTTGTATATATTCTACTAACCAGTTTCTTTCTTCTGGTAGGCTGGGTGCTTTCCAACCTAGTTCTGCTGAAATGCCTTCCTTTTCTACTGCCTTCCTCTGTGGTTTCTCCTCTGACTCTCCTTCCATTTTTCTTCAGGTATGTTCCCAGTTCTACAGTCTATCTACAGTCTCTATCTTTCCATAAATCCCATCCAGTCCAGTTTTCATTTGTAATCCCTGGAAATGACCCTCACAAGTCTCATTATTGGTATCTTCCTTGTACACTCTGCCACCTGGGGTTGCAGCTGTAAAATATTGCCTGAGGGGGAAAAAGTAGTTCCTGAATCTGTGTCATACAGCCAGAAGCATTTGTTTTAGGTCAACAAATACAGGTAGAGGAACTATTTTCACCTAAGGGTGGGTATTTTTAATTCAATTACCTCCCACTAGGTGTACAGGAATGTTTTGTGTAGCACATGTCTTTGTTTTATTTTTCATGGAAAGCAGGCTGATATCTCCTCTTTCATCCCTGCAGAGATTATTGTTTCAGAAAGGCTGAAAGGGTTTTTTCCTTTTTTTTTTTTTTTTTTTTTTTAATGCGTGTGTGCCTTTATCATCATTTCTTTTCTTCTTCTGTCAAAAGAGGATGCACTCCTGCCAACAGCACAGTAGTCTGAAGAGAAGAGGGGCTGCTGCAGGCCAACTTGTTCCCTCTCTTTTATGTTGTACTCAAGGCAGATGGAATATCTTTTTCTTGCATGGGGCACTGGTACTTGGAGCATAAAATTCCCAAATATTGTTACTGAATATAGGCAGATGATTGCTAGTACTGTGATATTTTAATATATGAAAATTTGGAGTACAAAATAGGAATTTGGAATGTGTTTATAACACACTTTACATATAGCTTGCAACCAGCTAATTAAAATATAGATTTACATCTTAATTTTTGTCTCATGTTAGGCTGTGATCCCAAAATGATGGTAGCAAAAGGTGAATATTCCAGAAACAACCTGAGAACTGAAGTATTGAAGTTCTGTTTCTTTGCCTCAGAGAAGCAAAGCACAGATAGCTTTGAAGGGTGGAGTGCCACCATGAGTTGGGAATAAAAGAGACCTTTTACGTCTGTCTTTCTGATGTGCAATTTGTGACTAATTTGCCTAAAAAAGAAGAATATATGTTGCCTCTCTGGGAAATAACAGAATATTTTGAATTAAATATATAGAATAGTTTGGAGTTTCTTTTAGTTCTTTCTAAATATAATTTGAGCACAAAGCATTAATTTTAAATGCATATGGAGTAAATTACAATTGCAGTTGAAAAACAGTTTGTAATACATTTGAGTTGGCATTTCTAACTATAAGAAGTTACTCACTGATAAAAAGCTGAAGTGGATTGATAGATCCACATCTTCTCTAATTCCAATTTCATTGAGCAGCATGAACTGCGAATCAGTACAATATGTGTACTCAATAAGTAAGTTCGAGGATTATATAGCACGTGGAAATTTTTTTTAGACCCCGTGTAACTCAGTATAATTATATAATTTACAAACAATGAAGCATTGTAATTTCTCCAGACGTTCATTTGGTTGTGCACAAGCTTACAATATACTTACATATTAGTTACACAATCATTTTAGACGTAATTAGGGTCAGAAATTTGAAGTGTTACAGAACATTTATGACAGCTGTGAAGGAAAGAGTACAGACATAGGATGAAAATACAGATAGCCTCCAAACACATAAATCTCTGTGAAGAAATGTCAGCATTTTCAGGATATTTTCAAGGAGAAAAAGCAATAAACTAGGCATGAGTTTTCATTATTTATCTTTTACTAATTAGCTGTGCTATAACCAGTCCTTATTTACCTCCCCCTTAGAATTCACTATAAATTACATTTGGGCAATGCAGCAACATGAACTTATTTGTTTTCAATGGAAAACCATGATATATTATGGCACTACCAATTTTATCTGTAGAATTTTACGTCTGCTGTCATTTCAACTATAAAACACCTATTTTCAGTGGTAAATTGCTTCAGATAAGAAAATTAATCAAACTGATATCAAATTTTATCTTAAATTTCAAATATAATACAGGGGGTTCTTGGTTTTCATGGTTTGGTGTTTATTTCAAGTTTGAATAAATTATTTTACCTTTCGCTTGGATCTCCTAATAGTCCCCTTGCCCTTGTTAAAGTCAGTCTTTGATATTTAACTGTTTTGGCCATATATTACAGTTTGGTACTGAGACTAAGAAATAAAAATTCGGTTTCTTCCCAGACAAATGTAGAAACTAAAGCAAAGTTCAAGAAGAAAGTGACAGACTTTCAGTGTGTTATTTCAAACTGCCTGCCTTGAGATAGGTAGCCCTGGTGAAGTTCCTTAAAGCAATCAAGGAATCCCTAAGGGAGAGAAACATTGGGATTGACCTGTCGAGAATACAGCCTGGTAACCTCCTGCTGAGGTTACTGGTTGCCCCTGTGGGTACAGACAGTTTGCCCAAGGTGCACCCCTTGAGACTTAGCATTTCATCCTAATATCCTCAGAAATTCAGTCCTGTCCCCTCATACTCTCTCTACAGACTGATTATGGAATTCCAAAATAGCACTAATAATCTGGGGGTTTTCTGAGCCAGATTAAGATTCTTATGTTTAGTAAATACTGATGGCCTCTCCTTCTATTTGTTTCATTTTTTATATCCACATCCAGCATCCATATAATCATGTGACAAGGAGTCTCTCCATTTAAGTGCAATATGGAAAAATAATGTTCTGTTTCACGTGAAATATATTGCTGTGTCATTTCACCTGGTATCCCTAGTTTTCATGTGCTGAAAAATAATGAATAGTTGTTCTCCATTCACATTTAGTCACAGACTACATAGGAAGTAAGGACCTAATATGTTTGCCTTATGCTTTTTGTGGGGGTTCTATGTGCTATGTTGGGTTACACACATCACTACACACAAAAATGAGGAATAAATTTCTATTAAGAGTTTATCATTATATTGCATATACAATGGTTACACTTGTATCTGTTATTTTTCTACATTTTCACTCTTTGTCTTAAGAAGGCTCCTATGCATTTCCATTAGTCATAATTGCATTTAGAACACTAAATTTGATGCTGTGAGTTTATTTGATTATCTGCCTTATGTTGTCCGTTACAGTTATTCCAAAATCAGCTGCACACAAGGCTTTCAGGCCCATTTACATCATTATGGGCATATGCTTATGTGTGCATTCTGTATTTTCAGGCACTTTGGTTTATTGCTTGTGTTAAAATAAAAATATCCACCTGTGGCAAACTGGGACACCTTCTCTGTCTTCATTTTTCTATTTACACAAAGCGAGCTCCTTTAAGGACATTGTCTTCCATACAATGGAGTGTAAAAATGCCTGAGCAAGCTAAACAAGGTCCATAATTCAATGCAGAATAGCAGTATCTTTTCGGAAAGGAAATTTCCACGATCTGGAAATAATTTGATACAACATCCCATGTCTCCTATGTCCTACTTTGTTTTCCAAGTCTAAACTTTTATTTCCGCTAGATGCTGTATAATGCAGTGTAAGTCTCTCTGTGTTGGATTCTATTCCATTGGAAAGATAAGTCTTTACTGTTATCATACAGTTTTTATACTTCCGGGATAATTTAAATTGCTTTTATGCACAATTTTGATTCTATTTTAATTCAGCATAAGGGATTTTGCATGGAGATACCTTGAAAAAGGGTTCTATAGACTTAGTCCTCTCTAATGATCCACTTCTTATATCACAGGGTTGTGCTTTCTATTTTTCTTTTTTCTAGTTTTCTTTTTTCTATTTAGGCCTTAAAATATCATTGCTTAATACTTATGGGAAAAAATAATATGACCTATTTCATATCATACTTATCTTTTGATATTTCTTAAATTTTGAGGAGATAAAAAGTGAAAAGTTAATAATGTAATTTACGATTAATGAGAAACTGTAGACTACTATTCCTTATTTAGACACAGACATCCCTTGAATACAAGATTTTTCCATCCATCATTGGTTTCAGATTCATAGTTGGGTCAAAATCAGGTTTAATTTGCATTATAGCATCGATCTGGGAAACAAAGTTAGTTCCAAACTCTCTTCTTTGATCTACGTAGTTAAAATGTGATACTTAATGCTATTAAAGCTCCATGTCTAAATGCTTAACTCTATGACATCAAAAAATGTTAGTTCCATTTTGCAAAGAGGCTAGAAAAGTTGGGAAGCCCACAGAGCAAGACATTCCTAGAGCTGGCAACAAATCCCAGCAGTCACAGCTGTCACTCCAAGGCTTAGATAACTCTGTCTCTCTTCTGTGTTTAAATAACATGATAGGCCTTTACCACTCCTGAATAATTCTGTTTGTCACTAGATAATTTGTCTTGGGGAAAAAAGAGAATAGTAACAAAGAAGGGATCGAAAAGGATTTCCTAGTTCTCAATGATAAGCTGTTTTTAGGGCCACTGCTGAGGGGAATATACAAGGCTGGGAATGACTACAGTCATACACAATTATACAAATTTATTTCAATTAGTTATAAGTTCATAGGAACTGGAGATTAAAAAACTCTTCTAGGCTAACAGCCTTTAAATATACCTGAAAGCTGGGTTGCATCTACTAGAGATATATTTGCAGCCTTTAAGCACACTTCAGAGAAATTTGGTAAAGCTGTCAGTGTAAGCCCATCTGCTTTATTCAGTAAATTCAGCGGGAGCTTCATCACTAGCTGCTGAGGTAGAACACATTGGTTGAATTTGAATATCTTGTCCTACAACTGATTGTTACACCTTGATTGTTTACACAAATACTGACTGATAATATGCCAATTTGAATTTTAGGGTGCTTTTTGGGTTTCAGTATTTAAGACTGTTGCATTCTGAACAACTTTTAAGATTGGCAACTTCTTGTTTATTTATTTATGCTATGGAGAAACTAACAAAAATGACATACATTAATTTAAAGCTTCACATTTTTATTCAACCTAACTAAATGTCTTCCTCAATCTAGTTGTTTGGTCTTATAAAAATTTCTCCTTTTCTTCTGATAAAATATTAAACATGATTGCATTTGAAAACGAGTTACTACAGTATAGTAATTGGGTTGTTTATAAACATTTAAAATTCCTAAGTGCAACATTATCCTCTATAATAATTTGTTGATTGAGCTGGCAGAAGACAATGGGTTTTGATTAGATGGTGCATACAATTAATATGTATGGTTCTCTTTCTCTATTTTGTTTCCACTTATGCTTGTACATTTGTGGTGGGGGGACAATTTATTTTTCATTATTACTGGTTCTGCATGATTTTACATAATTGCAGCCATTCTTAGACTAATGTTCTAAGCTCCTGATTACCAATCACCTCTTTACTCCTGTCAGTGTGATCAACAGTCACCTGAAATCAGCAACTAACAACTTAATTAAACATATTTTAGATATGACATTGGAAGAATCTAGATAACTTGTAAACAATAGAGGACACTAAACTGAATTCCAGGCCTCAGCTTCTCAATAGGGCAAGTTTAAATTCAGTTTTGGGCTTTGCTGCTTACTATTACAGGACTTGGAATGGTAAGGAAAGGCAGGAAAATACGGACTTACTGTTCCTACTTAGATGAAGGGAGAACAGAGATGGGAAGCTGACTTTAGCGGAGGTAGTTGTTCTGAGTCCATCAGTGATGGTTTCTACAACATCACATCACCCTCAGCAGCATGCCTTTAAAATTATTTAACTTGAGCTAACAGTTTAGGTATGAAATAAAACAAACAAGCAAACAAAACAACAACAACACTAATAATACTAATAAAATAGTTTAAAAGCCTTTTCGGTCAGGAGGTAGCTACAACTATTTGTTTATTTATTTATATTTGGAGAGGCATGAGAGGAGTCCAGGGATAAGAATGTTCTCTGGTTATAGACTATTGAAGTATTGGGGAAGAATTAGTGTTATATCTGGTACAATTTGATTGCATATGGAGCACCAGACAGCTTTCCTCTGTGGAGACTGATCGATGATGTGAGGAGAAATTTGGGGATGAAGACTATTTGATTTGCATTTTGCTGTTTTTCCACTTGCTGTCTGCCCTAGCTTCATACTTTTAGTATTTGGGGAGCATTTGTTTCTTGCTTTTCAGTTCTGCAGGGAACAAGACAGCTGAGCACTGCTCTTGGCTGGATCAAGTAACTATGTAATGAAAGCGATTTGAAGGTAACTGTGTGAGTCTCATCACCGTAATTATAAGCAGACTACTGGTGTGAAACCTATTTCTTACTGCAAAATGACAACTTCCTGACATTTTTGCAGTTCTATATCTTTCCAGGGGACACTTCTGCAAAGAAGGGATGACTTTGCTTGAAATATCTCAGTAGTGTCTATTGGAGAGACCAGGATGAACAAGAAGGGCCTTTGGGTAGCACAGTGGCAGAGAAGATTTTTTTTTTTTCAGGGATCTAAGATGTGTAAGCCAGTTACTTTGAATCCACTCTGAAAAAGCCCTTAAAAAACCCTCCACAGTAACGTTAGCTTGAAGTAAAAAAATTCCCATGACCCAAAGTCCCATGGTATGTAGTGCAGTGGGCAGTGCTGGATTATGCTGGAGTACTAGAAAGACATATGTAGAGTTTTTGTTTATGTTCCAGTGTAACCCCATCTGGAAAAAAAAAAAAATCAGTTGATCCTGCTGCTCTGAGTTAAATTAGTTTAATCATTTCACAGAAAATAAACACTATAGCTTTACCTTTCAAGTTGTTATCCTGACTCATAGACTGACACTTGATCTTGGCTCAGCAATTCTTCTCGTGAACTGTTCAAATCCTGTTAATTCCTGTGAACTACAGACAATTTTTAATTTCCCTTCTAGCAGAAATAAATATGTAACTTGCTTTGACTGTACCACTATTTGTATTAAACAAAGATTTGCATGGACCCTCTCTTCCTATCTTACACTGGCCACACTCACATAAAAAATAGCACTCAATACATGCAGGATGTGGGACGTAGTTGTCTGGGGATTTTAATGGAGCAGAAAAATTCCAAGGTTTTGGAGGATGCTATGGGATGTTTCTTCTTGATAAGAGGTGGGAGGAAAGGAAAAGATTTCAAACTGATTGATTTTGGGGAGTAACATGGGCTGGGTCCTGTCTGCATTATGCCTGAGCATGCCACTCATCTATAAATCTGTCCAAATCTTACTGAACTCCAGGGCAATGCATAAGCTTCTGCATTCCCTAAACATCCACAAGAAACTCATATGAGAGACAAAGATCAGTTCCACAGCAGAAAAATGGTGAATGTATAACTTTACTCTGTGACAAAGAAAGTATCTAGTTTAACTTGTAAATAACTGCTTATGGATTTGAATTAAAATTGTATTACAAATGATAGAATGGTAAAGAATTTGACTATTTGGACCAATTCACTGCACCATCTTTATAGTAAAAAAATCACCAATCATCAGGCGTGGCTTTATTAGGAAAATGGGTTAAAACATTGTCGGTAGCAACCCATTTTTCAGCAGAGGTTGTTGCTTTGCCCATGCTCCTCCTTATATTCCACAAAGGAACTGGCCTCCCTCCACTGCAACATGCCTTATTGGCATACAACTTTAAATTTAGCTCTGCCGTATTAGAATACATCTGTATTCTTTGATTACTTTGATACTGTTTCCTTGAAAATTACATTTTTTTAAATCTTAGATTACATAAAGGCTTAGAGAATAAAAGTTCAGCTAGAGAAGTGTACTATACCTACGTGTATGCTAGAAAACATTATATGGAACTAAAAAAGGTAATTACATTCATCACTTAAGCTTTGCAAGAAGTGCACTAGATACAGTTTTAAACTTTTCAGTCATTATGTTCTTCATAATTCTGTGGCTTAACATGTACAGAAAATCACATCTTTACCTCCAATTTCAAGAATTTAACAGAATGCTTGGCTAGATGAGAGCAAAGTTTGTGAAGTTGAAGGTTGGAAACAGCTGCTATATTTGCCCATTTTCAGAAGACAAGCAAATTAAATTCTATAAAGCTAAAATAGCATTCTGTTTCTTGTTATGTGTATAGTAACAAACTGCTTTTATTAAGCAATTGAAAACCTTCTTATGCTGCTGTACAAACACTGTTTATTATTCATTCAGCATTGCATCCTTCTATCAGTCAAAGATATATGCCTTTCTCAACACCTTCTGCTCAATCTGGTTTTGCTTAGTAATTCTTCCAGAAAATGTTTGTAAAACAGCCTTCTCATCAGATATGGCACCAGAAAAATGCATTTGAAAGAGAAAAAGAAATCTGAAAAATACCGTGTCAAGGGATTAATTCATGTTTAACATTCTAACAACTATAAAGTTCTTCTGTAGATGAACATTTAAATAAAGCTGTTTCATTAATCTCTGAACTTTCTCTACTACTTTCTCTACTTTCTCTACTTTACTTAGCTCTACTTCATCTTTGTGTTTTACAGTGTGCCCTATTGTAAATATAATAATAATAATCTGTATTTTATTCTTCCAGTAGTTGAAATAGCTGAAGTAAAGAACAGGTAATGCATTATCATCATATAAGAGTTAGAAGTCAAAAATTTGAAGAAAAGGCCTATGCAGAACCCTAATGGAGCTTATGCAAGTCCTGTGGAGTTCACGATGCTTTAAACCAGCTCAGAAAGTCCTTACTAGAAGATCATTATGTGTAGCTGCAGTTCGGAATACATAAGTAATTTTACTGTATTCAGTGGCATTATTCTCATCCTCAGCTGATTTGAGTGGTTTATATAATAATGACTTTTTCTCAAAACACCAATGCAGTATATAGAAATTCTTCCAGGTCCAATAAGACTCAGCCCTTATCCAGGATGAAAGAACATAACCTGCTCGCTTTGCCTCTCTTTTTTATGTCTTGAGACCTGTGGTAAATGCATTGAGGACAGATAATTTTCTTTCAAACTTGTCTACAGCGACATTGAGTTTTTTAAAAAGTTAATTTCCATTATAGTGCTTCCTATAATTTTCATCTATCGATTTCAGAATATTAGAAAACAGCAATAAACAGAAGGGTTCAAGCCACAACTATTTGCTATTTCCTTCCCATTTACGTAGACTAATCTCTTTTTCTATTTTTTTTCCCTCTCATCTGATATCTCATATGGAACTAATATTGCATCACAAAACTGACTGGGAATAGCACTGATTGCAGTAAGTGAATCATTACTGTCCATCCATCCATTAATGTTACATCCCCAGGGCACTGACCATATCATTTTCCCTGCCCATTGTTTGCCATCCAGTTTAATGGCAATACATTAAAAGGCAATGGATGAATATAGTAATAACCAATGATAAGAGGGACAAGAATGACATGCTTTATGGGTAAAGGATAAATAAAAGACAGAAAATGGATATCATACTTCTTTAAATGGATCTTGAACTTCTCAGACTTGGCTTTAAGGACACTTGCAGCTTTCAGCTAACTACATTACGAGCATTGGTACCTTTTTAAAAAGAAGGCTTCAAATGTAAATTAGATAACTGAGTTATATGCATTAGAATGCACCCCATGATAATTGCATGACATTACTTTAAAAAGCATTGATAGCACTGTGCGTACAATGACTTTCTTGACACTGAATATATGACTGGTCAAACTAGAGATCTAAAAATCACTTTGGCTCAGGTAGATATACTAGCTGGTAAAGGACATTAAAATCAATAGGAACTTCCATCACATACTGAAAAATTTCTGAGCACCAAACAAAGCCACCCTTATAATCAAAAAATTTAACAAAATTAATTTTCATAATAAAATAACTTTTTCCAAATATCATTAGTCATTATTAAACATAAATTATTTTATCTTAGTATTTTTTCTATATATTCATATGTTTGTGTACATTAATGATCTCTGCATTTGCAGTTTGGGTTCCTGCCTCTTTAAAAAAAAAAAAAATCAGATTAAATTCTCCATAATTGAGCAGTATCTTCATTACTTCAGGTAACTCAGTACTCACAGCAAATGCCACCTTTTCACTGTTTAACCTCCTTTTCAGTCCTATAATTGATATGTTGCACAGCAGGGACTTCAATATATATTCCTATGTGACCTAACTGGGAGTAGTGGTGAAATATTCCCACCTTGTTTTCTTTCTTCCAGTCAGCTGCTTAAGCACCCGAAGATCTTCATCCTAGGAGATGTTAAAACTCAGCTGGTCAGCGAGCAGGCAACCTGCTTGATGAGTTGATGACCCTGAATTGAAATTTGCTTAGATTAAGTTAGAATGCACTTTTTTTTTTTAGTAGGTTTATTACTGCATGTTTTTAAAAGTACTGTTGCTATGAATTATATGTAAACTTTCTGAAGTAATGGGCTATATGCAGACTGATTAAAATTTTGACAGAACAGTGTTTTCAACTTCCAGACAACAATGTAGAATATTTTACATATTAATCAACTAAGGATGCACTGAAAGGTAATGGAGAGGCCTTCACTTTCTATAATTGTGTTATTCAAGTTAACTCAATTCTGTCTAAATTCTAAGTATCTGTTAACATTTTATCACGTAACAAATAATTACAACATTTTTTTGCTAATTAGTTTGTCTTTGTAAAATCTTGATGACAACCTTTTGAATTTCCAGGGCATGAAGCTGCAGTTATGCAAACTGGGCTTGCCATTAACACTTGTGCTGAATTATTTCCCACTGATTGAACAGGTGTTGGGCACTGTGTTACTCATCATTGATTTAAAATGGATGATTTTGCTTTAGGATACTTCTAGCAAGCTGAACCTTTCTAGTTTTGTTTCTTTATGCACATAAGAAAGGAATGGACTTGAAACTACAGTCATCACTGAATAATGAGTGCTGGAGAACAAAACCGATTTTCAATATTGACAATCAGCAAATGAAAAATTCCCTAGTGAAAAGAGAGGTATTTAATTTTGGTGTGAAAAGAAAGAATATTATCATCAACGGACATACCAAGTCATGAACTAACTGGATGAATGTGTCAGATACATTTGCATAACTTTGTAGCTTGCTTCAATTACAGTTTAGCAAACAACAGGTTTATTGGTACTTAAGAGTTCAAATTCTTGACAACGCTTGTGATCAGGATCTTTAAAAAAAACACACAAAAAAGCTAGCCCAATGCTTGAAAAACAGTAGGTTTCAAATCACTGGATATGCTCAGTTAGGAGCATTGGTTTTGCTCCAAGAGCAACTGTCAGCTGTGCTTCTTCAAGTACAGATCAGCAAATAATATCTTTATTCTAATTGTTACATTGTTTTTACTAAGATGGCAACCTATATATGTTAATTATTTATGATAACTATTACTAAAGGTGTTGCTTTCTTTGTCTTTAACAAAATTGTTTTAGGCAATCTTTTGTAATAGGGCTGGTCAAGAATTTTCTATCAAAATTAGTTTTGAGAATTAGATTCTCATCTAACCTCCAGTCTGTCTGCTCTTGTGAGAATTTCAGTTATTTCCTCTGAAAATCTGAAATAGTTTAGCTGAAAATATTTCTGTTCTAAAGTGATGTACAGGGGGATCATGGAAACATGAGTCTCGAACCATCAATTTGCTATTCTGTTCTACAAAACCATATGCTTCCAGAAATTGTTTCCAGGAAAGTGTATCTTGGAGGTGGTATCATAATGTGGCTAAACATACACCATAGATGTTTTAGGCTAACTGGTGAGATCAAAAGACCTATAAAAGATACGAACAATGTTAATTACAATTTCTATAACATATGGTAGTCCCACTCCAGAGAGAAGTTATATTTTACTTTGATAGCTTTTTTTGAAATTTAAAATGGGGGAGCGAGGGGAGAAAATCAAACAAAGATATATTTCATCATAATCTTCCAAGGAAAGATACTCCTTTTGACTTGTTTTATATTCTAATCTGTATTTTGTACACATAGCCACTCTCATATTTGCATTAGAGACATTACTTCTTCCTTTGGAATTGCTTTATGTGAGCTGATTTGTGTCAGTCTTTAATGGGGTACAGACCTTAAAGGCAGGGTTGAAGCAATTGCAAATGGAATTAAGAGGTTGGAAAAATGTCTTGTGTATTTATATGAAAACAGTAGCCAGAAAAATAAATAATAAATAAAATACATGTGTTCTGTAGACTCATATAATATAAATCACACAATGACTAGTCTGTCATCTACATAAGTTACCTTTGAAACATGTAATTTATTCCAATTGTAAGTTTTATGACATTAGGTAACCTGAGATATACAGAACAACACTTTATTGGAAGATAGTTCTCATTTGCTGTGTAAGCAGATGTTGCTAAGAGTCACCCAACCAAATCCTTACTGCTTGAATAGGGAGATTTATGATTTGAGCCTCACTGCATAACCAGGTGATAAGTTCATTCCAAAAATTAAATATGAGAACTTTTCAGACAGACACAGGCCAGATGCTCCACAGAAGTTCATATGTTAGAACACAAAACAACTGACCACAATGTTATTGCTGCAGTAATTCACCATCCACACAGTAATTGCTTGTGAGAGTATAACCTCGGCACTCTGTCCTGCAACATTTTAATTTTTAAATTTAAAGAAGGAGAGGCAAGAATGGAGCAGGCTGAAATTGTTATGCTTTGGTGCAAATCAACCGTGTAAGACTAGAAAAAGCACACTTCCATATAAGGACATGTGGGGCTATCTCGTGAGTACCTCTTGTCTGCATAGTAGCTCTGAAATCTTTAATGCCCATGATAAATCTGTCTTCTGGAGATTTAAACTGAGATTGTTTTGTGGTTGAATTCCAAAATCTTCTGACAAAAACTGTAGTACCTTGAAGTACAGAAAAGAAAACATTCTTTCTTGCTTTTGCTAATGATCAAACAGGGCTAGATTGTGACTGTTACCTAATGTGTCACTCCATGAAAACCACTGGGAAAAATTCTGCACAGATCTGCTGAGTGGATGGCAATTTGCCCTTTAATGCTCACAGTACATTTGTTTCTTCTATACAGTGTGTGTGTTTTGCTATCTTGTGTCTAGAGCAATATCAAGGCTGTCTCTTCCTTTTCAAAGTAGCTCTGTATGAGTCAGAAGAGAACCTTACAAAAGGGACGTAAAATCTATTCAGAATTACTGTCTTTGGGTAGCAGCTAATTTCTACACAAATAAATATGAAGGATGAGCAGGTACTTTATGCTGCACTGTAGTTTTGTAAGTTGTGAAGATCACAGAAGGAAGATGGGAGTTAACTTTTTTTAGTCTCTTGCATGCCACAGCTTAATTTTTATATTGATGATGCCAAATGGAAAAATCTAGAGGGAACTATGTTTTTAAAGGATATGTATAATGTACTTAGAAAAAAAAAAATTAAAACAGTTTCTCTCCACAAGACGTGTTTACAATAACAGGCAACAAGATAAGACCTTTTTTACCCATGTTAAGGTTGATGAAAATTTGGTGCCAGCCTGCATGTCCTTCACCTGTTACCAGTGAGTAGATGTTGATTTTCCAATTTACAGGTCCGTTAAGAATTCATGACAAAGCTAAATTATATATGAGAATGAGCATTTTCTCCTCCAGAGAGAGGAGCTAATAATCTGTCAGAAAGAAACATTTTCATTTCCCCTGCTCATCCCTCTTTATCTTACATTTTGTTTTCTCTATGTGAAGTTGTTGTTTCAATATGAAAAAAAATGTGGATATTATATGGAAGGAAAAATATTCATGTCCTTTTGGAACTCCTCATCATTTTTAAGGCAGGGAAAGCTGTAGAGTTAAAAAATTCCATTGGTATTTATCATTCAGGGTTAATTATGTAGTTCAGTTTTGGTATACAGTTCATTAGAACTCTAAGGCCAAATTATTGTCTTTCCTCCTGTCCCCAGATT
The DNA here is from genome assembly GCA_035041135.1 of Platyrinchus mystaceus. Lineage (NCBI taxonomy): Eukaryota > Metazoa > Chordata > Aves > Passeriformes > Tyrannidae > Platyrinchus > Platyrinchus mystaceus. Next base: position 60,122,994 of record JAWWLV010000001.1, on the reverse strand, counting down.
TCAGATTATTCTTATCCAAAATTCATAGCATCTATCTTTCAGGTCAAAAGCCTCACTGGTACATCACTGGCTCTTACTAAAATTTTATTTATAAAATTGTTTTCACGTGAAGAAAGATGTAGATCTTTGACAATAGACAATATTATAACTAGGATACAACTCTTGACAGCAGACAGTACCTTACACTGAAATTAATTTATTCCATCACATAGCACAGAGTGAATTTTGGAGCGTAAACAAACTGTAAGAAGTAAATAGATTTGTTTCAATCACAGTAGGTAAGCAAGTTAAAGTATTTTCTGTTGCTAAAGGGGAAGTACTGACACCAGTATCGAGCAAAGTGACACTTCATGGAAGCCGTAATTGGCAGGTTCAATACAATGATTACAGTCCTGGATGTTTTTGTTTTTTCCTGCTTGTGGTTTGTTGAGTCTTTTATCATATGATGGGTTTGTTGAGTCTTTTTATCATATGATTCTCCAGGGTGGACAAAACCTTCAGTAAAATTTTCAAGGCAGATTCCATAACATAAGTTCTAGCCTTGTGCTGGAAAAAGTTACAATATATAAAATACTACTACTTTGGGAAGTAGTGGATCTGACGTTTCAGTGTCAATTCTGGTTAACTTACTGTAATTCAGGAGTCCTCTGGGTATTCCATGTCCAGAACTGTAAGATAACTGAGCTTCTGTTGGTATCCTATAAAAACAACTTCTGAAAAAAAAAAAAAAAAAAAAAAAAGCCTTAGTATGTATTGAGTGATAATATTCTTGAAAGGTCTATAACTGTCAAGGGAATCTAGAAAATTTTAGGATTTCTAAATATGTTATTTTTAGCAAACTTACTCTACTATACATACTCTTCCAATACCTAGGAGAACTGTATAATTATACAGCATGTACATAAAGTACATTTGACATTTGATTGTGAATGAATGTCAAATTACTCTGCTGCAAAACACAAAAATTGAGTGAGTTGCACCTGGAAAAGCTAAAAAGGGATGGAAAAGAGAATTATCTGAAGACAATGAAAGGTGTTTAATTCCGCCCTTTGCATTGTCATTGTTTGAGTAGCAGTAACATGCTAGATAATGTGTAAGGCAGCAAGAACAATGAAGAAAGCAATTACTTATTGGTTTACTGGTGTCCTAGCTGAAGTGCATGATTTATATTTTTTGGTAAAATATATACATCAAAAGTATAGTAGCATGGGGTAAAGAAGAATACCTTGTGATGTGCAGTTGCTTCTTCCTCTTTGAATAAGAGAATGATGGCAGTACATAATCAAATTCTGTCAATGAATTACGAGCCCTCAGAGACCCTTTATAAACTTAGACTAATAAGATTGCTTGACCTATGCAGAGAAATCATAGAATCATGGAATTGTTTGGATTGGAAGGGATCTTTGAAGGTCATCTAGTCCAACTCCCTTGCAATGAGCTGGGTCATCTGCAATTAGGTCAGGTTTCTCAGAGCCCATCCACTCTGACCTTCCCTGTTTTCAGGGATGAGGTATTCACCACCATTACCCCCATCATAGCACAACAGGGCCTGCTAAGAAGTCTGTCCCCATCTTTCCCACCAACTATCCCACCAAATTCAGTGAGAATTTCCCATGGCATCTCAGGCCACACTGGCACATAATTCATAGGGAATTGTAAATGATGCCAAGTATAGGGAGAAAGAAAATCTGGGGAAAACCAGACACAAATAAGAATATAGGGACAGTCATAGTAGTGATATGTTGAAGCAAGTATACTTCTATGAAGTGGAGTATAGCTGGGGCTGAACTTTTGTATGGTGCCTCCAGCACCTGTTTGAAAGTGAAATTCACCTCCAGTCAACATGACAAACAGTTAAAAAAAAGTTTAAAAAATTTAAATAAATCAGCATCAGCAGGAGATAGTCCTCTCAGCAATCTTAATGACAGAAAGGACATTATTTCTGTTGGTTGTAGTCATAAGTACCTGGGTTCTTAAGATAATCTCTCTATATTTCTATTATTATGTTTTATTCTGAGTATTTTTTAAGCTACAGGAGAAAAGGTCCTAAGAGCTTTGTGAGCCCATCTTTTTAGGTAAACTGTTGTAGAAACAGAGGACAAATTTTCATAAGTAAGTTGTAACTTAATTTTTGTATTCTGTCTGATAGAGTTTTCATTTTTGCTATCTCTTTTATGTGTGTGTTTCTCTTGAAATCATGTGTTTATTTTTAACTTGGGCATAAATTAGAAAAGTTTGGAACACCAACAGTTAAGTTCTGAAAGCATTCTAAAGCAAAAAAAAACCAAACCAGTGTTTGTGAAGGAATTCAGATCTATCCTCTTGTCATTTGCAAAATGTTTTCATGCTTAAGAACTTGAAAGCAAGCAGTGACAAATTTTTAATTTGAGCACACAGATGCTGTTTGTGTATGTTATTTTCTTTCTGTCCAAAAAAGTCATCAAATGCAAAAACAATTTGCATGCAGACTTTTTCATATGTGCCTGTATAAAAGCTGTGCATATGCAAAATGAGTGCTGATAAATGAATGCTCTAGAACCCAGCTAATGTAAAATTTTCCACTTATAAAAGTTCTGATGGCTTTTTCCATAAAAAAAGCTTAAAGCTAAGTCGTATAGTTCCCTCTCGAGAAAGAAATATTTACCAGAAATATTGTTTAACTTCCTAGAAGGGAAGCTCTATCATTAATTCCAGTTTAAAAGCTAAGGGCTACAACTCAGCTTAACGCCAGGAAGTCAGCCCCAGCAGAGACGGTGTTTACTCAAAATTCACGGCTAGACTTGTTTGGTAATAAAGAACCCCTAAAAGGTTCAGGACACAGTCCCCATGCTGTGGGCCGTTTGAGTGTGGGACACGCTTTTGCCGGCTCTTGATTTACCATTGCGCGGGGCCACCTCAGCACGAAGCTGTGACAACGCGGCAGTGAATCAGGCTCAAAATGCTTAGCATTAATAAAGCTGTCATGTACTCTCTGCAGGTGACATAAAATCTTATAGGATTCTTGGCCAATCGCAGGTTTCTTTTTCCGGAGCCGTGCCTTGCCAGACGCCGGCTCTCATCGGCAGTCCTCCTGCGTGCCCGAGCAGGGCTCTGTCTGCCTGCCCGCCCGCACTGCAGGCACCGCCGCTCCCAGGATGCTCCTGCCTGACCAGCCCTGCTCCCCCAACGCGCCGTGTTCAGCTTGACGATATAGACAGGATTTATTGCTAGATGAGGGAGGGATTTCAACTGGGTTTTATTAACTGGAAAAGCTGGAGGCAGTGCTCGGTTACACAGTATTACATAAGGTGGTGCAGAGGTCTAATAATCTGTCACAATCAAAGGCTAATGCAAATTCAGTGGGCACTGTAACATCAGCACTAATAATCAATGTTAAACTAAGATGTATTATCTGGGTAGCATCCATAAAGAAAAGGGGAGTCCTGAAATGTCACAGTCATTTTAATTGGAGCAGTGTTGGAGCTGGGGAGGAAGGCTTGTCACCATAAGGAAACTATAGTAAAATCCTGCTCAGTTTTTTTCTGGAAAACACACTGTTAATTACACTGACATATGTTGAAATGAGACTGTATAGTTGCTCTCCTTGATGAAATGAGCTCTGTGTTTATTATGAGACACAATTTGAAATAAACTACATAAATAAAGTGGTAAAAACTCCTTTAGTACTTCCTGTCTTCCCTCACCCATATATTTCCCTTGTAGTTATTTTCAATCTACAAATTAATTAAAAGTGCAGCAGGCACAGTATATCTTTGAAAGTTGTCTCTCTCCCACACACTGCACTTGTTTAGAACATAAAGGTTGTAGAAATAAGAGTATTTAATTTAAATTGTCTGCATGTATGTGTGTGAATATTTCTGCATACCAGAAAGGGCAGTGATGCTCTGTGCGACATTAGCACCATGATCGTAAAAACTCAAAGCTGAAGGGTGTAAGTTTTTAATATAGGTTTTATATATTACAAACTATATATTGAATACATATCCATGTATTAATTTATTGCTTGGCCTGTCACATGCTCTAGCCTCCTTTTTCTTCTATTTTCAATATCACAATGTAGCATGCTATGCATTATGGAGTACTGCAGATCATCCTTGTTATGCACAATATGTTATCCACGCTGAATTAGAAAACAGAAAGCAACACAGGGCAGCTGGTACTTGCCCTTTACTATAATCTCCTAATAATCTCTTTTATCTAGCCTGTTCTTGAATTCTAGTAGTATTGATGATTCAACTTTTTCTCCCTTGACAAATTATTCCATTGTCTAACCTTTTGGACATTTCTGCCTAATGCGTAGTTTTAATATTTAAGTTTTGAATTTCAGAACATTATTTCAGCTATAATGGTAAATGTGAAAGCCATCTTCTATCAATTAACAACCATCTGGGAGAAATGGAATTCAGAAATGAAGCAAAGTGCTGTACAATAGTGAATAATTAAAGGAAAAAAACCCATCAACCAAATGAAATGTGGTTTTTGGAAGTGCTTTTTGGGATAGAAAGGTGGTGACCTCTTCAACTTTAAAAAAATGTTTCTTTTATGCTGTGATAGTATGTGGAATTCATAATTATCAGCCTTAAGTGTGTCAAAATCATTAGTTTCATGTCTTGCTTTGTTCTAAAAAGTAGGAAAGAAACAGATAAACCTTTGGAATTGTAGAAGTGGTTGCTTTCAGGGTTTTTTTGAGATTCTCAGTAGTTATTGTCTAGATTTTCTACAGAACACAAATGATTTAAAACATTACTTAAAAAAATAATAAAAGAAAACATATTATTGTTTTGTCAAAAACTTCAAGGGAATCAAGCATAAGGAATTCACCATAATGTTAGGTAAATCTTGCTAATTGAAGAATGGTCCTGACACGTCCCAAGTACTTAAGATCTAACTAGACTTCAGCACATCACCCAAGGATTTTGTAAAACTCTGTATTACAATGCAGATAAAGTTTACTGACTTTCTTGAGCAGATGATATAGGACTTTCCTGGTTTATCAGATTTTTCTCTTTTGCATAATCCTCATCAAACCTATGATAAATAATGAGCACTGGAAATGTTTACAGCAGTGGCAATTTGCTTTGCCCATCACACGAGATGAGGAGGGAATGCTGGCATGTGGCTATCACTATCAACCTCATGGGTGAATAAGTATGTTCCTTTTTGTTGGGAACAAGCAGAATTTCAGATTTAATAGGCTGAGGAGACTTCTACACTGCTCTGGGCTGAGTCCTTATGGCGTAGTTGGGGAATCCTGTCCCCAGAACTCTTCTCTTCCTTGAGGAGTAGTGAAACACAAGAAACCCTGCATAACAAACAGTATAAGTGGTGTCTAGCTTTTAAGTGGCTGGGAAGCCAAATGGTTTCCCATACAACATGTGCTGCCAGGAAATTAGCCCTAAAATGACCTAAAAATTTGGCACACCACATATAAAGTTGGAGTTCAATGACGGTATTTGTACACTGCACTTAACCACAAGCCTTACAAAAGAAAACACTAGAAGTGCGGACACGCCAAACCAACAGTGTTACTCTGTCCCTGAACAGACAGAATAATAATAAAAAAGAAGAAACTTCCAGCTAGCAGGAACTTCATTTTTCATTACGAACGTATTGTAATACATTTCAGCTGTAAGGAAATCCTCCTCCAATTTCATGCTACAGCAGTGTCCATAACAAAAATAAATGTATGTTACCAACATAGATTAAATAGCTGCTGATTGAATATTACACCTGGGAGGAAGTTCAGCAGATACTTCTGGCCTAAATTCTGATTTTTTTTTTCTTTTTTGCTTTCAATTGCTGTTGCCTTTTTTTTCCCTTTCAGTATCCTCACCCTCTAAAAAAAACAAGACAGCGTTAATAATCTTGAGCAATCAAAACCAGCACGTGTTCCTAAAATTGTGATCCATTACTTCAGAGAAAGATAATCTGTTAATGTTTTTAATGTAACTTCTAATTTATTTTTAATTAATCACATAAAAGACAAAGGAAATGTTTCATGTATTTTACATAATATGCACCTTTGAGGAGGTTAAATTCCTTCAGGTCAGTGTGTGTTAGTGTCACTTAATCTGTGTTTTGTTGATCTAACAGACCGTACAGGATTTTGGAAAGTAATCAGAGGGGTCATGAAACCAAATGCACTGGGAGGATTTACCACCACAGTAGACTTTGACGTTTCATTTGATTAATATAGCTCATTTTGCATGGCCCGCTCTTGTAACTCTCATCTTGGGCAACAAATAGTTCCACATACAACTACTGTTACTGCCTACTTTAATATATGAACAAGAATTCAAATACTGTACAACCATTTAAACTTAATGTTGAAGTTATTTTATATTCAACTCCACTTTTTCTTGAAAGTATAATTTATTAAACTTCATTTATTGTAGATGTGCTGACAATACTGTTTTCTTTATACCAGGTAAGAATTTCTGTCTAAACTAATGTTTTAGGCAATTTGAGAAATCCTCTCTCTCTAACTCAGCATTTTTCTTACACTGCTGAAGAAATCAAACCTGTTTTCTTGTGAAATGGACTAAATCCTTGCACCAGAAATCAGTAAGAATGCTCTTCTTTTTAGGGCTGCTTCTTTCCTGAGATAGTAAAGGGTTTCCTATAACTTCAGGGAATTAATTCCCTTACATGCTGTTAAAAGCAGAGATTTACCTGAATTATATAAAAATATTGGGGGAAAAAAGTACACTTTGTGAAGAGTATTCTTAATAACCAGACAGAATTATCAACCAGTTAGTAGTTAGGACCACTGAACGTCGTCTTTCCTCAATAACTACTCATTGCAAATAGTTACTTCATGTAGAGATTCACAGCCTCAATGCACTTCTTCCTTGAGGTTTTGCTAGACAAGCACTTTCCCAGGGAGACCTGCTGTAGCACAAACTTAAAGACATTAAAAAAAACAAACAAACAAAGCAAAACCAAACCAAACTACCAAAAAAAGGCACATTATCTAAATTGCATGTGTTCCTAGAATATAATAAACAAATAAACTGTCTTCTGCTCAATTTAGAAGTGAATAAAGTCTGTTTGCTTGCACTTACCCTCAACTGCACTGCTGGGAGAAAGGTAAAGCATTCATCTCACACACAGTCAGTTTTACCTTGCACTCATCATCTTACTTTTTATCTCCTTCCTGACTCCACATCAGAAGAATATAGTGTAAACCTACTCACACATTGAAAAAACTGTGGCAGCAATGTTAGGAATAGTCTTATTTTTCTTCTTGTTTGGACACTTATGGTTTTACTTCCTAGAAAGCTAACCTATTTCATTAATATATTCCTAGATTCTTTTTTGCCTTCAAACCTTGTTTAGTAAGTAAGATGGACTTCATTTTGTTTAATAAGCTTTCCTTTCAGCAACTCATCTTGATGTTGGATTTTATTGTCTTATGCATACTCCCAATATCTCAGCTTCTGTCAGAATAAATGTAATGCACAGTGCCAGACACAAAGATAAAACCTACTGGGTTTAATGGAAGAATTGTCAACTTTTCAACAGGTATCTGTCTACTGCTCCAGACTAGAGTCTCCCTTTATTTAAATGAGGTTCTGTTCTCATATCGACAGTTGGTTTATTTTTATTATTTCCTCTATCATATTTTTATTTCTACATAACTTCTTCTACTTCCCTTAGCCTTAGCTAGTTTAGATTAAATTTACCAAATTTTGCCTTTGTGGTATTTTAGCTGAAGAGTGTGTTTTTCAAGACAGCACTTACCTCAGCTAAGTGTAAACTTAGAATTCACCAATGCATATGTAGGTGCCTGCAGCATAGATAGATGTCAGTATCTGAGACATCTAAGCCAGGTCAGGGGAAATATGCTTCTTTTACCTGCAGCCTCCCTGCAAGACACTGATGCTGTGATAAAAAATTATGGTTCTCAAAAACTGAGATACAATAGCAATTACACATACTGTTTTGGTAGTTCTTATGATTATCATCCTGTGTTGCTCTCTGTTGCTTCACAAACTATTGCCCTGTGGATATGTCTCTGCCTGCTACTTCTCTTAATTCTGCTAAATCCAGTTTATGTCTTCCAGCTGCAATTCTGCCAGCTTCTCTGTCTGCCAGTGACCAGGTTGCTCATCCTTTCCACTGAGCTTTGCTAATGCACCTTACTTTCTCTTATGGTAAGCCATCCAGATAGCAAGAAGACAAGAAGAGGAAATCCTGCCTAACCTAGCATACAGGACTGAAATATTTCTTAGCTTTCTCACTCTGTTTGCTTTACCCTTGTCAGAGCAGATTGCTATGCAGAGGGACACAGTCACATTTGAAGTGACAGATTTATGTCTATAACATGCAACCGAGAGTGTCAGGAATCAAACCTGGGCCTTCATTCCATATGGCATATATAGATGGATTATATCAGCTCAGCGTAGAGCATACAGACATAACTCTTAAGGTAGGTCTGTATTCAGCAGAGCTGTTTGAAATGTCCAAAGAAAGAGCCAGGGAAAGACTCGACCTTAACAATGCCCAAGGATCAGGCTCACTGAAGAGCCAGGTTTCTTCACGGACCCATAGTGTGCCAAACCCTGGTCCCATGTTGCAAAATGTGCCTCCAAAAGCATTCCAGGCATGTGTTCATTCTGATTCCAATGTTTTCAATGCATATGCTCTATTCACGTTATGCATAAATGCATGCAACATTAAGCATATCCTGGATTAGTAAAATTCTCATGGAAATAAGCAGAGATCTGCTCTTGCTTTATAAGCAGCCCTGGCTGACATCTAAAGACTTAGGCAACTGGAGATGTAATCTTCCCTTTCTCAGAGCAAAAATTCCCCACAAGGCACTTCCAGCATCATGAAAATGGCATGAAAACACAGAATAGCTTGGGTTGGAAGGGACCTTAAAGGTCAGCTATTTCCAATCCCCCTGCTGTGGGCAAGGACACCCTCTACTCAGATTGCTCAAACAGCCAGTTGTAGGACAGTCTATTCAGGAATCCTCAGCTAGAGACTCAGTCCCTCACTCTAACAAAGATTTCTTTGATGTGAGGAGCTTCACTGCCGTCAGTATACAAGGGACTAGTGCACTTGTGGTCATTCCAGTCAAGGAACACTGCCTTCTTACCAGTACTATGTCCTGCCAGGTGGAGTGTTTTCCCTAGCCCCCTTGGCTTGTTTTTGAAGGTGGTTAATTGCTCCATTACTTTTGCAATGTGGATACTTCATACACATAGCTCACAGTACGCATGTATTTCAAAAATAATCTCATGCATTTATCTTTGTGTAATTTCAGGTTGTTATGTTGTTGGAATGTTTTTTAATTCTTTGATTCCAAATTTCCTTAGGCCTAGTAACTGATGAAGACTCTCAGAGTTTTAAACTGGGATTCACCACAGATTGTAGAATCAAATGATGCCTCAGAGCTTTTTGGATTTTTTAAACTTCTGTAGATTTTAGAAGTAGTCATGTAGTAAATGTAGATTTTAATGTAGCTGTATTATATCTCTTACCCTGTAGCATAATAGTTACACATACCCAACCCTGTTACCCCATTCCATATCAATCCCTCTAAATACCATTAGCGTGTTTAGTCTTGCTTTCGATGTAGAATTGTAGAAAAACACTTCTGTTTAAGAGCATAGCACCCTAAGCCTGGACCATGAGATATCACACAGACACAGTAACCTTCAAGCCCAGAACTTTGGAGGAACTCCAAGGACAATATGTGCTATGTAGAAGATGAAGATGAGGAAGAAGGGGTCCCAAAGACCACAAACCCAATTTTGCTCCCCGTGTCAGGGGGCAGAATTGGGCAGAGCCGCAGTCTTAGATAAATCTGGGATTAAAATCTATATTATTATTAAAATCATAAACCTATGATTATTATAAAATCATAGAATCACTGTCTGAGTGCACGCGCATCATGTGTATTCCCTGGGCCTGCAGGCTGATTAAGGGACATACTCTTTTTATCTTATCTTATACACTAAATTGGCCTGGAGTCTTTTTTTTCCACAGTCTCTTTAGGCAACAACAGAATCATAGAATGGTCTGTGTTGGAAAGGATCTGAAAGATCATCTAGTTCCAACCTCTTTAACACGGACAGGGAGCCTTCCATTAAACCAGAATGCTCAGAGCCCCATCCAACCTGGTCTTGAACATTCCCAGGCCTGGGGCATCCACAACTTCTCTGGGCAACCTGTTCCAATGCCTCATTACCCTCACAGTAAAGAGTTTTTTCCTAATGTCTAATCTAAACCTATCCTTTTTCATTTTCATTACAAAATAAAAGGTGATAACACATTAATATCCAAGGGTTTATCATGATTCATAAACCACACTGATAAATGTGAAAAGAATTCATGAAACATTAAGAGGCGCAAATGTGTTTAAACTGGTTAAAATGTTAGATTAAAAAAAAAGGGAAAGGGAAAAACTTGATTGTCAACTGAAAAAGTGTGGAGAAACTGAAGAATCAGCATAATATTCCTCCCTGTGTAGTTTAACAGGTGACTTTTGGAGATGCTGGTCTCTCAGCGCCAAGGCCACAGGTTCTAATCCCGGTCCCCCGGGTAGATGGAGCTCGTCAGCCCCTAA
>JAWWLV010000001.1:60071745-60089376 GCA_035041135.1 Platyrinchus mystaceus | reverse complement strand
GGGTTTTTTTGTAGAGGCTTCCTTACATGTTAACACAAATTCATTGATATATCTTTGCAGATGAGCAAGCAAAAAGTCTTACAATATGTCCCTGTGTCTAATTTTCACATAGGTAAATGGAGGTACAACTGCAGGATCTGGGTATTGTGAATAGAACATATTTTGTTAGTCATTAGAATGGACTATTTCAACATCACTTTAAATAGCCTGTAGCTAATTCTTGACAAAAGGCCATTCTGATTAAAGGTTCAAAGAGTAATAGCAATGTAGAGCTGATATACAACCTCAAGTCTAGTATCAGGACTTCTTTAGGTATTACTATTGGTAAAACGGTACTTGGGTCCAGTATTGTTTAACTTATCCATCCATGACTTGGATGAAGGGCTAGATGCCTCCTCAGGAAGTTCACTGGTGACACAAAGATGGGAGGAGTGGCTGATACCGTGGAGTGCTGTGCAGCCCTTCAGAAGGACCTTGACTGGTTTGAGAAATAGGCAGAAAAGAACTGTCTGAAGCTCATCAAAGACAAATGCAGGGTCCTGCACCTTGGGAAAAACAACCCCATGCACCAGTACAGACTGGGGGGCAACCTGCTGGAAAGCAGCTCTGCAGAGAAGGACCTGGAGGTCTTGGTGGACAGTGAGCTGTCTATGAGCCAGCAGTGTGTCCTTGTGGTCAAGAAGACCAATGGTATCCTGGGGTGAATTAGGACAAGCATTTTGCCAGCAGGTCGAGGGAGATGATCCTGCCCCTCTACTCAGCCCTGGTGAGGCTGCATTTGGAGTATTGTGGTCAGTTCTGGGCTCCTCAGTACCAGAAAGACATAGAGCTCCTGGAGCAGGTTCAGCAGAGGGTTAAAAGGATGATTAAGGGACTGGAGCATTTATCTTATGAGGAATGTCTGAGGGACCTGGGCCTGTTTAGCCTAAAGAAGAGGTTAAACTCTGAAACTGAAAAGGGACCTCACTGATGTCCATAAATATCTGAAGGGAAAGTATCAAGAGGATGGAGTCAGACTTTACTCGGTGGTGCCAAGTAATAGGACAAGAGGCAATGAACAGAAACTAGAACAGGGGAAGCTCCACCTGAACACAAGGAAGAACTTGTTTACTGTGAGTGTGACTGAGCACTGGCATGGGCTGCCCAGAGAGGTTGTGGAGTCTCCTTCCCTGGAGATATTTTGATATTCTGGACACAACCCTGAGCAACATGCTCAGGATTGACCCTGCTTCAGCAGGGAGGTCAGACTAGATGACCTTCAGTGGTCCCTTCCAACTGTAACTGTTCTGTGACTCTGTGTGTGATTCAAGTCTCTGTTTACTCCCTCTGACACATAGAAGCATGATTGTCAGATCTGACAAGTATTAGTAAAAGAAAACCTCAATGATCTTGAGATGGCAAGTTGAAACTGTAGTATAGACTCATAGAATAATTGAGGTTGGAAGGAGATCATAAAATCCAGCCCCTTGCATGTTTCAACAGGAGTGTTTGCCAGCACAAGAACAACTCCACAACCCCCAGTGACCCCCCAATTCACATCTCTTCACAAAAGCACACTTCATTAACAGATGTAAAAAATATATTAATTGCTGCAATTCGGAATTCCCAGCTAGACCTGCTACATGCAGAGTTTTTCTGCAAGATCTGTCTGGAGACTCTGTGTGGTTCTGGCTATACAAACCCTAGGAACAGAGCCATGATAAACAGTTGTTTTTATGGTATTTTGAGGTTTCTCAGGCCAGAAAAGTAAGTACCTTGAGACTAGATCATGATATAAATAGATATGAAACATGCATAATTCAGATATTTACAGATGGCTCTTTTCATCACCTTCTTGTTTACAGAAAATTAAGGATTAGGCTGACAATTTAGGTAGTTTCTTCCTGTACTTAATAAGGAACATTTTCTTAATTCCTCACTTTAAATCTTTTATGCTACAAATTAAACTGGTTTTGTGTTATAAGGGGAAGATTGAAGAATATTGTCTTCCTTTTCTTCTGTAACCACTTTTATTTTCATAAAGAGGATTATTAGACATTTTATGATGAAGTATATAGGCAGTTTTCTGTCTACTGGAGGAGTCTACATTGTTCCATTGAACCAGGTAGCATTTGAATTTATATTTATGGAGAGAGAATGAAGAGAAAGGAAGGGGATCTGAGCTGGAGGGACCAGTGATGTTGAGTATAGACACCTTAAAAGGTAACAAGGTTACACTGGTCTCAGGAGAAAGAAATTAATGAGTTTATTGATTCAAAAGCCATTTTTAAAGGTAGGAAAATTTGTTCTGTTCTTTTGAGGTAATACTATTAAACTCAGCAGAAATGCATTGACAGACTTAGCTGTCTTTTAAAAAACGAAAATACCCCCACCTCAAAGTGCTCACTCCCCTCTATCTGACATGTGTGAGACCACAAGTGGGTTACTGCATCCAGTGCTGGGTTGCCCAGGTAGATGTTGGTGAAGTAAAATGAGTCAGTAAGAATTGCCATGGTGATTGGGGGCTGAAGAACATGACTGATGTGAACAAGAGAGAAAGTGAACAAAACTGAGATTCTAAGAGCTGGGTTTGTTCAGTCTTAAGAAGAAAGAGCTGAGGGGGATCTAGTTGCCATACACAGTTATCTAAGAGGTGGCCATAGGGACTTCAGAGCAAAAAGCCAACAAGTGGTGAATACAAGGTGTAACAAGGCAAATTTCATCTGTATTGAAACAAAAAAAAGTCCTCTGTGAGGCTGGTTAATCACCAGAAGAGGTTGCCCAGACGGTTTGTGAAATCCACTCCCAGGAGAAGTTGAAAACTCAGCTGGTGAGTTAGCAAGCAACCTGCTCTAAGTGAATTTATATCTGCTATGAGCCAGATTTGGACTAAATAGCCCTCAAATGCCTCTTGTGTATGAAATTATCCTACGTGTCTATGAAGGTGGTTACTTGGATCAAGGTGTAATAACGTTTACTCCCAATTTTTTGTTCTGAGTGGTTTTCTTTAATGTTAGTTCTTGAAATTTTCCAGTATCATCTGATCATATATATATTTATACTTTCAGGCACACAGTTTGACTCTTGGGGATGGTCCTGTGCAGGGCTAGGAGTTACACTCGATGATCCTTGTGGAATCATTCCCTTCCAACTTTACATATTCTGTGATTTTTGGACATCAAAATGTACTGCAGTTACTATATTATGTGACTGCAAAAATTTTAATGGAAATAAATTTTCTCTTAGATTGACTTTTATATGAGTAACACTCAAGGGCAAAAAGCAAGCCATATGGGCTCTAAGTAAGCTTTGATAATAATATAATTAAATCCCTAGACATCAGCAGGGACAATTAACAATGAAATCTGTTTTGCTGGGTTCAGTTATCACTCCAAGCAAAAGTTGCTATAAACATACACCCCTTTTCATCTCCTCCAGAGCATCTATGTGCCTTTTCAGTGAAAAGATGAGATTCCTCTTAGTGACTACATTAGGTAAAAATATAATTTGCCCATAACATTTTTATTTTCAGTGAACCATGTTTCAGACAGAGCTCATTTGGAGGAGTTCAGACTAGAAGGACTTCCCCACAGAAAGATAAAGTGTGCCAGCATACAAAGGTTTTTTTGCATCATGTCACCACGTATCGTCATTTTGTCATACTGCACTTTGTTTTCTGGTATATTTGGTAATGTGTTTATTCGTATAAAAACATTTTCCTTTTTTTTTCTTGAGAATAGATAAATTAATACAAAAATGTAATTGTTATACAGTCCAAGTAGTCTAGATTTTCAGAATATTCAATTAAACTGTTTCTCGCTACTAAGACACTTCATATCTCATGTTTACACTTTTATGGGTTTTGTGAGGTAAATCAGTGAAACATAAAGAATGGATGGGCAATACCTACTTTACAGATGTTATAAAGAGCACTGATACAGCTCATGTATCAGGTGCTGTGTTTGGCTTATCAACATGTGAGAAATTAGTGCTGTGGATGCCAAATGGCTATCAAAGTCCCTTTAAAGCCAAATGAGGACAATTTTGTCATGATTCTCATGATCACTTACTGCCTAACTACTTTTTTTTTTTAAGGTTTTGCTTCTTTTTGTTTTTTCTATTCTTTCTGTTAATTTACTTTTTCTATAGCCTGGGATGACCCCACAGGCAGAACTAGTAGTAACAGGATTACATATTGACAATCAGCAGTCACAACTGTGACTGAAATGCAAATAAAACAGTCAGAAATCAGCAGCTAAGGCTTTTGTAGCACCAACATTGCTGTGTTTCTTTAAAACTATCACTGTTCCTTCATTTCTTTTCTTACACTCTACCTCTCTAACTCCAATAACTCTGTGGCTATCAGCCCTCAGTACCCTAACTGTGATAATCATTTATAACCCAGGAGCATTTTCTATTTCCTCTTTTTTCACTCATCCTGGACTGCTGTATTTATCACAGATAATATACACCAAATAACACAGTCTTGTTTCCACGTATCTTGACTGAAGAGTGTCATTCAAATACACCTGAAAAGGTAGCTGCTTTGGGAGTTCATTTGTCTAAAACAAGCCATTTTGCATGAACAGTGTGCTTCTTTTGCATTTTAGTAGTCAACCTAAGTGTTTCTACTACCTTTTCTCAATTTGTCATTTACATTTATTACGATAATGTCCCATTATTGCAACACTCATGCCACTAATTGTTATGGAATCTTTTCTTCTTGCCTTCTATGCCAGCTATTTTAGTATACATCGTCTCAGTTCAATAATACTCTGTAAACTCTTCCCCCACTCCAGTTTTTATTAAGACGCAGCTTCCATAATTGTTGTCTCTCATTCTTCTGTGAAATTGCTTATCAACACATCACACAGAGCCAATGAATTATGGAAGTTAGGCAGAATGACAGAGTTCACAAGTGCAAAGTCCTTGCAGTAACTGTACAAATTGATATTTGAGATGCCTAACAGCAAGATACTATTTTTCCTTTTGGAAAAAATCCCGTCCTGCTTATATAGTCTCATCAGTGTGGCTCTTTCTCCACAAGAGGGGTCCCAAATCTGCTTGCTTGACCTTAAGTATCATTTCAGTGACTTAGATCAGGGTGGGAAAGCATCTGTATGCAGCTGGGACAATCAGGAGGCAGATGGGAAGAGAAGGCATGGTGTAGACTAAATGGGAGAGATGTGAAGATTTGATGGAAAGGTCTCAAATTGGAATTTATGGGTATAAGCACAGATTTCTAGGAAAGACAACATGAAAGTAGTGTCAGATCTCTAATCATTGTGGACATACTCCAGAGACTCCTGAACATGTGTCAGCTGTTCTCAGACTGATTTCTGAAACTGTCAGAGTTTATTTAACACCCTTATACTTGGATTTGTTATAACAACTGCTAGATTGTGTCATTGCTGCTGTTTGCAACATTAAAGTTAGGGAAGTACTCTAATTTTGTTCTAGTCCTGTACAAAATATTTTGTAGAGAGAGAAAAAGAATTCTTCCTTGCAACAGTAAATGTACTTTCAGTGCTTCCATGAGGCTGTTTTCTTGTACAGCAGAATTAGTCTAATCTTCTCATACCTATGTGCAAAGGCAGAACATTAATATATTTAGACCATTTGATTGGTTGCTTACTATTTACAATGGCATAAAAAATTAATACTGTCACTGGAGCATGAAAATTCCAAATTAACAGAAACTAATGCTGCCACTGAGCCAGATTTAGCACTGCTGGGAGAAACTGAGGCAATTCTGTAAAACATAGCATAGCACACTATAACTACTTCTGATTTAAACATGATTTTTCATACATGGTAACCCAGTGTATTAATCTGTTTGTCTTTTCTGCTTCTTGCCTCAGTGCACACGGTTGTAGCAACGCTTTTTGCATTAAAGGAGCTTTAGAACAGAATTACTAGAAAAGTGGTATGTTAAAACTAATCTGTATTAACGTCACCATCCTACAAAGTATAGAGACAGTACTTAGAGAAATGCTACCTTTGTGCAACTTGCTTTTTTTTTTCCTGCCAACTCAGCAGATGATAAAAAAAAAAAAAAGGAAGGAGAGGAAAATATAAACTACCTCGGTCCTGATTTATAGCCATTCTTTTCTTTTAAATCCATCCACTTGGGGGTTTTGTACTGCTATTTCTTCTTCTTTTCAGATTACCCTACTGAAAAACAAACAAACCAACAAGCAATCCAGAAACAACTGAATTCCAAGTGAACAGAATTTCCCCAAGCCCAGTTTAAACTGATGAGGTTATCTGTGAGAAAGGCCTTAGCTCTTGGTGAGTGAAGACACTAATGAAAATGAGCATTCTAAAAGGATCGTCTGCAGCTGTCTTCATAAAAAGAAACTGATTAGTGGTTTGGACGATGCTAACTCTGTAAATTATCAAACAAAATATGGCAGAAGCATCCATTTACGTATATGAAAATTACAATTTGAACATCACATTTAGAGCACATTAATCAACTTCATTCTTTGTTTTTATGCCTAATGAGGCTTTTCAGAAAGGTAAACAGCTTTCTAAATAAAGTTGCCTTGGCAAAAATGGATTCCTATTTGCCATTTATCTATTTATTTATTTATTTATAGTATTTCTTTACTATTTCTCTATTTATTTATTTAAATAGATGCAATCCAGTAAGATGTGGATGAACATTTGAAATAACCAGGCTTCTGCATTATATACACCAGCACCAACAGAGGCAGAAATAAATGCAGAATTTTCTTGTTCTCTCCCTTTCCTCTTTATTGATTTAATCTCTTTCCCAGCAATACTACCTTGTAATTGTGCAAGTGTGAGATTTTTACAGGTTTTCTAATAGCTATATCTCCCCAGCTTTTGTCTGTGCTTTCTTCCTGCTAACGCTTTAATTGTCAAAAAGGCATCTTCCACCTTCATTCCTCTGTGGGTTTCAGGGCAGAGCTGCTGTTTTCCCCCCAAAGGATCTACATTTAAGCAGTACTCATTCTTTGTACTCAGACCCTGAAACACAGTTTTTTTAATTGTTTGTTAAAAAAATAGCACCATACCACCAAAATAAAACCAAACAGCACATACTTCTGAACTGTGTCTATTTTGCTCAGTGTCTGTACTGATTTTTCTGATTGTTAGACATATAAATAACATCCTGTTGCAAAAGGTTTCCAGAATTAATACAGTGATTCAACTACTCAGGAAAAAAATTAGTTTTTTAAAAAAATTGGTATGTTAGAAATTACATCAATTACTCCTCAGTCTCAGCACCATGGAAATGTGATGCTTCACTTGGTTACAGCAGTACGCTTTGGATTTACTCCATCAAAGTCGATGTACCAAGGCCATAGCATTTCTGTGAAAACTTATGGCTGCATATGGATGCTGCTTCAAGTCACACTGACAAACTTGAGTTAACTGTTTTATTTGTTGTCAGATGCCAGAACACAATGTGCCATGTCCCTGTGCTCTTCTCCAGGTGAAGGATAACTCAGTTCTGTGCCCTTCAGTGAGCAGTGTGAAGATGGTACCACTCTTTCCCTTCTACCATCTAGATGGTGCAGAAATGATGACTTACTAGTTCACCAGTGATACAAAACATTATCTCATCCTTTTCTGCCTTATGGTGATTTGGTGATCACGGCTAGTGCTTCTGACTCTTTGGTGTCTCTGACTATTTTGTGTGACTCATGCTGTAAGCAAAGCAAAAGTGGAGTCAACAGGTACTCCCGTGGGCTGCTGGGTGCTTGGGAGGGATACTTTACACTCTGTTCTGATACTGATCATCTGTCATTGTCACACTGTTCCTTCTTGAAGGTTTTTATAGAGCACATAGTATTCTATATTTTCTCTAGAGGAAACCTTGTAATTTCAAGCAAAGGTTCATTTTATCCCGAGTCAATTATGTGAAAATGTGTGAAACAATGGACCTCACAAGTGGGTGGAAATTGCATGTCCTAAGCAAAGGACAGAATCTCAGAATCATGCTACTTTTTTCACCAGTGCCTTTTCAGGTATTGAAATACCTTTGTGGTATTTCACATAGAATCATCATAATGAATGTCTTTTTAGAGCTTTGGGTAGTCAAAAGACTTGGAAAATTTGTTTTTCTTACCAGTGAATGGCTGACATGAGAAGTGGAAAGATAGATCCTAGGAGTGGGATGTACAGAAACAACAGATGAGAAAGGGAAGTAAACTAGAAATGTAAAATGTAAAATGTTCATCTCCCAAAATTCTACACACCAAAAAATTCCATTTATTTGACTTTGGGCTCATCCTATTTGAAGAAAATATTTCTACCAACTTGCAGAAAAGCTGTTTTTACAATTTATCTTTAGTCACCCGAAAACTTCTTTTTTTTGTACTAAGAAAATTTGGGAGTCAGATACCCCAACTGTGGTCTGTCCCAGAGCATCTCAACAAGGTTGCCTTGGAGGCAATGGAGGCATGCCAATTTATGCTACCCTTGTTATTAGTGATGATGGGTAGGACATGGATTAGATAACATCATGTTACTGAAAGCTAGAACAAATGTCTGGGAATAGAACTGTCTATTGATCACTGGACTAACATACGGAAGCTAGTTAATGCTTCTTTAGGAAGCAAGTGCCCTGAGCTGTTTCATATCTATGCTGAAGAATATGCTGATCTAATAGCATGCACTTAACCCTCCCCCATTTTATTTACTATACTGTATTTGCAAGGTTTTACAACATATTAAAGTACAACTTTACAAAAGGTGATCAATACATTTGCTCAATGTAAGTGTGCAAACTTCTGACGTCATGAAGGCAGGTGAACCCATGGGTCCAGGCTTAGAACAAGGCTGGGGTAAACCCCTAGCACTGGAACTTGAAGGAGGATCTGCCAAGAAACTCTTTACATCACGCATGCCCCTTTCAGAAGACTTAAATAGCACACAGTAGTCACTGGTAGAAAGCTGGCCAGGGGGCTCTGATTTGATACTGATTTGTTTCATTGGTAGCTAGAATACCTCTTGGCTATTTCCTAGCTTAAAAAAGGTCTGCCTCCTAATGGCAAAAATTCTACCTGACAAGATCCATACAACTTCCTACTGAAGCATGGGAGGCAATGCATGTGAAAGGAAATAGGGTTCAAAATTAATTCCTTATCACCAATGATAATAACAACAACTGAAACCATCTATGCACCTATCCTATATGTTCTTTCAGAAAGGATGGTGTACAATTTTTATACAGGAGGTCTATTAATGGAAGTTCATGGCAAGCATGTGTATTACAACATGGCCTTTCTCCCCTTTATTTTTCTTTAATCACTCATCACTGGGTACTTTAAACTTAGAACTTCACAAGTTTCTGGTAGTAGTCATTCTAGTAAATTCAAGTCAAATTCTTCCTTTTCAGAACATCTCAGAGTTAAGTGCTGTCTTCCAGCTATCATGATTTAACAAATAGTTCACACTATAGGGAGTATAGGAGTAGCCGCAGCCTTCATGCTTGTCTTGTGTTGGAAGTCTGATCATATAATGAGTAGACTTGGAAATTTAAAATACATTTAAAATATGTCACCTATTCCCACACTGTCGAAAGCAGCTGTGAACTTTCTAACAATCCAGACTGTGCATGAATCCACTTTGTGTTATATCACCTGAAGGTGAGACAAAAGGGAAACAAGGGAAAAGGGGTAAAAGAGAGCTTTATTTGCCGGGCACGGCTAGCTTTTATCTCTTGCAGAACTGGAATGCCGGGAATCTGGGAGGATTCCAGGGGATACATGTATATAATTGGTTAAACTAGGTAGAAACACATACAAATATGGTTAAGGGAGATACAGGAAAAGGGGAAAGCTATAAATCTTAAGTATCTCTAACCAGTGAACAAAAATGTTACTATAAACTTATAAGAAAAGGCGTTAATTCTAGTCTAACTGTAAGTTACATATAAAGTAAGATTCCTTTTAACATCATTGTTAATAACTTGAATAAACATAACATTTTTATAACATCAAAGACATCTTTGAGGTAGGCTTGTGGGTGTCAGTATCCAGCTGCATTCCAAGCTGTTTCTCTCAATCACTCTCTCTTCCTTCAGAGATTTTTCTCCACCACGCATAAGCATCTCCTGGTAAACTTCCTATACCACACCACCCAAAATAAAAGGGGTGGAGTGGGAATGCAAACAGTTTTCTGATGGTTTAGTTCTTTGTTCTGGCTCACTTGAATAGCTAATGTACTATTAGGGTGAAAAAGAGGGTACAGATCTGTATGATCAGGGAAAGGGCTGGGCTGAGAGACTTGGCCATTCCTTCATTGCCAGGGAACTGTTATATTGACTTAACTATAACAGGAAGCCTTAGATTAATTTTTTTTTTTCAGAATATTTGCTCATCTTTGAAAAATATCCCCCCTGCAGATTCATATTCTGTGCCCATATTTTGTTCATGGTAAGCACAGACTCTCTGAGCAGGTTTGAAAGTCTTATCAGAATTCTGTTGTATCCATAAATTTATTCAGATATCTTGTGGTTTATGTTCTTCTGTGTGTCTCTGTATGTGTATGTCTATGTGTATGTCCATGTGATGATAACATAAAGCAATTTGATGGTGGTCGGACGTACTGCCTTCCTTCTGCTATAGAAATGTTTTTAGCATCTTCAAAGTTAAATAATGACAACAATACCCAGATTTTTTTTTTTCACTTATTGCACAGTGATCAGAAAACAGAGTATAACCCTATCTGAAGGTGACATACATAATTCCTTAAGGAATTTGGCACTTCAGAGATTATGTACTTGGTATGCTGCCATGAAACCCACCGTGTACCTTACTTTTTAGTATTCAGCTGCATTAGGGATTATTTTGCTGCACTCACTTGGGTTTTTGTACATCATTCATTGACCTGATCTTTGTACTTTTTTCACCTGCCCACTTATTGGCATTCTAACTCACTTGATAAATGGAGTGCCATTTCTACAAATGCAATAACTACAGTTTGTTTGGTAACAGATCACCCCAGCTGTGATCCTCACATATTGTTACCAACCCTCTTGGGCACAGAAGATATTAAAACCAGCTTACGGAAAGCATTTTTAACAGATCTGGTGTTTCATATGGAATTCTGCACAGATAAGTCCTGAATTAAAAATCTCAGTCTGTAGTGAGTGGCTTACTCCAAGCACTGCTTGTTTGGTGTTCATTGGTCAGAGCAAATAGATAATGTTCATTTTGAATAAAAGTATATATTTCAATAATATTTTAAGAGACTTCCATCGTGTGAATACTCAGAAATAATCCTTTAACTCTCTGCTATATACCAATTCCTAATGGGAATCTAATTCCCTAGAATATAAATTCATAGTTGTGATCTGGAGACTTGGCACAGCAGAAAAAAAACAGTCCAAAACAGGTGCAAACCTTATTTCACCAGCTAGTTAAATTATTTTTATAGCTGTCTTACACCTATAAAGAAAGCCAGAAGAGCCAGAAAGTATTAACACATGTAGCCCAATATATGCAGAAACATGATAAAAGATTAACTTCTCTAAAAACTTTCATAAGCTTATAGGGATTTTTTCCCCCCAGCTTTTGTGCAGCTCTTGTTACCCATCAAATTCTGACTAAGTTATTAAGATCTGCACTTTAAAAATGTAAAGGATGGAATTATCATTATTAAAGGCTGTTTTGAAAGTTTTAATTGCAAGTTGAAGTCAGTAGGTGTGAGATTCTGAATAGCTTTTGTATAAAACTATACCACCTTTAACTGATATGTCCTTGTTATCAAATACTGACAGCTTCCCAGAAATCCTTTCATATTTTAACTGTTGATCTTGGAATACAAAGAAAAAGCAGTGCTTTTTAGTGATTAATTTCATTCATTTCTTTTTGTCAAATCCTCTGGAGCAGTTTATTATATCATTATTTCCGGTAGTCGCAGTGAATGACTGCATTTGTACTAAGGTTTTGATGGACATGGGCCTTAGTTCTAGGAAATGAAGTCACATGTAAAAGGTATAGCTTCTTAAAGAGCTGAATGCATGTATTGGGCATTACGACTTCTTTCTGTAGATCAAAATTGGTGTGAACAACTGTCTTGGCAAAGATAAAACAGATGAATTTTGGAAAGCAATACAAATATTTTTTATTTCATTATTCGAACAAGCAATTACCACATTAAACTCTTTCAGTCTTGTTTTCATCTGAAAAATAGTAAATGATGACTATTTGAAGTAATCATTCATAGTGATATCTAGTTAATATATTTAATATATCTTCCAGACAAAACTCAGCTCTTTGTCTTTTTAAAAATAGGAGATTATGCCTAAAGGAAAGGGGCATTGTGGTTTTGTTTTTCATTTTGTTTTGAACTTTTTTTTAGCAAAAAATACAGATGACAGCAGTTCAGTCGTGTCACTTACAAACAGCACACCCCCATTCCTACTGTTTGATTTTTACTTTTAGGTGGATAGGCTACAGGAAAGCAGGCAATCAATAACAAACAGCTCTGTTAATCAGCTGATAGGGGGTGGGCAATTTCCAATTTCTATATAAGCCAGATTTTGATTATAGCATATCTCTCTGTAGCCTCTGTTGTATTGCCAGTTTAAAGATCCAGATGTTCCTGAAGGAGGAATTTTTGAATAATAAACTCATGTCAGTCATATTGTTTTTTTCAAATTACTTCCCCACCCCTTTTAGAACTCTTTTATACCAAGCAAAAGATAATGATACTTCTACAAAATAAATTTTGCTTTCTATTGCATCTTCTTGTAATCACAAATGAAGGAAGGATTAGTGTTATGACTAAACATTTGATGTGAGAAAAAAAAGCATATGTACTGAGAAACTAACATTTTAGAGAGGTAACTGCAATTTTAGGAAGATGTATTTCTTTTCAGTCCTTTGTAAAACTCTGGGAATGGGTAAAATGATTAAGTGTCACCATGAGGTGTTTTTGTTTTGCCTTTGACAAAGGAAGCTACATTTAAAACTACCTATGAGGAGGCTGGGAAGAAAGTCGCCTTCTGATTTGTCAACCTAGGAAGGATATTTTTAGTTGAATAGGAATGTGTCATCTTTTGAAAAAAGATTAACACTAAGCCCACAGCGCAAACAGCTTGGGTGGAAAAAAAGAAAGCTGATTAGCAATTCAAGCTTTATATTTACTGAAAAGCAACTGACGCCCAGAGAGTTCTGGCATTCTTCACCTTTTGTTGACCATCTGTATCTATGAGCTCCCCAACAGAGATGCAGCTCACTTGGGGACAGAAGAGCAGAAGGGCATAGCCTCCTCTACAGGAGCCACAAACCAAAAGCCACGCTAAACACCATCAATTAAAATTCATTAGTCCTGTAGGAGCTGCCCATTAGAGTGTTGAGTGTGCACAGATGCCACTATTACAAGCATGACACCAGTAATTAAGTACCAAAAGTAGGAGGACTTCACAGCCTATTTAGCAAAGATATGATCTCTCTGTTCTTGCATAAACTTTGCCATAGCTTTAATTGCAGTAGATTTCACCTACATTGGTCAAAAGAAATATTGCCTTTCCTCTTATAACTGCTAGGACCGTTACTTTCTAATTAGGTTTAAGACACATAACAAAATAGATGAGATTACTTAAAGGAAAAAAATGCTGTGCTATTAGAAGTGCATTAGTTATGATAGATGTCTATACTTAGTCAAGAAAAATTAAAGCCCAATTTATTCTTATACATTTTCACGTTGACTGTCACTGTTGACTGATGACTTGTCTTCTGAATGCATCTGTAATGCTTTAAAGTAAATAAGAAAGAGATAGCTATCTGTATGTATCTTTGTAGCAAATGCTTTTTAGTTCCATTTAACTCTCAGTTTTCCAAGAACCTCAGAGAGTAGGAAGTGATTTTTTTTATTTTAGTTTTTCTCATTTTCTTCACCCAGAGAATGGGGATAGCAGAGTTTGTCTGTAAAAGTGCAAATAACTATTTTATTCTATCACCTACTTACAAATGACTACATGTTCTTCACCTTTTTTTTTTTCTTTTTTTAATTCTTCTTTAAATTGTATTTATCCCATAAGTCTGCTGCTCAGAGCTGGTAGAGGAAAGGGAAGAAGTGTGTCAGACAAAATTGGAGATATTCACGGTTAAGTTTGTTCTCCCTTCCCCCTCTCCCATTGTTTGGAGCAATACATAATACTTTTTTCCTTAGAATTCAGTTTCAGTATCTTATTTCATTTATTGAAGGTATGTGAATTCATCTCTGGAACAAAACCAGCTTAATTCCAGAGGGTATGAGAAATGGCGAACAATGGGGTAGATGCAGATCCCAGCTGGACTCATTCTTTTGTTGTTCCACAGGAGACAAGGTGGAAAAAATCCGTAAGCTGGACAAACAAGTTCCACTCTGCCTACACCTTCTGTCTCCTAGGAGCTGGACAATAAAAGATAAATAGGTCATTTCGCTGCACTGTTATTGTGGTAGGGAGAAAGCAAAATAATCTCTCTTAAATCAGGAAACATGACAATAGCCAGCTCTTTTCCCTTAAACTGTCTAATACTGCGAGGTTAGCTTTGGAGGTTTGTACTGTGAATTTATGGAGAAACAGAATTAATGTGCCATACATAAAATTTCTAGTGTATAGTTATTAGAATAGCCCACCCCAATGTCAAATGTTATCCTATTCAACATGGAAAATATGATCAAATAAGAAAAAAAAGACAATAAATAGAAAAGACAAAAGATAGCTCCAGGCATCACAATAACATTGCAAATAGCAGCTATATGTAGCATATAAACGAACTGTAGAGTATAGTAGGAGTTCAATAATACTTCAGGATTATTCAACTGCATTAACTTTATCAAACCCAGAAATAACTGAGTGAATACAGGTTTTTCAGATACTTTTTCACTTTATATTTAGAAAGTTACTGACATTTGTTTCTGTGATGGACAGATGCCCTGACTCGAGCAATGACAACAGCAGCCAGGCGGTGTTTTGTCTCTGCTGGTTCTCCTGCTGTTATCTCAATGGTGGCAGCAGGAAGAGCAAAAGTTTAAGGGGAAGGAATACAATACAAAGACAGCAAGTCTCTAAGCATTACTTGCAATCACTTCTTTTGTGACACAAAAGTGTAATCATCTCCTGGCAACATATATGCATATATGTGTACCTTTGGTTATTTTTTTATATATATTTTGTTTCATGCCTGATAATGAGGTCTTCTCTGCTGACATCTTTTGTCTTGAAAGTTAGTTACAATGAAAAAGGAAATCTAGCTCAACCTCCCATAAAAGTTAAAAACCAACTTTGTTCAAAATTGCACTTTGATTGAAGTGCAAAAGTTCAAAGCCAAAAGCAGCTAAATATACAGTAGAGAAAATAGTTCACATTCATTAGTAATGAAAAATATACCAATTTATCACACATTATATTCTTTCAGTTGGCTTCCATTTTTATAAAAGGAAAATTATAGGTATATTTCACAGAGGCATAAAGAACTATAGCAAGTTCATTGTAAGATGTGGCCATGCATGAAAGATGAAAAGAAGGTGACATACTGGTTTAAGTAAGGTGAGCCAAGTAGGAATGTAAATAATCCAAAAGATAAGATATTACTTAAACATGTTGTGTCTGATCAGAGGCAGCTCAGTGGTCAGCACGAATATTTTCAGTTCAAGGCAAATGAAAGAAACTTGCAGTAGTGAGGAATATGTAGAATAAAAAATGCTGATTCAGTCATAAGTCTAATAATTTACCTCACTTAAATCATAACAGTTAGTTGCATGTATAGAAAACAAAATATATTTTTCACTTCCTGAAAATGATAGCTTGCAAATTAGATTTAAATTGCAAGATTAGCATCTTGTCTTTACACTGAAAATATGTCAAAACTGTAGTCTAGCTCAATTATGGTAAATACACATTAAAAGCAAATTTTGAAAAGGGCAATCTTGAACCAATTCTATGGCTATGATTCCTGTTTTGATCCAACTAAGTCTTATGTTGTAAATATGACTCCAAGTTTTACATGTAATTCACTATTTTTAAAACTAAATATAGTTATATAATTTATCTGTCTTTGAAGCTGGCATGTACAACTTGTATCTAGATCATAAAGCAATGCTTAGCTCTGCACTCATGGTCTTAGTTAACCAGATAAAGGAACTAATGTGGGAATAGTGGAACTTCTTTCAAGTCTGTCCAACTTCTCTCCTCACTGCAACTAGGCTGCAAGGGGAGCTGGAGTGTACCTTAGCTGTGTGACACCCAAGTGCAAAGGTGAGACACATCCAAGATGGTTAAGGCAGTGATGAGACCTGAAAAGGCTTTCTGCATCACAAAAAACCCCACATGGGTTTATCATATGGGATGCATCTCTTCTTTCTGTCTTTCTTTTTTTTTTTTTTTTTTTCACATAAGAAGCATTATCATGTCTGTATTCAGTAGTACAGCAAGACACAGTGAATGCCAGCTTTTTAATGTTGACCACAGTTCCATGTGGACATTAATAGTACATAGGAAAACCAGGAAATATAGGAAAAATCTAAACTAGTTAACAGTGCAATGAATCAGTTGTCTTCCCATGGAGTAATTAAATTCCCATTAATTTCAGTATTTTGAGCTGTGTTTGAGCAGGTGGAATCTTAAACAGTAGGAACATTACACAGAAAGGGTCTGATCAGGTTTCTACAGGAACTCATCAGTTAGTTACCCAATATTGCAATGATTCCTCCAGACTCATTATCAGAGGCTGCAGTCTGCCTAGAGATAACACATCCTCCAAATGCTATCTTTCTGTATAGCAATTCATTTCTGGTATCATTCATACAAGAATGTAGAAATGGTCTTGACTTACAACACAGGACACTGGAGATAACGCTTAATCAGTTTATCACTTCATCCAGACGAAGATTCTTATTTACCAAAAAAAATAAAAAGTTTTTGAAAGCTTAATGATTTCTTAGTTACCTGCAGGAAACAAAACCACTGGTATCTTCTTTGGTTTGGGGATGTTGTTATTCCTGTGTTGCAATACTGCACTAGAGACCTGACTCCCATTGTAATGTAGTAGGTCAGCAATGGTTTTATTAGGCATCTGCATACTGAAAAGAGATAATAGCACTGGGAGTATTTACATCATCATGGTAGCAGAAATAAATAATCTTTTTCACTCTCATCACAGCTGAAAAGCTGGTATACTGTTATTCTCTGCAGCCAACAGGCTAAGCAGTCTCTGAACAAATGCAATAGAGACTATCAAGGGTTCTCATGTTTCTTTACTGGAAGACATGACCTAAAAGGATAGTGACCTAAAAAACCTACAAATCTTAAACCAATTTAGCCTATAGAAAAATGCTTTGCTATCCTTACTAGCCTTTGGACACTTTTTATGTGCTGGGGATCAAGAAGCTCTGAGAAATATTCATGCTGGATCATGAAGTGTATTCCTATACACCCTGGTCGTGACAGAGCAGTAATTAATAACTGTATATAACGCTATTAGATGAAGAAAGTGGTATCTACATCCGATATCGTACCAATGGAAGCCTATTAAACCTAAGGAGACTGAAGGCCCACACCAAGACCTTAAATCATCTTGTCCGTGAGCTGCTTTACGCTGACGACGCTGCCCTCGTCGCCCACACAGAAGTAGCTCTGCAGCGTTTAACATCCTGCTTTGCAGAGGCTGCTGAGCTTTTTGG
>JAWWLV010000001.1:60046033-60056488 GCA_035041135.1 Platyrinchus mystaceus | reverse complement strand
ATAAGAGTAGATTTACTCATCCAAATGTTATAAACCACGTCAGAGAACACAGATTAAATGCAAACTGGAATAAAACCCTGAGCCAGGATATCTTCCTTTAGCTTCCTGCAGGATCCTGTCTGAAGTTTTTTCGTCTTCTCATGAGTGTTTCCCAAAAATGCAACCAGGATTAAAATTTTCTCCAGAACTAATTTCAGAAAGGGAATTTTTCATAAAGCACTGAGTCCAAACAGAATATGCTTCAACTATGTGAAAAACTGAGGAACAACAGCCTGCAAATAACAAACTACTTGTTTAAGAAATCTCAAGCAAATCAATAATACATCTTTCTTTCTAAAACTAGTGTTTCTCTTTAAAGGAGCAAATTATAATCCCTTCTGTTTGAACTGTTGATCTTGACCCTGGTGTTAATTGAGAAGGGAAGGGAGAAGGGAGAGTAAGACTGTTGTTGATAGTTCTGCTTTTCTGCCTTATATGTGGTACATTTGACAGGCAATCCACTGCTTAATTTAGTGCTTGTAGCAAAAGATGGAGCAGCTTTATGTTATCCATGAAAATCATAAACTTGTGTAACACTGCCAATTGATCTGCAGAAAGATCACACAAGAAATATTTGAAGGAGATCAGCAAAAAAAAAAAAAAAAGCTATAAATTCTCAGAACCAAAAGCAAATATCTTAGAAGCCTTAGATAAGGATGAACATATTGGATATCTAGAAGTTAGATGCCCAGTCCAAAACAGTTGGTCAGGCTCTCTGGCATCTCCAGCTGGCAGTTAATCAAGATAGACCGCAAAGTATACAGAAAGAAATGTAATTGGAAATCTCGTCTCTCTCCATTGGCTATATAGGAAATCTAAGTTTTCGGCTTAGGTTAGAAATATAAGTAATCCAAGTAATGACGGGTAGGATGCATTCTCCTATTTGATCTAGAATATTAGAACTCTGTCTTTTAGGAATGAAGTACTTTTAAAACCTATGAAAATCAACAGACAGTGTTTTAAAATGAAATAGACATTTTAATAGAAATTTATATTGGAATTAGGACTATGCTATAGAATTGCCAAACTCAGATACAGTTTCTTAATTATTTTCATCTGTGATAGGTACAAACAGCCTGCAGCTTACTGTCTTTTATTAAAATAAGCAGATCTGTTGCCTAGCTTGGTAATTTCCAATGTATATATTTTAACACATTTTGCTATTTTCCAATGTTTTATTCCTTCTTATGTTTTTAATATGAATCTAAAGAGCTTTCAAGATTATATGTACAACTGACTGAAATTTTTAAAACATTATATGTCTCCTGCTTACTTGATTTTTGCTCTTCTATGAGATTATCAGACAACTGAGACATTTGTCTTCTTTTGTCAGTCAGGTATTTTAGTGGATCTATCAATCTCTCTTTTTCTTGTGATGTTATAATATCTAAATATTCCACTGCACCAGTATTAGCAAGCTCAAAATACTCTCTATGAAACTCAAGGAAGTTATTCAGCCACCTGACTCCTCAGACTGTTTTTTTCACTGTGCTAATTTGCAGAACTGGGTTACTGGTTTCAGTGCTAATGATGAGATCAGAATAAGCTGTTGCTGCTCTCACTGCACTGAGTGACAGACACCCCCCCTGTAAAGAGAAGTTTGCATGAATTTTTTTCTGAAGAATCAGGCTGTTAGCTCTGCTGTTAAATGCCTATATCAGCAAAGAACTTTTAAAAACCAGAGTGTGTGTTCTGTCTTTAATCCCCAGAGTAGAGTACTTCCATCTATCAACAAGAAAAATACACTGTGTAAAACCTAGAAGTATCCTTGAAAGAACAAAAGATTATTACCCTTGAATGAGTTTTAAATGGGTTGGTATTAAGAAAAATTGAAGGTATCAAACATTTCTAGAAAATTTAAAAGGTTTCCTTTGTTAAAGTATTTGTGGGAGATAATGCCCTCTTTCAGGTTAGCTGAAATCCCAAGAAAAAGCCATGTACATTTAATTGACATACATCTGTATAGATACTAAAAATATACCTATTGGTTTGTTATCAGCTGGACTATCAAATAACATCAGTGAAATGCTTTTCTGAGGATCTCAGGTTCTTAAAACATTGTTTACTTTATTTCAGAACAAAATAAACATCTACAATGATAATGTGAGGTTGTTGCCCTTCCCTCTTAAGTAATTTCTTTTAAGAAGCCTAGAACTTTAAAGATGGCTGTTTACATTTAGTGCACCATATAGGAAAATGCCTCACCACTCACATTGAAATTGGCTAAAAGAAAGAGAAGATGATGCAGAGGAGGACAACAGAAGAAAGGGGCAATAGAAGCAGGGCAACAGACAAAGGAGTAAGGCAATGTAATATGAAGGAAAACCCTTTCAGAGCATTAACCAAGATATCTCTCATGGGCTGTGATCCCAAAAGTTGTCACAGATTAAGTTGCATTAATAGTGGTCAGCTTTTGCTTGTTGAGGTCTGAAATTTTGCCTGATCCTGTAGATAATGCAGTTCATAACCACTCCAATGAATTTAGGGAATTATCTGTAAAACATGTTCCAAATGAACTGTGTTTCAGGAAAAAGACAATCATAGAAAATAATCCAAGCTGAACTAGAGTGTCATTCTTATGAACCACAGAATCAAACCTCTATGTTATTATTTAAAAACTTCCAAAAAACCAAAGATCCCACCAAAAAAACAAAAACAAAGAAACCAACAAAACAAACCAATTAACAAAACAAAAAAAAAACCACAAAAAGCAACCAAAATCAACCAACCAACCATATAAACAAACAAAAAATAAAATAAAATCTTAAATTATTGCATCTCATAGCAACTTTGCTACTACTGGAGGGTTTGTCCTCAAAAGATATTTCCTGGCATATCCATGATCTATGCTGCTTTATCTGTATTGCTTTAAGATCTGCATGGACATTTTGTTTCAAAATAATAGTAATTTTATTTGGAATAATTACTCTGGAGTGATTATTCTGGGACAAAATAACAGTTTTGGCATACAGAATGTCCACATGGGAGCTAAGACTGATAGAACTGTGGCAGAATAATTAGTTTATTGTATCTATGCCAGGAAACATCTATGTGTATACAAGCCAACATGTCAATATTATATTCTTTTTATATTCCCTAGGGTTTTATTTTTCCTACTGGATTTTTATGTTGCACATAGTCTGTCTTGTTCTTCTTGTTTATAGGACCATTATAAAATGACCTGCTTGAAGATCTGCAGCTATGTAACAGGGTCAGCACCCTGGTAGCAGGTGAGGGGTTAGGAGCTGTCTTCAGTGAAGCATCCAAACAGGCTGAGCCTGAGCCCCACCTCAGCAGTAGGAGGAAGGGGTGAGTGACAGCTGTTGCAGGGGAACAGAGAACATTGTATGCCCATCTGGCTTGCTGCCCTGTAGAGCTTCCTGCTTTCCAGGTGCTTGGATCTGGGATCTTGGAGCTTTAGAAGTGTTCTGTGCTTTTCTAATTTTCCCTTTTGACATTCATTTTTCCAAATAACATGAGGCAATATTATGGCATTAATTATTATAGCATTAGTACCTGCCTTTTTTGGTTGTTGTAGACATGCATTCCTAGTAAAAAAGGGATTCTAAAGCAGAGGCGAATCATTTGCGGCTGAGATAGACTTTCAACTCCAGTTCCTACTGGCAAAACATGAATCCATGCCTTACAGCATTTAACATTGAGACTCTTAGTATCTATTGATATTCAGAAATACATGTTGTGTGGAATTTAGTTTTTGGCCTTGCATCAAGGAACCAGGGTTTTTTTGTTTGGTTGGTTGGTTTTTTGTTTGTTTGTTTTTCTTCTAGTTCTGCTACTGATCCTCTGTTTTGTACTTTAGGTACTTCTAGTACTTAGTTATGGCAGCAAGTGACCAGGATGATTAATTAATTAAAGACCATACTCTAAGGAATTTTGTTATGGATTATTTTGGTGCAGTGTTTCTACAATACTCTGAAAATATTCTAAGTGCTAAGTATTAAATGTGAAGAGAATACTCGTATCTATTATTTGATATCCAGTCAAATAAGAAAACCAGTCGTCCTCTGTATATATTTCCACTTGTAAATTTTTAGTTTTACTGTGAAAAAGTAGGTTAAGGTTAGGAGAGAGGCTGAATTGTTAAAGGAAGTTGGCAACTACAAAGGAAAAATGACAACTTGTGGAAAACAGGAGATGTATGTAGAATAGTAAAGGCAGGAAGAATGGTGTTCTAAAGGGGCTATCTTTCATACGGAACAGAGAAAAACATCAGAGAAAGCAGATTATAAAATACATTAAGGGATCAAAGTGTAAGTAGCCAAGTACAAAAATGAATGATGATGATGTAAGTGACACTGATGAAAACAAGTAGCTAGAAAAAGTAGTATGAGAATTAAGA
Source organism: Platyrinchus mystaceus (assembly GCA_035041135.1). Classification (NCBI taxonomy): domain Eukaryota; kingdom Metazoa; phylum Chordata; class Aves; order Passeriformes; family Tyrannidae; genus Platyrinchus; species Platyrinchus mystaceus. The sequence continues at coordinate 60,052,089 of JAWWLV010000001.1, read as the reverse complement.
CAGTTCCTGTAATTGATAGTAAGATCCTGTAAGGAAGGAAGTTGCAAAGTACACTTAATTGGAAAAAAATAAGGAGGTGTGTGTGTATGTGTAAGTATATGTCATCAAGAGAGATTTAATACCACCGAAAGAATAAATGTTAGATGATGCTCTACCTCTGCAAGGTTCTGGAGTAGTTTTTGTCTCTTCTCTCAAACTTTTTGAGTTGCCAAAGCAAGGCAGTTTCTGAAGAAATGTAGACAATATAAGCCACTTACTCTTAAAAACCAATTTACTAAAGGGGATGCTGGAACAAATCCAAAGCTGATTTGAAAATTAAAGAGGATATGATTGTGGTGACAGTGGTACCCTACAGAACTCAAGTGTTTGAGGAGGAACAGTATTTCTACATTGATTGTTTGACCTGTATTGAAAAAGAAACATGAAAGTCAGATCTCTGCTAGGTAAAAACATTGATAACTGGAGAGGTGTCTTTGTAATTGAAATAAAAGCATGCCAGGGAACACTGTGTGCAACTCTACCTCCAGCTGCTACTTCTCCTTGCACAGGTCAATAGTGACAATATGTATCCCTCGGGAAACAGGGCCTAAAGTTTTCTGTTTATTCCCCTGCTGCTTGGCCTTTTCAAAATCAGAGTTTAAATCAGTAAAACAAGTGACTTAGAGAAACCTCCAGGACTGAAGAGAGACCACAATCTCTATCCTTAAAATCTTTCCTCCCCTGAGGTGATTCTGTAATCATTTAAGAACAAATTCTCTAATCCTTCATCAGTCCAGGGCAGATTATGACCATTAAAACAGCCTATCCATAGAAATCATGATTGGCAATTTTCTGAAAAAGAATCTGAGTGCATATATGCATGTTTCATAAATATTAAAATAACACATACAGATGGCCAGATAGATGCATGCACAGGATTGGTCTAATCACGCTGTGTCTCGTGCTGCACTTGATTTCAAGCAGAGCATGACACAGTAAACTCTTTGGGACACTGAGTATCACATTCTTTAACTAGTAAGCAATAAATCATTATTTATATGTTGTGCTGTACATCTTCCAACTTCCAGGAAAAAAAAAAATCTCTTTTTACACAGTTTACTGTCAACTAAAACTGTTACAGTTTGCTGGAAATTTCATTCTTGATGGTAAATTTCTGGTGGTTGTATTAATGAATGATTCCTTAGATAATATCTGGCTGCATTGTCATGATTTATACTTATTTCCCAAATTGTATAAGGCAAGGTGCCTGCACTGTAGATCTATTTCATCGCTATGCCATATTATATGTCGGAGCCTTACATGGAGTTCTTTGGTTATATAAAGGGTCTCTTAGTGGATTTCCTAATCAGGATGCATTGCTCTAAGGATGCAATGCCAGCATCCACCTGGGTAATTATTGCAGGATTTTTGTAAAAACTTCTTTCAGTACTATGCTTCTTACTCTGTTGACTTTAGAAAATAATTTCAAGCAAGCAAAGACTTGAGACCAGCAGGACAGCCCTTCTTGAGGATCTGAATAATAATACAGTCCAGAGAGTTTGTCTCCATGATGAAAACCACCAAAATCTATCCTCAGGTGTTGCAGAGGCTCAGTGAGCTGGGAATCAAATTCATTCCAAAGCAGATAAAACAGTGGTGCTTGAGGCAGGATGAAACAAGATCTAAGAAAATAATCAAACCCCTAGAGCAAATAGACTTAGATGACATTTTCTGAACTGAACAAGGATCTCCATTAAGTGGTCATTCACAGTCATATTTATCGACAGGATAAAAGTAGGAGAAAGCAGTTTGAGGACACAGATTGTTATGGACCATGGGATCCTGCTAACAAGGAGTCAAAAGGAATGGAGACAGAACTGAGATGATACAGAGCACAGCACACAGAATTATATTCCTTTGTGTTGTGATTGTGCCTTATCCCTCCAGATGGGACTAAAAGATATGGTTGATTACACTAGATCCCTGGTTCTGGAATTAAAATGCATTCCTACATTTCATTTATTTCTTTAAGACATAGCTACCACAGTGGACACTGCCAATCTAGTATATATATTAAGCATGACACCATACGGTATGAAATAGTCCTTTGGTCAGGTGGGATCAGCTGTCCCAGCTGTATCCCCTGACAACTACTTGCACATCCCCAGTCTCCTTGCTGGTGGGGTGGGGTGAGAAGCAGAAAAGGCCTTTACTCTGTGTCAGCACTGCTCAGCAGTAACAAAAACATCCCTGTGTTATCAACGCTGTTTTCAGCACAAATACAAAATCTAGCTGTTACGAAGAAAATTCACTCTATCCCAGCCAAAACTAGCACAAAGCCAATGCCACAGAACCACATTAACATGGTATCAAGCCTGAAAACACCTTTCAGTTGCATACATTAGGTCACACCACTGTTCTTTTGCACCCATGCAGTTCCAGAGTTAACTTTTATACAGACAGCTAGAAATACCTGGACAAAGATGTTGCATTTGTCTATTTTCCTCTTCAGTAAAATTTTCTAAACTGGGAATAAAAGCCAGCCAATCCAAAGAATTGCTATGCTGCTGTAGACCCAGAAAATAATGAGAAAAATATGCCTTTCTGCCTCATCATGTTAAACACAGATTACTTGTAATGAGCATTTCCTTGGTATTACAGTCTTAGTTTATCCAAGGAAAATGTCCATAAATAGGCAAACAGTTCTTCCAGTTTCTTGTTTCTTCGGTGAATAAAAAAGCCAGTATCTATGATAGAGTCACTGGTAAGCAACAAGCTAATTAAAAGTCTTTTGATACCTTGATGTTACCATATCTGTCTCCAGTTATGCATTGTCAAAGTTGAACAATACAACTGTAAAGCAACTGCAATACATCTGCATGATACATATTGAAAAAACAAGTTTATCCTAGGCCTTTTCAGCCATGAGAAATAGCCTCTGTGGTTAGGGCAGCAGAAATGATGACAACAGTTAGTCTTTTATCTTTCATTGCTCTCCTTTTTGAGGGACCTTACTTCTTAATACTAGAAGAAGCTCTCTAAATAAAATTGTCAAAAAAATCTTGTCTTAAAAGCCCAAGATCCCATGACACTACCAGCACACTCACCCTTTATCTTCAGTGAGCTGACTAGAAGAACGAAGAAAGTAAAGAATCAACACATTGTCTTGGAGAACTAATATCTGGAATCAGAACAGGGTTTGTGCCTCACCCTTGAACAGCCTTAGGGGAGAGCATTACAAAATTATAAAGTATTGAAACAGTCAGCAAATTGACTAGCAGAGATGTGGCCTCCCCTGCTACTGTGGAAAATACTACTTAAAACTGGAGAGATGAAAGACCTTTTAATCTATTGAGGGAAGAATAAGATTCAAGTGAAATGTTATAGAGAAACTTGCTATAATTCTGCAGATATTTAGTTCTGCTTATGGCATTAATACCATCAAAAGAACCCTTGGAAACTAAAGAGGAAATGATAAGAAACTGACTTTTACAAAATAAATATTTAACTTGTAGGGTGGCCAAATTATCACTTGTAGGTAGAATGTGACCCACATTCAGCAGCTCTGCAATGCAGCCTGAAGCAGTTTTATTACTTATTGGAAACATACATCTCATAGACTACTACAAATCCCAGGACATGCCACTCTTGGGAAAATAGATACTCTTCTTATCCTTCCCCTGGCTCAGAAACAGACTTATCAAGCTTCAGGCACTGTATGCTGAGAGCCACTGGCCCTCCAAATTATCATGGCTCCCCTCTTTTTAACGTAGCTATTAGCTACTTGCAATAAATTGTATATTTGCAGCATAAGCAAGGCCATACTGGGATGATGTTGCTTCAATCACAACAGAGCAGGTGATTTTCTTGAAGTGCCTTATTGAACTTCTGGTTACATTTTAACAGGAAAAAAAATAAAATCAACCTACAACCTGATTTCCACTTGCACAGCAATATTACTCTCCAAGACCAAGAAAGTACACTGATTAGTAGCTGTTAGTGATTAGGAATCATCTCTATGGTAAAAGTGACCCCTAACTAAGATACAAGCAGTGGTATAAGAGTGGAATTTTGCCCAATGACAATAGACATTAAATTAGTTTTGACCAATTGGTTTCTCTTTGGAAAATCACAAAGAGAAACAAAGAAAACCCCTTCTTAACCCTAGCCTAGGTTACCTGAGGTTTCTCTTCACCTGAACAAGTGGAACTTTAGATCTAGACACATAAGCAACAAGGTGATATTTAATACAACCTCCCAGCCTTTTTTAATTCCCAATTTATAATTCTGTGATTTTCTAACCTGAAGATGACTTGCCATGACAGAAATAATCCTTTGGAGACAAAAACCCTATCAACTTACATTTTAAGGTATAAGACAACTATTAATTATTGAATGGTGGTATAAAGTTTTACCTGAAGACCAAGCCTGGCACCAAGCTCTATCAAAGAAGATAGGACTACATATCTGAGCAGGACTGTGAGACTGCAATGACTGAGCCAGTCATGTGAGTATACTGTACTCAGCCTAAGTAGCTGTAAAATTTCTAGGTATTTCCATTTGGTTACATGAACCCATAAAGCTATATCCTTTGCCAAATCTGTTTTTAAGGAAATTTGAACTGCAGTGGGCTGGAGTATAAAATGGTCAGTGGAGAAATTTACAGTTGTGGGCTGCTTAGATATTTTAATATTGGTTATATAGTCTCTTTCTGGTAAAAAAAAAAAAATCATGCTTCTAAAATCCAGCTAAATAGACCCCTAATAGACCCCAGCTAAGAGACCTCTAAAACATCCTGTTATTTTGCCAGTTTTATCTCCTCCAGTCTTGTTCTCTTTTCTGGTGTTTACTTCTATTTGCTACATTTTGTTTATCCTTATATTCCTTCTCTACGGTTTCTCAGTGTGTGAATATTTGAAATGCCCTCAAGGTACATATGCAGCCTTGTATATTCAATTCGATTTCATTATGATTGTAGATTTCACTCCTGAAATAATAAACTGCACCATGTGGTGAAACTATAAACTTTGCAGGCTTGTGGTGCATTCTGAAAGCTCTAGTGGCATTGTTACTGATGTACCTCTCTCAAACATCTCAGGATTTTAAAATCACTTCAGTTTTGTCCTGTCCACCTTTCTTTTCTCCTTTTTTATATGATACATATTTACACACTGTATAAAAAATCTCTTGGTTCTGCATTCATACACTAAAGCCATGATTAGTGCTTGTTTATTGTAATAATACCACTAAATTGTTATAATATTGGTCATCCCACATTTATACTACAGAAATGGCTTTCAAGAAAGGACTAGGAAAGTTATTGTTACTGCTGTTTATTCTAGTCTTCAGAAGCTCCCACTGTGCATGATATAGTTTTCAAACTTAAAATAAAAAGTCTTTATATTTATGTAGTCCCTATTATCATGGAGTTTGATCACATCACAAACAATGCACTTCACAATAGAGATCCCTTTGGGGGATGTAAGTGCTACTATTTCCAGGAAGATGGTAATGTGAAGGTCAAGACAAGGCAAATCAATGAGGTACCTAACAACTCAGATGGGAGGTTTTAGGGAACTTAGATGCCTAAATCTCAAAGACATCTAGAAATCTCATCTTTAATTACCCAAACATCTTTCTATACAGGTGAGATTTGTCTCACATATGAACTACCTATGTAGATTAAGTTAGTTGTATAGATACTTTCTATTATCAACTGAGAGATCTTCATAAATTTTTGAGGTTAGATATATCTCTTGATATGAACACCTGTTTTACAAGAATTTGAATCAGTTCCTTGGGGTGCCTAGCTCTCTCTCTTGCAGAAGGAGACTTACTGATCATCTTGAAATTATATGATGAAAATTGGATAAGATGAATTGAACTCTAGCTGACTCAGCTGCAATTGTGTGATAGGAGTGTGGCAGAAGAGGAGGGCTCAAGAGGACCTTTTCTGAAGCCTCAAAGCTTTAATTTGTGTGCTTGTATGATGGCTCACTATCTTCAAAACAGTACTATGCAGAAATATAGCATCTTTATGCAGAGCTATCTGAGGATTTGAGAACTGAAATAAAACA
>JAWWLV010000001.1:60030053-60045933 GCA_035041135.1 Platyrinchus mystaceus | reverse complement strand
TCTTCAAAACAGTACTATGCAGAAATATAGCATCTTTATGCAGAGCTATCTGAGGATTTGAGAACTGAAATAAAACACAAATGAAAAAAAATAATTAGTTTAGTGGGATTTACTTAATGATTACTCTACATAGCAGTTACAACTTACGTAGCTAACACAACGCATTCAACTGAAGTGTAATTTGTTGGTATTCTGTTTCTCTCCAGCATTGATTTACACACCTAGACTTTTTGTTTTAGGAATTCAGTTTATTTTCATCTTTAAAAAATCTGTACAGCACATTGCAGGACATCATGGATAGAAGAATGATGTTTGTATTACTGACACACTGAAATATAGAAAAAGTAAATGAAATAAGTTTGGGACAAACTGTTCCCCCAAACAAAAAACTGCCAAAGAAGCTAGGCAAAATTTTACTCTTTTTTTTTTCCTCTTTTTTTAATCTTTGAAGTTCGTAATAATTTTTATTGCTATTGATTTTACATGAACAGAAATCAGACACAATGGTTATAGGCAGCATAAGAAACAACAAATAGAAGTTAATTCCACATAAGAATTCTAAGATCAACCACTAAAACCTCTTCCCAGTTCTCAATCCCTGTATGGTTTTATTCTTTGATTTCTTTTCTAATTTTTACTGCAGGCCTATTTTTTAGCAATTAATAGTAAAATGCAGAATCTTCAAAATAAAGGAAAATACTTGTTAACAATTTTCATATTTTTTATTAATCCAAAGCACAGAGTGATTGCAATTATTTTTTTTACATTTTCTTTCTAAAATTACCCATACTTCCAACACAACGCTCTATATTATAATCTTATATGTAACCCAGCTGCTTTTTCTCAATATCTACTGATTTTAAACACAGTACTTCATAACCTTTCCTTACTGTCTACTCTTTGTAGTCAGTCTGCAATACAGGATGGTATTGTTATAAAGCTATTGGTGTCTTGATTTCAGTCTAAGATCATTAACCCTATAATACTTAAGAACTTTACAATGTATTGCAGCTTAACTTGATGAGAGCTTTGGCCAGATTATTATTTATTCATTGGTAATAGGGTACTGAAACACGTAAATATTGCTTAAGCATAAGCTCTATCAATGTGGAGAGCTGGAATACTGTCATCTGCATGGCTGTAAGAAAGTAAACAAGTGATATATAATCAGAACTTTGGTTTTCTTTAGGTAAGAAGAAAAATGTAAACAATAGGTAAATATTTAAGGAAAATATTTAAGGAAAATATTTAAGGAAAAACAATGGAGGAAATAAACTCCCTAGGTCTTACAAAAGATGTCCAAATAGGATTGCAGCTAATTCAATTTCTCTATATAGGGGATAGGAAGGCATTTCCAACTGTTGATGTAGACTGAAAATCCCTTTGGAGACATTTATCTCTCACCATTGATTGTAAAGAAAGTTTAGAGTGTCAATTTCTTAAACAACACCTCTGAAAAGCCCTTGAATTTAGGTAGGAGGAACTGAGGCCCTAGGGAATGCTTCATCAACATTTACAAGGGAGAACTGAATGAGAGAAAGTATTCACTGAAACAGAGGGGAAAAATAAGCTCAACCTTCAGTCAATAGGTGTTCACTGGATAATTAATCCAAAGACACAACAAAAAAAGTTAATTTCATTCTCTCTAGATATTTCCTAATGAAAGCTTATCACCAAAGGCATTTGTCTTATGCTGACTAGATTGTTTTAGATTTGTGCTGAAATTTGGAAAGTGGCTGTATCAGATAAATCTAAAAGTTCTTAGGGAACGTTTATTCCTTCTGAGCTGATCTTGGTTCAGTTCCTTTAGATCAGGGATATTAAAAGGAGAAAGAGTAAAACAAAGACAGCTTTAAACCTTTAAAGTGACTGTAGTTCATTTTCAGTAATTGCAGTTTTGAGATATGTTTTTCTTCTCTCTTGCTGACAGAATTATTTTTACACATGGTTTTATTTCTAGAAGTAGATTTTAGGACAAAAAAAAGAACAAACTGCTCTATTAAATAAAGCACTTGTTCTTGGACTGAAATTTTTTTAAAGTAACATCACATGTTATTCTGTTTATTTTAATGACTGTTTTCATTTTATATCTATCTGTCTGTGAAATAGAAGATTGACTTTAAAGAGCTACTGTTTATCTTTAGGATAGTTGCTAAGGTGTAGCTAAGACCTCATCAAAAAGGTGAGTCTCCCATTCACACCCATGGAGTTTACATGATTTACAAATAATATTTTTTTTAATGACAGGGTACTCTGCCTTTGCTAAAAGCATAAATTATTACCATTTCATTTCATTACTGTTGCTATTAAGGTTCCATATCAGGACTGTAATTTCACTATGGTTCTTTTATAGAGATATACATACACAAAAGGTACAGCCCCTTCCCATTTTAAATGCAATGTAGAATCACTTTGATCTATAGTCATTACTTGCCTTTAAAAAACCCCAAAAAATGTATTTTCTTCTATCTCTATAACAGAATGTTAAGAAACCACAACCCAATAATTATTTAATCAGATGTTACCCTTTTCTACCATTCATGTTTTCTGACTTAGGTGCTGTCTGCTACTTCCCCTGTGTTAGTTTGTCTGAAGTGACAAACAGTTTAATGAGTATTTTTAAATTATGGTCACTGATGTGTACTCATAATTTCCTATTGTCTCAACGATTATTGTTCTATTTTGATCTGTAAGTGTATTTTGGGTTTTGTTTGTCAGCCAGTGGATACATGGAGATTTCTGTGTTTTGCACAATACATGTATTTGTCACATGAAATAGACTTTAACATATCTTTTAAGTAATTGTTGCTTTTCTGTTATTTCTCATATATGCAGATATGGATATAAATATAGACAGACATATAAAAAAATGCAATGCACACACATGTATATGTAATATTTTTAATATTACCATAAAGAAAATTTTTCAAACCAAAGAGACAAATTTACAAAGATCTTATAATTTTCAGATTGGAGCTCCTATTCATCATTGTTAACTGAGGCATGCAACTTTTAGGAGCAGAATCACAGAATGAGAGAATGGTTGGGGTTGGAAGGCATCTCCGGAGGTTGTTTGGTTCAACACCTCTGCTCAAGCAATGCCACCTGGGGCAGGTTGCCCAAGATCATGTCAAGACAGCTTTTGAATATCTCCAAGGAATGAGAAGAAAAAAGCATTTCCTCATGTTCAGATGGCTCTTCCCATGTTTCAGGCTGTACCTATTGCCCCTGCTCCTGGCACTGAGCACCAAGAAGAGCCTGTCTCTGTCTTCTGGTATTTATACACATTAGAAAGGTCCTCCCAAACCTTCTCTTCTCCAGGCTAAACAATCCTGGCTCTTAGAGCCTTTTCTCATAGCACAGTGGCTCCAGTCCTGTAATCATAATTTTGGCCATTTTCTGGACTCTTTCCAGTATATCCACGTCTCTCTTGTACTGCGGAGCCCAGAGATGGACACAGAACTCCATGTGTGGCCTCACCAGTGCTGAGTAGAAATCAAGGATCACCTCCTTCAACCTTCTGGCAATGCTCCTCCAACTGTAGCCCTGGATGCCTCAGTCTTCTTTGCTTCATGGACACATTTTTTTGGCTGTAGTTCAGGTAGGTGTCAGCAATATCCCCAATTCCTTCTACGCAAATCTGAAAAAACCCTTGTCCTCTAAAATATAAATAATTTCTTGAAGGTATTTGCCTTGTTTCAATAGTTGTCGCCAAAAATAACACAACTAACATGTGATACAACATGGGATGTTTCTACTACTATGTACCTAATCTAGAAACCATAGGAAAACATTAATGTATACTGGAATAGGCATTCTAGGGCTCACTGGGAACTCACTTTAAAGAGTAACTTTTTCTTATTTATCATGTAATATTTCCCTAGGTCTGAAATAAGAAAGTATTTATAAGCTGATCATGCTTTTCTGAGCTATTGCTGAGTAATTATTTCTTAAAATTTCCATGTGTAAACAAGCCCTAAATGCATGAGGTACTTACATTTCTTTTTGGATTAATATATTTGAAAGAATATAAACATGACCCAATGTAAAGAAGGGCCTGAGGATCCAAAAATTTTCCCTGCAGATTTCTAGATACAGGTAGTGATTGGATCAGTTTGTGTCTGGGATAGAAATAAATATGGAAAGCAGCAGGCAGCATGTTCCTCAGAGAGAGAAATCTTGGCCATGTCAGAAAGGTCAGCACAGAAATTGTGAGCAAGGAAACTGTCAGTTCCTGTTGGTCTTGACTTCATTTAGGAAAGCGAGACTTGTCCATTCCATGGAGAAAAATCAGATGGTAACTAAAAAGCATCTGACCAGTATCTGGTTCTGTTCGTGATGGAAACTTAAAAGTAAGAACTTAATGCTACCTGTCCAGGACCAACAATCCATAAGTGGATAAAGTAATCCAGTGTATTGGTTCAGTTCAGCAATGCAAAGGGTTGAAAAGACTCTTGAGAAGGAGAGACAAAGAGAATGCAGGGAATATTGCTACTGAGCATTTCACAGAAAGAAAATAGTTAGAGACAAGAACACAAGTGTCCAAGTAATAGAGGTCTTACCCAGATGACAGAATCACAGAATATGCCAAGTTGGAAGGGACCCACAAGAATCACTGAGTCCAGCCCTTACCCTTGCACAGGACAGCCCCAGGAGTCACACCATGTGCTTGAGAGTATTATCCAAACTCTCCTTCAACTCTATCAGGCTTTGTGATATGACCACTTCCCTGGGGAGCCTTTTTGAGTGCCCAACCACCCTCTAGGGGAAGAACCTTTTTCTAATATCCAACCTAAACTTCCCCTAACACAATTTTGGGCCATTCTCTAGGTCCTGTCACTGGTTACCACAGAGAAGAGATCAGTGCCTGCCCCTCCTCTTCCCCTCACGAGTAAGTTGTGGACTGCAACGAGGTCTCCCCTCAGTCTCCTCTTGTCCAGAATGAACAGACCGAGTGAACAGACCTCAGCTGCTCCTCATATGGCTTCCCCTCAAGGCCCTTCACCATCTTCATTGCCCTCCTTTTGTCACTCCCTAATAGCTTAATATCTTTCTTATATTGTGGTGCCCAAAACTGCACACAATATTCAAGGTGAGGCCACACCAGTGCAGGGCAGAATGGGACAACCCTTTCCCCCAACCAACTGGTGATGCTTTGCCTGATGCCCCCAGGACATGGTTGGCCCTCCTGGCTGCCAGGGCACTGCTGACTCAAATTCAGCTTGCCACTGACCAGGACCCCCAGCTCCCTTTCCATGACACTGCTTTTCAGTATCTCATTCCCTAATCTGTATGTACATCCCAGGTTGCCCCATCCCAGGTGCAGAATCCAGTACTTTCCTTTGGTGAACTTCATATGGTTGGTGATTGCCCAGTCCTCTAATTCATTGATGTTTCTCTACAGGGCCTCCCTGCCTTTAAGGGAGTCAATAGCTCCTCTGAATTTTGTGTCATCTGCAAACTTGCTTAGTATCCCTTCCAGTCCTTTGTCCAAGTCATTTATGAAGATGTTGAAGAACACAGGGCATAAGATGGAGCCCTGTGAAACTCCACTATAATATAATAAATATAATATAATAAATATAATGCAATATAATTATAATAAAACATATATAACATTTAACTAAGAGGGTTTTTGGTTGAATGCTTTGATTTTAAGAGAACAAAATTTGTTCCCTTATAATTATTTGTTTACTGGATCCTTGAATGCATTATTCTAAGATCATGGGACATCTGTGATAGTGATATCATTCTGTTATGGGTATATAAAATCTCCACCCTTACAAAAGAGGCTGCTTATAGCTTGAGTCCTGCTGGGGTGACTCAAAGACACCAATCTAGACAAATTTCCACTGCTGTATGCCTGTTTTATCTGGTCTCTTAACTGCCCAGGTCAGGGCGGTGATGGCAGTGCATCCATTTTCCTGCATTTCTCATATGTGAAACTCCAGGTGTAGTGCTGGAAAGGAGCAAGAAAGGGGAAAAGGAAAAGAAATGTGGTTAAAAACCTGAGATGAGCCTGAAAACCAACCAGGTTACACACTCAGTGTGTCATACTCCGTCATTTATGAGTTCGAGTGAGACAAAAAGATAAGAGGTTTCCAAGTTTAACCTTCATCCATGGCAAAGGACACCTCTTTGTCTACGGTAGTCTACCCGAAGACTTCGGTGATGCATTTTTTTTGAGAACATGTAAACTCACTGATTCCTGACACACAGGTTTTTATTGGATCTATTGTCAGGACTGGGCAGTAACCTTACATCTGATTTAGTGGTTCTGCTGTGAAAATCCACTTTAGCAGACTTCTCAGGAGATTATCTGTGTGCTCATTTCACTTCTGGACAGTGTAAAACAAACCTTGGAGAGGAAAAAGTATTTGATCAAAGGGACAGTAATATAATGCAATATGTCTGTCATTTTTACCTCCAAAAGGTTTATTTGTATAGCTGAACAGGGCTATGATTTTGATTTAGAGATTACAATTAGCACTTAAATTTTCAAGATGCAGTTGTGATAACTGCATGGATGGTTATGTCTTCAGGTGAGCAAACACACTGAACACCATTAATAAGAGGTATGCTAGAATTCACTGCAATATGAAGACAAACATGTTCCAGAGTAACTTGTGACTGCTGACACTTGCTTCCATTTAATTTTTATTAACTATTGTTTATTACCTGAGTCAAGGAAAATCTGTTCATTATTTTATCAAAATGCAGACAGGTATTTTTCTAAACTGCTCCTCAAAGACTCTTTAACCATCTTCTTCCATTGTTAAAGTAGTCAAGGAAGTTATTAATGAATACTGCAATATTACACAGATGCCATGGTCCAAAGTGACCAGAGTGACAGAGCAAAAATAAATGGAATTCATTGGAGTAGGTGAGCATTGAGGAAAGAGAAACAGTCAAGGACAATTTTACTTAGACAAATGAGTAAGTAGGATAAGATCTACAGCCAGGAAAACAAATGAGGAGGATGAGAAGGAAACAAATGAGCAATAAAACAAAGCCCACAGGGCAAAGCCATGCTTGTGATGAAGGAACACAGCACTATATTTTAAAGGCACAACAGAGGAAGAATTTTGTGTACACTACCACCTATAAGGTGGCATGAGGAAATCTAGAAGTTTGTCTACTGTTATGCAGTCATGGCACTTATCCTCCAAACCAGATTAAGTCATAAAATCATCACTGAGTTTCTCATGAGTTAGGAGCTTTGAACTGTGAAAATTAGTTTTCTATTGTTATGTCTTCTAAATAATTCAGGAGCAGTCTGATGTCTCTATTTAAGCCAAAAACAGTTGCACAGGTGATGAGTCCTGAGTCCTACTCCAGATGAAAAACCAAGAGATTACATGGAGCCCTCATAAAAGATAGTTCATGTTGGAGTAATAGAAGGAAGAGCAAAGTGCAGGGTGGATCATGATGATAGTAAGACAACAGACACAAGTCATGGCTTAGGAGGTTCAGACTGAAAGTTTGAAAAGCATCATCCTATGAGGGTTGGAAAGATTGCTCTGTGAAACTCTGCTATAACTGTCCCTGCGGCTATGAAAGACTTGGCTAAGTCTAGTCAAACACTGACCTATTTGGCTGATTATTACGGCAACAGTCTTGCTGTGAAGGGGCATTGGACTAGATGTCCTCCAGAGGTCTGTGCCAACCCTCATTTCTGTTGTTCTGTGATTGTGTACTTCACAGAAGTACACTTTTTCTTTGAGTTAACTGCTGGTGCTGCTGCATTGCAACTCCAGGTAAAATACAGCAGCAAATCAAAGAAACAGTAGAACACAGAAAATATAGATTGCAGAACTTAGAGGTATTTACCTAAATTCCTAAGAGTTTTTTTAACATATGTTATACACCTGAAGAGTGGGTTTTCAGCATCCCAAATAGTGCCCCAATCCATAATATTTTTTTCTGTAAACACAGTAAGCCAATGGCAGAGCACATACCTGTTTTGTGCCCATCTCTTTTCCTGAGGCAAAAGTGAAGAATTCAGTGCTTGTATTCTATTCATCTCCGCTGTCTCTCCTCTGTGGTTAGAATATACTTCTCTGATTTCTTGCTGTGCTTCTTGCTGAGGATCCTGATTCTTTATGCCTAACATGCTCTCCTCCAAATACACTACAGCAGCAGCATTAGTCATTTCAGGACAAAGTGCTCTTGGATACAGCACATTGTTTTCTTCAACAGACACATAAAATGGATGGTATAGCCAAGGCTGCTTCCACAGTGGCTTCTAATGCTTCTGACCTCCTCCAGTCTAATTGGAAATCATCACATAAGTACTGCCTGCTTTACCCTTTTTATAGAAATTTAAAATCATGCATTGTATGTGATTTTAGGGCTTCAGGGAAGGGTGAGGTGTAAATTTTATGTATACATTCTAAATGTCAGTGTAGTGTTTCAGATACAGTCTGAGCTGGTGATACTTAAAGTCTGTGGCAGATTTTGCCAAATATTATTCCTACTATATTCCATGCTAGATAATACAACATAAGAGAAATTTCTTCAAGTAATTTCACTAACACAAATACCACAAACCCTTCCTGTCTTTAGTGATATGCTACAGATAATGCTGGCTTTCTACTTTTGACTAGTCTTGGTGTTTAAAAACATTGCATTTCTGGAATATTCTTCATTGTCAGGCTGCTCTCTCTCTTTGTCCCTCCATTTCTTTATGAAATCCCTAGAAAAATATTACTCCTCTTCACAGTGAAGGCAGGATCCATCTCACCTAACTTTGGTTGCCTAAAAGTTAGGCATTCAAGACTAAGATAGTCATTAAGACTGTAGTCTACAGCTGAGAAAGACTGAGCAAGAGAGAGAGAGTGATTCATCCTACAAGTTTTGGACAGCTATTTCAGGATAGCATAAAATTTCCTCTGGGAGTGCCTACTTATTTCCCTCACTGACTACATATGGTGCTGCTCACTCAGCTTCAGAAAACGTAATGTTAGGCACAGTGGTCCTTTTCTTGTATGCATGTGGAATAAATCTTGATTCATGTGTGACTGACAGTATTTAAATGAAGGGAGTTAAGTCTCTGGTGATGTAAAGATGCTTAAATTTTAGTATTCATATTACAGCAGTATTTGGAGAATGTCTTGTGTTTCCTGTGAAAAATCAGTTGTGGTCAGTGCTTCATTCAGCTTTAGACACAAATCTGAAAAAAAAAGTTGTTCACATTTTTTAAACTGTTACATAATTTCTTATTTTTCAAGTGTAAAATCCACCTTTTCAAGATGTTTGTTGCTAGTTATTTGTATAAAAATAATATACAGTAGAACAGCATAAAATTTCTCTCTAATAGGGATGTTGTGGCAAACTGAGTAGGTAGGGCAGTGTCTATCTTTTGTTTTGTGTTTGAATTGTGCCTTATCTACTGCTTGTTGTGTCTGACCTTTGTCTGAGATTCCTAGGTGCTGCCTCAGAGTGAATCTCCTTAAAACTAACTGTTGTCAGTTATTTTAGTCAGTGACTCATAAAATCAACATTACATTAACATATATTTAGAAACACTTTCCCTTAACAAAACAGCCACAGCATCTTGTATGACTTTTTTTAACAAGAATTTCAGCTCTGAAGAAACCCTATATGCTAAAGACACTCTAAATCATGGCAACAATGTCGAATTTATGGGTTGCATAAGATGATTTTTTTGGTGGATTTTTTATAGTTTTTGTTCAGGTTAATTTTCAAGGCTGTGTAAAATATTAGCAAACGTTAAAGCATTAGATCCATGCAGAGATATAATGGTAGTAAAAGTAATTTAGAAACATGGTTGTTTAGATATGAATATGAATAATCAAATTTAAGAGGATATGAACTTTCATAGCCAGTGACAGCAACTTAGAATCATAGAATGATAAAATATGCTAGCTTGGAAAGGACCCATCAGGATCATCAAGTCCAACTCCTGGTGCTGCACAACACACCCCAAGAGTCACACCGTGTGCCTGAACAATGAAGTTTCCTTTTCTCCAGGCTGAACAAACCAAGTGACCTCAGCCACTCCTCATATGGCTTCCCCTCCAGACTCTTCATCCTCCTTTGGATGCTCTCTAATAGCTTAAGGTGGTTTTTTTATTGTGGTGCACAAAACTGCACACAATATTCAAGGTGAGGCCGCATCAGTGCAGAGCAGAGTGGGACAATCCCCTCCCTCAGCTGGCTGGTGATGCTTTGCCTGATGCCCCCCCAGGGCACAGTTGGCCCTCCTGGCTGCCAGGGCACTGTGCACTCAGATTCAACTTGTCACTGACCAAGACCCCAAGGTCCCTTTCTGCAATGCTTCTCTCCAGCCTCTCCTTCCCTAGTCTATATAGACAACCAGGGCTACCCTGTCCCAGGTGCAGAATCCAGCACTTGCCCTCGATGGAGTCAACAGCTTCTCCCAATTCAGTGTCATCAGAAAACTTACTTAGTGCTCCTTCAAGTTCTGCATCCAAGTTGTTAAAGAAGATGTTGAAGAAAACTTGTCTTTGTCTTATAATCATATAGTCATATGGTTCTTAGTCGAAAATTTGAATTAATTTTCTTGACAAAATGTTTTTTTTCTGAAAAAATATGGGACAGTTATTTTTAAAAATAATATTTCTTTTCATTTGGTTGCTTTTTTATTTCCAAAACATGTTTAAATATATGAAAATGCAAAATTTTAATTGATTATTACTAAATATTGTTCTCTGTTGAATTTTTATACAGTTGTTGAAATAAGAGTGTACAAGTTTATGAATGGGATTAAAAAGCAGATCTTATGGGAATGAAATATTTATTCCAGCCTGAAACACTTGTTTTATTTGTAATCTGCTTTTAAATTGCTTGGGTGTGACTTAATTAAATGACATTGAAATATTTTATATTCTTCAACTTTGTAAAACCCTTTAAGGTCCAAATATTCCTGTTATTCACTTAGAATACTTATTATGACACCTAAAGGAGAGGGAAATCTGTCAGCGTGTAGCTAGTATCCCTATGGTGAGCTATACCAAGTGATACACTAGACACTCTCTCACATGCATAAGCTAACTTCCTTACTTCGTAAGTCCAGCTTTCTCCCTGGACACATCATAAATCCTTTCATAGAGTGGTCATCCTTCCTTCTGAAATCTGGGTATAGAGTCATGCATTCAGTTCTGTCACACAAGGTGCATCAGGTGCTGTACTACTAAATATTGAGCAAGATCTCCTGGTTAAATATGTCAAAGATAATATCTTTTCCTCAGGCTAGAGAGGGAATAATTTTAATAAATGCAAAAGACAAATCAAAAGATGCCACAGTTCCTGCTCTCAAAGATGATGGGGATGACTTGGTTTTATTATTATTATTATTTGTATTATAGAAGTACATAGGATAAGAGAACATAAGATAAAAATTCACTAACTGAGAGTCCACGAAAACTGTAGTTGAGTACTAGATAGGTCATTGTCCTGTCCTGATATTATTGTTCTATGCATCTAAATAATGCAGGGAGGCAGGTGAGTTGGTCTCTATAAGGAAAAAAAGTAAAATATTTTTCTCTGTACTTATTACCATTGTCCTATATTATGCACAAATTCCCATAGGTTGTGTAGTAATAAATCTAGAAACTAGAGAGGAAGAAAACTTAGTCCCATCTGAGCAATGACCTCTCTGACAGTCAAAAAAGAAATACAAGTGAAAAATTTGGAAGCTGTTTTTTATCTCTTTGGTAGAGGAAGTAGTCAACTGTATATTTACTGTACTGGAGTAGGAGTCAAGTCATAGATGAAAAAGAACTCTTTCTCCTAATAGTTTCTTTATAACTATAAGAAACTATTTTCTTCTATACTGTAGCAAACAGAAAGGACGTCAGATATATTTATTCTAGAATGCCAGTTCAAGGCAAAAAATCCTATTTAATTTATTTTTCAGCTAAAAAAAGGAGGAAAATGTGTTCTACTAGTAGCGTTAGAAAATGTAACTAATTTTATCAGTTAAGCTACATAGTAAAGATGCAATCTGAGATACCCTTGAACAAAAAAACTGCAGAAACATTGATGTCTTGGTAGCATTGTAATCTACAAGTAGTTAGAACTAACTTTATACCTATCTAACTACTCTCATGACAAATCCTTGGATGTTGCCACCAGGAAAGTTTCTCCATGGCTGGGATACTCTCGGATAAAGTATTTCCTGTTTTAAAAATTCATATAGTGTTCTGTAAGTTTCTTGAAATTTGCAGATGAAAGAGCTGTAAAGTTCAGAGCATTCATTTCCGACAATTATGGACTTTGCATGCAGGGTATATTATGTTCTCTGTCATATTTTGGGCCTTTGAAAATGTTGCCTCAGTAGTAGATTATATCATCTGATGGCAATTTACGTACATGTCTTGCTGTCAAATCTCTTCTCTTAACTATAGACTTGAATGTAAGTAATGAATAATAGATATAATGCCATTCAAAATCTGTCATGACGTCCTGATGCTCTCACTTAAATCCTTCTGATTCTGGTGCCTCTCCCTGACTCACAGCTTCTGATTTGCTGAAAAAATACACTTAAGTAAGGGGACGAAGGGAACAGGGAGTGTCTTGCATAAGTCCTTGCTTCATCCCTTTTGTTTGCTTGCGAGGGCCAAGTTCTGCTGTAAAAGTTACCATTTTGTTGCTCCCTAAAATATTGAATTATCTTTCCAGAGGCACAGTACTCCCTATCGTGTTTCTGCAGAGTTCTGTGCTATTCTGAGACATGTCCACATTATGGAAGCACTTATAGCTTCTGTTAAGAGCTTCAGGGCATAAAAGATGTATTCTGTGACCTCCGGTATGCGTATGTAAAGATGTGTGAGCTATAGCATGAGTGAGTGCTGCACGGGGAGATGAGTGAGCCACTGTTTCAGGGGATATAGACTTTCATAGCAGTCTGATGTAGAGGCTAGTGCAATGCAAGAGGACATGGCTTCCTCAATACTCTTTTCCCACCCACCTGTTTTGACCAGCTATGCCTAAGGACTAAGAATGGTTTGTGATTATTTAACAGGAAGAAACAAGCAAACAAAAAAATCAAACAAATATACACATTTCTGTTTCTTCCCTTAGTTTTTGCTTACACAAAACTAGTAATCAAGGTTGCCCTTTTTTACTCCTTTTTTATTCTCTCTTTTTTTTTATTTTTTACCCCTTCTTCACTGAAACTGTCTGTAATAACTTAGTGGTCTGGTCCTACAAAATTAACATTTCACTATTTTCACTAAGTGTCAAAAAATTATTTTGTATATGTCAGCAAAACCTCAAAATATATCTTCTTTTCTGTTGGAAACATGGAAAAGTTAATAGAGTCAGATTGCACACATTCTTCTGTTCATGCTGCAAAGGATTCTCTTCCCTTATTTAACATTATAGATATAATTCTGTTGCATCACAAGATTTTTACTGAATCTGAGTTTTCTAGGCATAAACTGAAGCAAGAAATGGAATTACGAGCTTTTTTCTCCCCTTTCTTTTTCTTATGGCAAGTCATTTGGCTTTTTAATGTGCATGTGATCTTCCCTCCTTATGTTCTTTTTCTTTCTGTCTCTCCTCACTGCACCCCCACCTGCCATCCTGACTATTCCTTTACCACCTAGTCTCTCACCTACTGCATAACAGCTGTTTGCCACTCTTCTCAAAGAAAGAAAAATTAACCAGAAGTTAACATCTCTTAGTTCTTACATTATAAATCCAGCATCACTTAAAATAACATTCATAATTATTTATCCCCTGGTATTTATCCCTTGATCTATTTCTTCCAATTTGTAGCCTGTCCTTATGACAGCATATTCTTTGATCACAGAGCAAATTTTGATTGAAAGCATGTGCTTCAGCAAGCTTAGCTGCCGTTCGTTTAAAACTAAGGATGTTTAGGATCCCCCCAGGAAGCCCATGACCTCACTGTATTCTAGCAACCTTGATTCCTGGTCGTATCCTCTGTACTGTGGCACACAGATTTGCACACAAAAGCTAACTGCAGAAGTCATGCTGGCAGAGAGAGAAACTTCTCAGTTTCCTCTTCACCGTTCTAAATGAAAGCTCTGTGTTCCTTAGCCTGAAGTGTCTTTGGCTCCTCATTCAAGCTAGGAGACTCAAAACTATGCTTGAATTGCAGCACCTTTAGCTCAGGCTGCTTTGGGAACCAATAAACCAATTTCCCCTGCCCTTGATTGGTCTCTTGGGGAGCTCAGCATGTTCCCAGCCATTTTCAGATGCCAAAACTGTCATGACAAAGGCAATTAATATGGTAACAAGAGAGTTAGCATCCAAAACACTGTTTCCTGAGGGGCTTGTCACATAAGCTGTGGAAAACATTAGAAACAGTTACAATCTGCATTTCTTTCCCCAAATGCAAATTTCTACGAACCCTTGTAATTGCCCACATCTTGTATACTTGCAGTCAGGCAAAGATCAAAAGCCTGATTGAGTCACATGCAGCATAAATTATTCCTCATAGCAACTCAGACCAGTAAAGGCTGCCTTGGTGAAGGAATAAAAGCAATGAGCAAATCAATCTGGCAATGGAAAAACATGTATTTCCCAAATGAGTATCTTATCTGTATGTTACTGGGAGATGTGCAGCCAAACTGGATGTCTACACACAGTTCAGACATAATCAAGGAGTGTCTGACTATTGTAGCACAGTGGCTGTTGGCTTTTTTATGAGGCTGTGGTGTAAATAGTTGTTAAATACATTGGTTCAGCTTCTCAGCTGTGCCCATATACACTGGACACAGGTGGTAAGACATAAAAGACCTATTATTGTATAGCAATCCTGGGGCTGATTCCAGGCCTAATTTTGTGAGTCTAATTCCAAAGGACCATTATGTTCAAAGAGCTCACTGTAACACAGCAGCATTGTGAGCCATGCAGCTATAATCCAATCAGTATTGCAAAAGAAATGGCATATTTCCATTTCATATTCCCTCTCCTCAAGAGAATCTTCATCTGCTTTGTTAAATTGACTTTATAGCCCATTTATGACACTAAAACAGCACAAAGAGTGAGATCAAGAATCTGGCTCATTTCTGTGCTTAACTTAATTGTGTGCCTTAATGAAAACATAATAATATGAGTAATATTTATTTTCATGATGCTGGATAAAATAGATTTACCTGTGAATCCACATAGGTCTCTGAGGTTTAAACAATTAGATAGGTTTAAAAAAAAAAAAAAAAAAGGTGTTTTTTGCTCCTTTCTTGGGCTGAAGTGGAACTATTCTGGCCTCTTGGGTAAGTCTATAATTATGCAGCCTTAGAACACCAGCATGTGAAGCTTTTCTAGCCTATCATTAAATCCTTCTTTGAAAAAAGTGGATTATATATGTAATAGAATCTAACCCTTCCTGACTCTCTGCTCAAAAAAAGTGGAAGCTAGATATTAGTTCAAATTGTCTAGCTTATTTGTGATTCTCCCATTCTGAACATTATGGAAAGCTCCAAAACTCCAAGCCTTCCCTCCAAAGCTGCTAAGCTGCTATGCTGTCCAGGTTTCGTATTTTGAAAAGAAAGATATTTTTATGGCCAATAGGAGGATGAAGGAGATATTTTTCAAAAGCCCTATGCAGGCAGAATGCTGGTAACACAAAAATGGACTCAAAGCAAAATTCTTCCTGATCAAAACATGTTAGTGTCTTAGAGGCTATGAAATAGCGTCTCCCTATGATCTGACCATTACTGACACCTGCTTCAGTCTGAATGACACTGAGAACGTGTGTAACTTTTCTGATGCATGTTGCCAAGTTCAAAACCTAGTGTTCCTTCTTATAAAGAGACAAGATGTGTCTCTGGCACCCATCAGAAGTTTTTAACGTGGCCAGTCTTCGCGAACGAAGATCTGGGAAAGGTCTTTTTTACCTTTCAAGCCTGTGCAATGGATTTTT
>JAWWLV010000001.1:59992194-60016803 GCA_035041135.1 Platyrinchus mystaceus | reverse complement strand
CACGGTTGGCCCTCCTGGCTGCCAGGGCACTGCTGACTCATATTCAACTTGCCATTGACCAGGACCCCCAGGTCCCTGTCTGTGGCACTGCTTTCCAGCATCTCATTCCCCAGTCTCTGTGTACATCCAGGGTTGCCCTATCCCAGGTGCAGAATCTGGCACTTTCCCTTGTTGAACTTCATATGGTTGGTGATTGCCCAGACACCTAAGTACATCAACTGGCTTCCCTTGATCAAATAGGTGGGTTACCTAGTTGTAAAAGGAAATCAGGTTTGATAAGGAGGACTTTCCTCTCATGAAGCTGTGCTGGCTGTGACCAAAGACAGCATTGTCTTTCAGGTGTTTTCCAATACTCCCCAGAATAATCTTCTCCATAATTTTACCAGGTACTGAAGTGATACTGACAGGCCTGTAGTTTCAGGGGTCGACCTTCTTGAAAACAGGGACAACATTTGCCAGCCTTCAGTCATCTGGGACTTCTCCAGACTCCCAAGACTCCTCAAAAATCATTAAGAGAGGTTTTGGGATGACAACAGCCAGCTCTTTGAGGCTTCTTGGATGATCCCCTCAGGCCCCAAAAATCTGCAAGGATCAAGCTGGAGCAGCAGATCCTAGACAATTTGAGGGTCGACTGGGAGTTGATCATTCTCACAGTCATGGTCCTCCAGCTCAGGGCACTGAGACTCCCCTGGTCCATCATCTGCATTGAAGACAGAGGTAAATAAGGTGATAAACACCTCTGCCTTGTCTCTGTCCCTGTTTGTGAGGTGACCATCCTCATCTTGTAACAGGTCAATGATATTCCTATATTGCTTATTTCCATTAATATATTTGGAAAAACTCTTTATTGTCACCTACATTTCTGGACAGCTTCAACTCCAGTTGGGCTTTGGCTGCATGAATTTTCTCCCTATAGCAGCAAGCAGCATCTCCGTATTCTTCCCATGTCACTTGAGCTTGCCTTCACTGTGCACACATCTTCCTTTTTTTGCCTTATTTCCAAGAGAAGATCCCTGTTCAGCCATGCTGGCCTTCTTCCTCGCCTGCTTTTCCTCTGACATTTGGGAATTGCCTGCTCCTGTGGCCTTAGGAGGTGATGTTATATGTTTGTGGAAGTGCTGATCTGCTGCAGAACATGGTGGCTGATGCCTGGGGCATTCCTAGGGCATCTCAAAAAGAACATCCTGGATAGATGTTTGTGCTTACACAGCAAGATCAAAAGGGCTTTCACCATCTTAATATTTCATTAAGCCCTAGCTAATGAATAGTATTAAACATACAGAACTGAACTCTCTACACATGGTACTTTTGCTTACCCCAAAGAGTACTGTCCTGGTTTTGGCCAAGGATGGGGTTAATTTTTTGCCAAAGCTGGGAGGCGGTGTGGCTGGGGGGGCATGTCCAGGACCCAGATACTAGGTACCACCTCATTCTATTGTCAGAGTGGAGGAAGAGACTCTGGCTTCTGAGAAGGGTAAATTGTTCTTATATCGACCCATGATCTTTACCTTTTGTGCCTCCAATTTTCCTCTCTGGCCACTCATGGAAGGGGGGTGCAGCAGAAGAGGGGGGAGGGGGAGTGACATAGCAGCAGTGTGGTTTGGGGAGTCTCAGTGGGAGAACTAAATTGGAGAGTACCAATTCTTAAACCACAAGAAGTACAGAAAATAGTCCTTCTCAGCCAAAGCAGATCATATGCAAAGACGTCTTTATATCATGCCAAGCCTGAATTCAAATTGGAAAGCAATGACATTCATAAAAACTGCAATAAAGACATGATTTCTTGAATTTTTCACTTTTGCAGCTTGGATTGAATTAAGTTGTCCCAGATTGTCATAATACTCTTCTTTCAATCTGTAAACATCACTCAATTTTACTTTAAGTTGCTAGAGGGAAAAATAACTATAGTTGCTCAGACTTTAATGTGTTTTTGTCATCTAGCATCCTGTTAGACTCAAAATATTAGCATCAGGAGATAGTAGTTAGGAGCATCTATAGTATTTTTGTCTATTGACTATCATAGTATTTGGCATGAGAGAACCAAACAAACATACTCAGGCGTGTGAAGTTCACCTATAGCTATATGTGATTTTGCACCACCCAGAATGTACACAGCACAAGTCCTCATTAGCCAAAATAGATATATGTGAGAAGAATGAGTGAAAATTCAATGGTATAGAAAAGACCACTGATGTCTCTTATGGTAAAAGCTCCATCTCCATCTCGATATATCATCATATTCCAACATGATCAATATTAGGAAAAATTTGTTTAAAGGAATATTTTCAGAGAGAAAGTAAATTTGGCTTTTTCTAAAACTGCCAAACTGTTTCTAGACAGCTCTATAGAAGGATATGCTAATAATCTACATACAGCTGCTTCAGACAGTTACAGTTTTTAGACGTTTTAATCATTGGAGACATACTATCAATGCTGATTTCTTGCCTTTTTGTGTTTGTACATGAATATTTTCCTCTTTTTTAAAGTCAGGAACAAAATATTTTAGCTGTATGAATAGAAAGCAGGATTATAAAGGTGGGCAGAATAATTCATAAGTAAAGAAAACAGAGTCTAGAGGAGCTCAGCAGCTTCCAGCATTCACTGTAAAACTTACTGGAGCATTGTTCCTAAATAAAAGGAGACATAGCTGAATCTTTTGTCCAGGGAGACTATCGTCCTTCATCTTTATTCTAATTCAGCTCTTCTGGCTATTCTCATGACGGTGTGGCATTCTTTTCCTTCCGTCCTTTCCCCTTCTGTCACAGGGATTTATGTGAGATTTTACTGTCTCCACAGGGCTCTGTCGCCATGAAGAGCAGACTGGCAATTAATCCATATTAGAAGCCAGTAGAAAACTAAAGATCAAATTTGGTACAAAGGACTCTTTAAAGACTACTGAAACTCCTATCATTTCCTGAAACCAAGGTAAGATGGGGCACTGTTCTCAGAAGTGTTAGAGGTAAGTAGCTATCTCCATAGACAGGATCAAAATGCACTGCCACGGTTTGGGGCTTTAGAAACTTAAATCTACTAGTTGCATATGTGTATTACTGGTTATGCATATTATTGTGTATACATGCCAGTTACATGTGTGGCAAAACTCCTCTCACAGGTTCTATAAATAATTTTCTTTTAGTTGGTATCATGCACTGCTTTGATAACCACACTGTTTAAATGGGGCATCCACAATTCCTGTTTTCAGCATCTGTCTGGAAAGTAGTTTACTTTGTGATATGGCTATGTCTGCAAAAATACTGATCTTGTTATCCCACCCATTGCAATTTTTCGTTCATACTCCCTTGTGATAGATAGGAATCCTTGCCAGGCTGAGCAGGCATGCGACAGATCCTAAACAGACATGCCATTAGTGTCTTCTGTCTTTGCTTGATAGGGTTTAACTGGTAGAGAAAGGGTTCTGCCAGCCTGCTACCTCAAGCTGAATTATATCCATTAAACTTAGTTACTGTATTTATATCTTCCTACAGTTATGCATTTTCATGTGCACAATCTGTGAAAAACCAAACCAAACCAAACCCACCCCAGGAATACCTAACCAAGATCTAAAAAAGCCTTGTTTGATAGAAGTGTTAATTACACACTTAAGCACATAACACAAAGAGGAATTTAGTTCAGAAACCTCTCTCTCCCTACCTGCTCTGTTTCTGTGTAGTTTATTTCCTGTGCAGGTCATGAGAAGATGAATTTTCAAAGGATGATACCTTAAAATGTGTCAGCAGTATGTATTGTTGTGTGTCATATAAAAGGAATTATATATTTTTTTCTCTCTGACATCTTCTAAAGAGCTGAGACCTGTCTTTTCACTCCTCTAAATTTGTATTCGCATTTTTGTGCTTCCAAATACATTGGAGGTGCAAGTCAGAAAATTTGTAGCTCAAATGATCTGATTTATAGATACCATCAAGCACCTTGCAGTGCAGATTTTCTTGTGACCACTGAAATGGAGGTCCAAAGGAAGAACAGTCTTTCAAAAATTTTTTCCTCATATATGCTGTCAAGAAATATCAGGCAGAGGGAAAAAATAAGGATTACAAAATAAAACACAATGAAAGATGCAGTACAGATCTGTAAAACTACATCAACATATTATGAATGTTTTTGTGAGGTACTTTTTATCTTACTCCTTTGCACTCCTGCTTTTCCTTTTTATGAAAAGAAATCTCAGGCCCCAGCACAAAATTCTGAAAGCTAGTGCTTTATCAAGGTGTCTGATAAAGTTCTAAAAAAGCTTTTAAGGAGTCTTGGTCTCAAAATATTTTGGCAAATGACAGTGCTCAATTAAAATACAGTTTGAAATAAGAACTCGTATCCCTGATGTAATATAGTGTTTAATAATAAGTTATGGGATTATGGTGCTGGCACACTACGTGCTTGAGAAGATTTTAAATGTATAATTTTTTTCAGAAATAAAAAAAAAAAGGACAATTTAAATGAGCAAAAAAATGTTATTGCTCAGAATATATATGTATTTATGTATTACAGATCTTGCTGAAAGGTCTAGAAATTCCTTTCAGCATATAGTACTTGCATGAATGATGGGGTGTTTTGTCCTTTCTGCTGCTTATTTTTAATTCTTTTTCCTTGGCTTTGATTCTGAGGACAGCATGCTCTTTTCATCTTGCTAGAGATATGGCTCTGCATAAATCTCTCAGGAGATCTCACTCTACCCAAGCAATTTTATGGAAAAAAAAAAAGGAATGCTTCCTTATGTCTGTATAATTTCAGTTGTATAAATCAGTACATTGACCTTAAAGCCATCCCGACTTTACTGTGGATCCCCCTTGTTCACAAAGTTTGGCATGTGAATTATAGTAGCCATAACATCTTTTGCCTCCATGTTATGCCCCCGATTGAATTTTTTCGGTAAGTGTTTGCACATAAGGTTTTATTTTCCTTGTACAGAAACAGTTTTAAAGAGGGGAAAAATACAAATGAGAAAGAAAAAAAAGGAAAAAAGGAAAAAATAAAAAAAAAAGTTGTGAGGAAGAGTGAAAACTAAGACTTGCTGACAAATATTTCCTTGATGACCTGACTGAAGAAAATGCTACCTTGTTTGGAAGTATCAAGCAGTTTTTCCAGTAAGCTGAGAAAAAGCCAGCTAAAGAATAAAATATGGCTATAAAGCTTCACGTAAATTACAGAAATGACAAAATAAAATATCTGTATATGCTAATTATATGGTGTAGACCTAGTTTTGCATTTCCATAAATCTTTCTCTTGAATTGTTATATTGGCTAGTAATTAAGAGACTTATGACAAATTACTTGATTTATATTCTTAGCCAGGTCTGGACCTTACTATGTAGCAATTTCAGTAGGGAAGTTTTAAGATGCACACAGGAGTATGCCATACTTTACTGAATGAACCTGCAAAGTCTTTTGTGCTGTCAGATGCTTCTGGAGTGTCCATGGATTTTATGAGGATATATGAATCTTCCAGTTGTGGGAGAATTTGTTTAAAACAAAGACTCACGGTATTAGAAAGGGAGCAAGGCTGTGGCATCAGATACCTAGATATAACTACAATACATTAACAGTGGGACTTTTTTTTTAAATCTCAAATTAAATCATGTAAAGTATATATAAAATTCAAATTTCATTAGATTTACAGGAAGAAATCACTTCCTATGATTTCAGTTCTTGAATCTAATTTCTTTTTAGCCAATTATATATCAAAGAAATGTATGGAATTTTTTGTAGACAGTCTGTTTTGCATAAACTTTGTTTGTTCTTGGCAGAGAAGATCAAGGATCACCCTTCCAAACATGACACAAACAGGTTTAAAACTTGAATTACAAACTGTTAACAAAAAATTCTTTTCAAACACAGAGAGGAAAAACATTTTCCTTCTCTTTGGTCACTGGTGTGGGGTTCTTTGGTAGTGTATATTGGCTTTTTGGTGCTTGCTTTGTTCGTTGTTAGTTTGGTTTTTTAGAGCGGGATAATTAATTTTGGCTACACCAGTGTATATTTTGTAATCTCTATACATACAAGGTATACAAAGTGTTAAGAGATTAGCAGAACAGGTAAAAATACTTCTTTTTTACCTCATCTAAGGTAATCCATTTCTAGATCTTATATGAAAGTAATCATTACAGCCAATCTAAGCTATTTAGAAGTGTTAGTCATAAAAAAAAGAGAAAGAAAATCCTTTAGAAAACTGATAATTTTACTTCATGCCTAGGATCTTTGCCATGAAAAATAAATACTGAATTCTTCCCTCCGAGCTATATAATGTATATTTGTAAGGAAACCAGAGCTTAAACCTTTATAATTACTGAAGGATTTGCAGGACATTTAAGTATGATATGTAGTGGTACCTGCTACAAAGAGAAGAATATTATCCAAACAGGATGAAAATAAGGGCTGTATTCTCAGATAAGGAGAGGAGTTTTAATTCTATTTTAAGAATTAAACAAGTACGTGTCAGCCATTATAATTATTGCCACAGGTTGGAAGGTTGCAAGAGAGCAAAATGTTTATGGATTAGTAATCTCTTGCGGCCACAGGTGTGCAAGTGTTACTTCTCTTCAGAGAAAAAAATAAAAAAGAAAGCAGAGAGGGAGAGGTGTGACGTTAAATATAAGCAAGTCACACTTCAGTGTGGAGCTTCTAGCAAGGAGCTGAGAGTGAGCCCCTGAAAAACTCCTGTTCTACTGCTGTAAATACTGTTTTGCAGCAGTGAAATCTTAATTAGTATTTTTCTTCCATTTAACTGCTCCAGTGGTAAGAGATACCTTGTACCAATTTTTATCTTTTCACTCCTCATCTCCCTCCCCTTCCTGGTTTTTTTCTTAATTTCTCTGCCTAAGATTTCCAGGGGGAATGGTGTCTATAAATTAAACTAACTGGCCACAGTGTTATGTGATTATTGTCTAAGTGGAACAGATTTATCATCTTCAGTTTTTCATTTCCTGTTCTAAGATTTCTGTTAAATACATATTACTCATGAATGACAAAAGAACTAACAACAAGAGAAGCTATTTCCCAGGGGGAGTAGGTATGTTCAGAGTGTGTTTATTATCGAGCTAATGCTCTTCACCAATAACGGATTGCACATTCTATTAGATTTTGTGCTCTCCTTTCTAAAAACTGTATATATTACCATGTGGGGTTACATGTGTTAATCCACTGAGACCAATGAAAGCTACTGCCTCTCTTAATACTTCAGAACATTGTAGTTTTTCACCCTAGTCTCTCATCACCTCTTCTATCCTGGTCCCATGCTAGTGTGTTGGCTTGGATGAGAATGCCAAGTAGAAGGGTCCGTAAGTACAGTTCCCTGTGTTGTAAATGTAAATTAGAGATCCGTGGAGAGTTTCAGCTCTCATAAAGTCTCACTTTAAGGCACCCTGGGTCGAATTAATCGTTATTAGTGCATTGCAGTCTGCTTTAATTAATATAGTCCATTAACATATAATAAAAGTTCAAAATGTAATTGAAAATTGTCAAAAGAATCTGACTGATAATAAAAGATCTATGCCCAGGTGATAGTTTCTGGTTTAAACACATAGGAACAACATTAAATATCACCTACATTAGATATATATGCTCTCATCTGGAAGAGACCCCAGGTGAACACTGCGCACAGTAACCACTAAGCTTCCCTCTCTTCCTGACTCCCTGGCTCCGGGGTGTAGAAGCTGCTGTATGATTTTGGAACAGAACATGAGAACCCTTCTGTCCATGGCTATCTGATGTTATTCTTGTCTTCTTTTAATTTTCCTCATTCCAAAATACAAATAGCATAGTTTGACAGTGATTGCAACAACGTGGGAGCACTCTCTGTGTAAGCAGCGTTTGGCGATTTGCATTGTCCTCTGATTACAGCCTCTCGTAAATGAAAATGATGTGCCTCTTTTTCACCTGTCACAAAGCCATATCTCAGGAAATACATAGCACAGACTAAGAGGCAGACCAGGGATTTCTGCATTCTGTTCTTGTCTCTTCTATTTGCCGAATTCTGTGTGTTTCAGTTGTTGCTTGCATAAAATGGAGTCCTGAAATTTAAGGTACATCACTGCTGCTGCTGTGGCTGTAGGGACATCCGTGCCCTAAATTTAAACTGACTTTGGCAAAACAGATGCTCAAGCACTTGCCTTGCTTTCAGTCTGAACTCTGTTGTTATGCTGTATGCTCCAGCAGTTGTAGCGTGTATACCTCCATTAAAATCTAATGTTCAGATGCCTTCAGGTGCTGCAGTCACATAAGGGCTGGTGTTGCCAGTTACCAGTTACCAACTTCAGACGCTGAAATAAGACAATAAGTTACAAATTCGTTAGTCAGGCTCCCTGGACTCTCAACTGAGAAGGACAGACAGATTAAAAAGTAATTAAGAGAACTGACTTGCACATCTGACAATAGTTAAACTCTTAGGTATTCTGAGTTTTAGTCCTTATGCTGAATAAAACAGAGCCAGGAGCTCACCATTGGCTCTGAAACAAGTTAGCACCAGCTAATTGTTAATGTTGACCCACCCCAGCTAATTGGAGCAGTTCAAAACAACAAGTGTTGGGCTCTAGCTCAGCCCACAGTGGCTCCACCACTCAGCCTAGCTCACCTTTCTTTAACAGTACTTTCTTCATCAGATTATTCATGAATCCAGGTCTGATCATCCCACCCACTCTGAGACACTTGACCTGAAGGAATAAAGTTATCATGTATGACTAGATTCTCTTCACAATCAATGAGAGAAAAACACACGTCTGATAGGCAGATAATCCAAGCTAGGGACTTCATGAGGCAGTGTCATGAGTCTAAAGATAGGTAAAATTAATCCATTTCCTATTGCTCTCCACTGTCTATGGAGGAGCCAAAAAAGCCTCTCTCTTTCAATGATTTGGCAGGATTTAAACACCTAAACTCTTCCTTATTGACCTAAACTTTGTGCAATGTGACAGGTAGTTGCCTGTCCTCCTTTCTCTTAAATGGGGGGTTTAGCCAAATGGATAAAAAAATTAGTTATCAAATAAAAGCACTTTTTCAGTACTCCTGTTGAAATCGGCATTTTCCAAAGCCTTTTGCCAGAGTCTGACACAGTTTGTCAGTTGCATTTAATCACTACTTTGAACAACGAGGCTTAAAAGAGGCCCATCTTATATATCTGGACACTTCTTGCAAGGTTGGATCAAAGTTTATTAATGGGCTTTATGGAAATGTATGGAATATGACATTGAGAAGGGAGGACAGATGTAACACCAATGAACCTTCCTATCGCTCAGAGGATGGGGAAGTTTTGCTTGCTGGTTTGTCTGGTTTTTAAATTTACAGGAAAAATCAAGCTATTCTTTTGCTGTGGAATCAAGATCCCAGAAAATAAGGACCAAATTAGTCTTATAAGTAATGTATTACAATGTCCCCACTTACTGTAATCTTATCTCTTTAACCACTTACACAGTAATTGTTCGACAAAAGACTGACACTCTTTTCTATTTCCTGGTTGTGATCCTGCAGGATTGCAGCCATTAAAGAATCATCTAGCAGAAGAAGTGCAAAGTCTTTGTTGCCCATTTTTCAAGTACCTTTATTAAGGTTTCTCTTTTTCATTTACTTGTAGCACACGATTTCTCCAGTAACGATGTGCTGGTACTTGATTTTCTTTCTGCTTGACAACAGACTCGATTAATTTTTTTTAAATGCCTTTTGGATTTAATTTCCTTCTCCTGGATTAGCAAATCAAACTGAGCAGAGTTGGAGACCAGCTGTATATTCTTTTCCCACAATATTCTTCTATTTAAATTCTTCTTTGTAGAGGCTGGACATTTATAGCATGTGAAGCTCTGGACTAGCAAAGTCTTCTTAGTATTTGGACTTATGTCAATCAAGATAATGTTGGATACTTTAAAAGTAAAGAAGTTTGGAGTAAAAATTTTGATCTCAAGTTGAAGAATTCTCTTCAGTGTAGTAGTTTCCAGATTATCTAAGTTGTTTATATAAAAAAGAAAATATTATTGCTCATGTCCCATGAAACACATTTTTAACGTGACCATTTTTATCATAAACATATTCTTAACCACACCTAATTCAAACTGAATTCATCTGTTTATATGGATTTTGAACATTTTTAATGTCTTTCTTAATAAACAAATAGTGTGTCTCCCCCAGTTTTTAATCACCCTGAGAGGAGAAGTCCTGCATATTAGATCCTTTTCATGCTAGGAGAGTCTAAGGTATTTTCTCATATATATTTATGTATCTAGATATATATATATGAAGAGTGTCAATGTGTGTAACTGTCATATTAAGAGAGATGGTGAAGAAAGGGGCTTGAACCCTTTGATTTTGAACCTTTCCAGCTGCAGCAAGCAATGCCTTACTGAGATATAAAGATATAAGTTCCGGAATCAGAAGAAGAGCCAGGGGGGAGAAGTGCTACATATACAGGGTGGACATAATGTCCCAGAATTTGTGAGGAAATGAACTGAACTGAACGGAAAGGAAAGGAGGAGAGGGGAGGGAAGGGAAGGAGAGGGGAAGCAATCCTGAGCCCAGACAGGTCTGAGAGCCAAAGCTCTTCCTAAAGGCAAGCTGTTACTCAATGTGAGCTTCAGCTGAGATTAGATGGACAGCAGGTTAGAAGTCATGGTGTTCTCAGATGGGACAACCACACAGATGAAATATTGCCACCCCACTGATAACCACTTTCTCAATGCTGTAAGAGGTGGCAACTTAAGATGGAGTCTGCTTAAGAGTTCTTGCAGAAACTCGGTATGAATAGATACAGGCTTCCCTCCAAAAAGGTGATTTTCATAATTCTTCAATTGATCTCAGTCACTGATCATACTCTACAGCTGAATGGATGGAAGAAAGAACTGTTGATTGAGGAAGGATTAATACAACTATCATACACAAGCTACCTGACCATAAATGTCATTTGATGGGAAGTGTGGTTGGCTAACTCTGTACACTATTGTCAGGCATCCTGGGGTTATTCTACCCCAGGAGCAGGACTTGTCTTTTCTTTTTGTCAAACTTCATGAAGTTCCTGCTTACTGTTTCTCCAGCCTATTGAGGTCTCTTTGAAAGACCACTCTGAAAGACAGAAAAACTGCCTGGTGTATCAACCACTCCTTCTGGATTTCTGTTGCCTGCAAACTTGCTGAAGGCACCCTTAGTACCATTTATTATGTCACAAAATCTGTAGGTGTCTGTGTTTTCCTGAGAGCTGGACAAAAAGAACTTTTGTTATGCAGAAATAAATCACTCTTTGAATGACCTCTTATGGAGTTGAGCTGTAAACAGTATGCACAATCCAGTTTGAAATAGCAAAAATCTCCTTGGTGGTTTTAATAAAACTTAGTAAAGCTGATGATGTGCTAACTGAAGTGCAGTGCTTCCACAGACTCTGTTAAAATCCCTGATGGAGTGAATTTTCATGCTGTAGACCCTAATACTGCAATTAAACTTGGCTGTACAGACAGGAGTGACATTCACCTTCATTTTGCTTGAGGGGACAATGGAAGATTGCACAGTTCATTGTCATTTTTTATTAAAACAGATAAGAATGGACTCTAGGTTGTGACCCTTGTATTCAGTGAGACCTCCAAAAATCACTCAGCTGCAGAGATAACAATCAAGAGCACCCTCGAGGCTGTGTATGCTCTATATCAAGAGAACCAAAGAACCTAGTGAAAATGTTACATGAATATTTCCCTGGCTTCGTCCAACTGTTATTGCTCTATGTAACTGTCTTGTAAGATCAGCTCTGAAAGTTTTGCAAGTAAAGTGGTATCTGAACATCTTGTCTTACTTCTGGTAACAATAATAAATAATAGAAACATAATAGTACTAGGCTGTGGAATTGCCTTCAGTTGTGTACTGTACAAAGAACAGGTATTGAGAAATACTGAAAATATTCATTATTAAGTAGTAATAATCCCATTATTTGTCATCTCCTTTCCATAGTAACACCAGGCAAATTCTTCCATTTACTTATCTTGACATAACTGTCTACTCCCTCTGCCTTAATATTTTAACTACATTTTAATCTGAGCATTCCAATTTGGGCAAAGTCATTATCTGGGCAGTTGTCTATAGTGACAGATGTGAGCTATAAATGTCCATGAGGTCAAGCAATACTATGTGGCATCTGTGGGTGCAGCAGTTAGAGAATGAAGAACCTAACAAAACTTCAGGTTCAAGGTCTTAATGGTCTGCCCTGGAAAAATCTTGCACTCTAGAAAAAAAATTGTAAGCGGTGAATAATGAAAGAATCACTTTCTTGTTCTTTCAGATGATCAAAAAAATTGAGAGATTATCTTTCCACTAGGGAATGACCTTTCCCTTCTTAAAACAAACAAGCAAAAATTTGTGGATTCTGGTTTTGTGGGGGGTTTTTGTGCTTTTATTACTTATTCTTTTTTTTAATAGCTGTTTCTCAGTTCTTCTTATGGTTACCTTATCAAATACTGACTTTGATCATTCTTCCATATATTCTCTGTACTTTGGTTTGGACCTGGGAAATGAGTGCTCTATAAAGTGCTTAGTAGCTCCTCTGCAGTGAAGTGAAGTTGAAGCTGACCAGCTGCATCAGAGACTCCCCTTTGTCTTTCATCTCTCTCAGTTACCCTTCCTTCCTCAACTCTCAAACTCTTATATCTTCTCTCATCTCCTTCTCTCTGCATTTAGCACAGCAGCATCTCCTTGGTTCATGTTTCTCCCTTTTACCCTCCACTTTTGCTTCTTCCAGCTGCTCCATTCCCCCAGCTTCAGGACAGAGTTTCAGTGAGCTAGTGAGCTCCCTCAGCCCAATTGGGTTAGCAGTGAGACAGAATGCCCTGGGGTGCTGACTCAGCACGGCAGAGCAGGGACTGCTTTGCACAAGCATTTAAACAACAGTGCTGACGGCGGCTAAAAAAAAATCTGCATGAAAATTACAAAATCCATGAAATTTATTACACCTGCAGTTTGCTAGTTTCATTCTTAATTTGCGTATGATATTTTGCCTTCAAGTGACACAATATTTTAACACATGTAATTCTACATATAAAATTCCATTCTGATCTAAATTGAGATAATTTTCCATTATCTATAGTAAATGCCTATATGTCAAACATTAGTATTTCTGAACGCCATTTGTTCTTTTAAATAATTTGGTTGTGGAAAGATCTTACAGCTTCTCAAATCTGTTGTTGTTAAGAACATTTGCATTAGAATATTTTTAGAACCCTTACTCCCTAGGTCTTTCTTCTTTGTTGCTTTGATTTACAGCTTATAAATAATTTGCAGAATGCAATTGCTAATTAAGTGCATTCTTACATATGCAAATTCTAATGAATACTTATCATGATTCTACTATTTTTATTAACATTACTACTGTTAGGCTGAGAATTCTTGAAGATCAGACCAATTTTTAATCGGTCACTGTTCTTTTTATAATTACCTGACTCATTTATTTTGTTTGCCTTTGTATGAACATTATTGTTTGCTTTATTTGATGATGTTAACAACAGAGGAAATTAAACAACTCTGCAGGTTTGGTGCAGAAAATAGTTGTAAATATTAACTTCTGCCAAAATTTTAACCTCTACTGAGGATATTTTATAAGAGGTATGAATATTTCTTTCTTTTCAATGGGTAGGGAAATTTTACAGAAGATTAAAAAAATAGGTAATATTCTAAATTTTCTATGACTATAAATGCCAGTAACAAAAATGCTATGCTAGGAATAGCAAAATCTTTAAAATATTGATTGCATGGTTTACATACAGTCATCTTCATATTTGGGTCTTCTTAATCCAAGACCTCTGTTTATTCATGAAAAAATTATCCCAGCCATTTTTAACTCAGTCCTAAATCAAAATTGAAACACATCTAATCAAAATCATATAGAGATCATTAAGTCGTCTAGTCCATCTTCCATCTTCACAGCTAAACTGGGGTCAGCTAAACTTAAAACTTCTCTGATCTGCTCATGGAAAATCCTCTATGATTGAGACCCTACAACTTCCTAGACAATATGTTCCAGTATTTAACTATCCCGGCATCTGGAAAACTTTTCCTAAAGTCTAACCTATATCTCCCAAGCTACAATTTAAACCCAACTGGGTTTTTTTGGCTATTCTCATATTTGGAGGCTGTTTTCAGGTCTCCCATGGTGTTCTCTTTGCAGAACAATGAGCTCAATCTTTCACTACAGAACATGTGATTTTAGCTGTCTGACCATTCCTTCTGGCCCTTGTTCCCTCCTCCCAGTTGCTTTTCAACTCATTTGTATCTTTTCTGAGTTTCAGTGTGCTCCAGTAAGCATAAGTTCTCCATTTAGAACTTTGGACCCTCATAAAACAGAAGGATACTTCACATACCTTTTATGCCACACTCCTCTTCATGCACCCTAGGACGCTGTCTGGGTTTCTCTGTATGAGCATGATTCTGCTCTGTAACACTAGGACCAATCTACTTCCCCCTGCCTTGAAGCTGTTGAATCATGTGGCAGAAAATATAGGATTTATTGACTGGAAAATGCTAACTAGAGACTTCTTTGCCTTGATGTCAGAACTGATTGAGATTGAGAAAACTGTTGACTGCACTAATATTTTCTCTGCATTTAACCTAATTATCCTACAGTGCAGTCAAACAGTCCTTAGTGAAGTGGAAGCCAGGATTTATTTTTTTCCCCGCTTCTGTGCTTCTCTGGACACACACAATATTCCTGACATGAAGTACATAGTCTCTAGAGCCAACAGAAACACCTATGTCTTCAAACACCTATGTCCTTTATTCTAGGCTGGACAGAGTAGATTTGAACTCTTACTGGCTAAAAAGGAATGAAATACCTGTCTTTCACTCATGGTACAAGTGGTACAATCTCTGAGCATTTTTCTGAAAGAATTGATGCTCCCTGGCTATATAAAACCGTCTGGATGAAGCTGATCAATGCTGTTGCTATGTTAGGCAAGCTCTGAGTATATCTAACAAATTAAGTGATGCCAGAAGTGCATAGGTGCAAAAAGGAACAATAAGGTACTTGGATGGAAATTATCTTTCAAATGCAGTGGGAAAAAAAGTTAAACGTGGTTCTAGGAGAACATTGAACTTTGAATAACCAATCCCTTGAAAGTACAGGTATTTGCAACAGGATTACTTGGCTCCTTATTATATTTTAGATCTCTTCACTATGCCTTAGGTTTACCTAAAGTGCCCAACTCCATATGCGCATCTACGCCTATATTAAAAAATGCCATATGATAGTTTCAAGGAAACACATTGAATCCTAATAGGAGTGGACCAAGTCTGGAAGCTTCTTTACAGGGAAAAAACCCTAGGGTTTCAAACTGCACAGGGAGGTATTTTTTTCTTAAGAGTTTTCTTTTGAACTACTTTAAAGAAATATAGTATTTGCTAGAAATGTCACAGGAGGCCTGTCTCAATATGGTGGATCGAATTTTTATATGAGACCAAACTTTACAGAATTTTTAACCTGAATATAAGAATAAAATATTCACTCGGATATTTCAACTCCAGAAAGATTCCTATCATAGCTATAGTTCAAAATATATATAAACACAGACAGATATTAAACTAGCCTTGGTGCATCTTAATTGTTTTTTAGTAAAAAGAGCATTGTTATCCACAGCTGCATGAATCATCATCAAACAACTACCAAGAGCTGTATTTGTCTGCAATTATGCTGCATTAGTAGTACACAGGACTCAAAACAGTTGACTCAAGTAATAAGAGTCCATTCCTTTAATCTTTATTTCAGGTGACTAATTTACCCCTATTGAATATAATTGAATTAGTCAACAAAGAAGATGTCATTCAATAGAAAAAGGAGCAACAATATCAAGTATTTGATTAATATTGGCTAAATCCCTTTGACACAGAGGTACTATACTAAATAGTATTTTCTGTTTTGTAGATGTAGACTGAAAGAGTAGAATCAGAAATCAGTTGAAATTAATCATAATTTCAAATTAGCCTGCATGATTTTATCTGCAATATTATGTGAATGTATTTCAAGTTGTGTGACCTTGATTTGGATTTAACATACAAGGAATACTTGGGATCTGTAACAGTGTCTCTTTTTTTTTTTAGGAATAGGAAGTTATATATTCACTGCAGTGAATATGGAGGGTCAAAGCCTTAGCTGATGAGAATTAGATGCAATCAATGAGCTTTTATCCATATTCATCAGCTGAATATCTAGACTAGAAATTTAAATTCTTGTTTCCCAGAATGTATTCATGCAAGTCAATTTACTTTGTCAGTGTAATCAATACCTCTGTAAACACAAGATGTTTACAATAGCATAACCAACATACTCTGGAGGTCATTACAGTGATTTCAAATTTGTGTTCATCCATCACTATAGGGCGATATTAATAGATTCACAAAGGTTTCATTCAGTCATTTTTAGCAAATTGAATTAGAATCATAGAATCATAGAATGGTTTGGGTTGGAAGGGACCTTAAAGATCATCTAATTCCAACACCCCTGCTGTGGTCAGGGATGCCAGTCATTACATCAGGTTGCTCAGGGTCCCATCCAGCCTGGCCTTGAACACATCAAGGGATGAGACATCCACAAGTTCTCTGGGCAGCCTGTGCCAGGGCCTCACCACTCTCACAGTAAAGAATGTCTTCCATATATCTGACCTAAATTTCCCCTCTTTCAGTTTGAACCCATTACTCCTTTTCCTATCACTACAGTTCCTAATGAAGAGTCCCTCTCTGGCTTCCTTGTATGAATTACTGCAGTGGGCTAGGTAGGATGATCATGGAAGACTAGACTCAAGTTCTACCACTGACCTAGAACCTGGTTTTACACTGTACTCCTGAAACATTTTCTTCTTTATTTTTCACAAATTGCTTATTCATTTTTGAAGTAACTCAAGATGCTGGATACAGTGATCACGTACCTGTGGATTCTTGACCCGATTAAAGCTAATCTTTCTGAAACTGGTAGCACTGACATTTATTTGAGATTGATAGTTTAAGAAACTTTCTCAACACCATTGAATTTCAACACCTCAATTTTAAGGGATAATTTTCATGTAGAGTTGATCTGCCATGTAAGACTGCATGTGCTGGTGATGAATGTTTCACTGGAAACATCATATTCTATTTATTTTGGTCTTGCATTTTAATGAACAAATAATTTTGTTACAAATAATGGTCACTAAAATGCAGTACCATTCTATAAGTTTCTACAAGAGGACTGGTTGCCAAGGTTTGATGTGACTAGCTCAAATATTTAAGTTCTAAATTTCACTGAACTAGTCATAGTATAGTGCTGCCTATAGGATTGCCATGAAGTCCATCTTTCAGTTTCAGCTCTTGCAACAGGTAGTGGTTTACCATTTAAGAGAGATAGACTTCTGAAAAAAATATTAGTCAAGATCCTTCCACTCCATCCATGTAGTTTCAGAAATTATTCTGCAAGTACACTCAGTTTTATTAACTTTCTGACTGTATCTGTGTGTTCATGTGGCACCTGTGGTCAGTCAGGACGTATGGCTGAGAGATCCTTGTATATACTTCATAGGAAATGAAATAGCATGTCATCAAGGCATCAGCTAGTTATAGCAAAACATTCAGTCATCCATTTAATGGCAGGAAAATCTCATTCTGACTAGTGAATTTTAACATGGGGAATTAAGCAAAAATTTCCTCCTCAAGCAGCTGTGATTTTTTGGGGAGAGCTTCTCAAAACACTAGATAAAAAGACAGATTAATTATAGTTGTATTTTTTAATTCTGTAAATTTGAAACAGAATATAGTATGTGGGTTATGGAAACTGAGCAAAACATGTTTACTGACACTTTCTGTAAGCTGGATGAAACTTAATGTATTTCTCATATGAATGTCACCAGGAACATTAGACTGTGTATACTCTTAAGAGCATCATCTGCACTGTCCGACTAACACGTAGTCTGACATTTGACCCCAAAATGTTTTATACAGAGGTCAGCATCAGTTGCCTTACTTCTTTCAAAATGTGAATGTCTTCTCTGCTGCTCACTGTTTATGGCAGTCATAATTAACTGTTGATTGAGACATGATTTGTATCGCAAACAGTGAGGCAGATGATCCAAATGGAAAAACTCTGCTGGTCCAGGGCCAGTGTATTCCAATAGCCCAGGTGTCTCTCCAATGCACTTCTGGAATCAGAGTTAGGATATCCAAGGCACCTAACCACATTGTACAAGGAAGTAGACAAAACAGTACTTCCAGTAAAAGGAAGAAATTAACAGACTGGAGTGATTCCAACAGATGACCACTAAAATATGAGGATGGTTAAGGAGCTAAAGCATATAATGTAGCATGTGAAACTGAGGGATCTGTGTTTGTCCAGCACTTAGAAAAATGTATGTGTGGCAACTGAATTGCTATCTCCAAGGTTGTAATGGTAGAATATAGCAGTGTGATCATGCTTTCATCACAGCAGCCTTACTCTTCATAAAAGTGCCCAACGAAAGAAAAAGACAACAGACAAAAGTTGCTTTTAAGTTTGCCTGAATGTAAAGGAAAAGCTTTTCACAATGAGGTCAGAAATAGGAATTGCATGACTAGAGGGTCTAAGGAATCTTCACTCTTGCAGACACTCAAAACTGAGCTGCACACAGCCTGAGGGAAACTGACATTATATTAATCTTGCTTTGAGAGGAAAGTTTGCACCAGAAAACTACAAATGTCCATTCCAACCTTAAGTATTCTGTAGTTCTCCAGTTCTTGTCATCTCAGGTCAACACTGTTATACTTGGGAAAGGACACTTTCACAGTTACCTTTGGGACTGTCAGATCCAGGGTAGAAAAGTTTTGAGGAGACAGCCCAAAGGCAGGATGAACAGACAAGAGAAAGACCTGTCACCCCTTGGCAAAACACAAAGACATTCCAACATGTCCAGAGAGGTCTGGGTGGAAAGGCTGGTAGAACTTATGACATAGGTGTCATGAAGGATGTCTTACTGCATGGGAACTTAATGATTTCCAGGTTTACACAGGAAAATCTCAGAGATGAAGAGGAATTTTTCTCAGCAATGTGCTTTATAATGTGTTAGTCTCTTGTGTGAGTAACAATCTTTCTGACTGAACCAATACCAGCGATGCTCCTGTTGCAGCAAAGGGGAAGTGGACTGATGTCCTGGAGAGAATAGTGCAAAGGAACACTAACAAAATCAGAGACATGATCCCTGTAGATACTCTGCATGTGGCCTGAGAATGTTTCAGACAGGGAACTGCAAGGGAAAAGGAAGACATACACAATTCCAACCTTTATGTTAAATTCATGCTCAGCAATGAACACAAATGCTGGTAAGGCAGTCTCTGTACCTACCATTGCATCACAGTTGGATGTACAAAATCAAGTGCAGCAAAAGAACCAGTGCTGACTTTTAATAGGAGGTACCAGTAACTTGATTCTTCTTCCATTTGTTTTTGTTCCTATGCAGACTTTACAAAAGAAAATATTTCTGCCCAGATCTGCCCTTCCTCTGAGAACGTGCTCAGACTTACAGATTTATGGTTTCTTTCAAGAGGGGTAGCTCTTTTAGGTGGAGAAGTTACACTCACCATTATTTCCTTTTTAAAATCTCCTAGTGTTTCTTACTAATAAGTTACCTATATGTCTCCTGAGGCATTCAACACCAGCTGAATCAGTTTACTTTCATTGTAAGACTGTGTCTATTACTGTGTCAGTCTTCCCTAAATGGTCCTTATTACTGGGAAAACTGTCAGCAATAGGTTATTTGAAAGAGATGCTCAGTATGGTTTATAACCACTAGAATACTCTGACTGAAGACTATACTGGTACTATTTCAGAGAATACATTTGAAGACCCTGTTAGACTGAAGATGATGGCAAGGAAATTCTGTCATGGAACTATAAACATTCAAAACAGTAGCAACAAGTGAGGGGCTTTTATGTTTTGGCAGGGGGAGTGAGAAGCAAATGAGAGTTTTAACACTAGTGTAACACACACTGATGCACTTCAGAAGAGCTGAAGGAAAATTTAAGTAGGTGGAAACCTTTTTTTTTTTTCAGAAGAAGGCAAAAGAAGACATTTATTATGGAAAGAAGACAAGGCAGAAAAAATCAGGTATAAGAGTCAAGTTTGTTCATCTGCAGTATTTTGGTCTTCTCAAGTTAGATGTTCTCTTTTTCAGAGTTATAATTATTAAATGTTAACATAGGTTAATATCTAATATGTTGTGCTTCTTTCCATGTTGCCAGTGTTACAAACACATCATTTTGCATCAGGAAGTCCTCTTCTAGCAGTGTGGCTCTGAAACCATAACTTTCAAATGCTTTTTAGAGTTTATGCCTGGTGAGTGAGGCTCTTTACCTTGTGAACTTTCACGTTATTGGGCAGAGGGAAATAGATACTCTTGTCCTTTCAGGATAGAGTTTTAGCCATAACACTTAATTTCTGACCTTTGTGGGTTTAACTTATAGTCCATTCTGACCTTCAGAAAACTGGCATGAACATATGCATTTGCATATTATAGATCCACAGCCTGAAACATCTACTGAAAGATAGAATAAGTACCTGCTGAGTATGCATAATTCTCGTGGGTTTTTTTGTGCTTTTGTTTTTGGTTGGTTGGTTGGGTTTTTTTGTTACATCAGTGAGATTTTTTTATTTTTTTTTTAACATATTGGTAGATGTGTATGTGCTTTAGAACACTAGAACCCATAAGGTGATGTTGAATGGAATACCATGTGCAACATATGAGCTGAATAAGAGGACAGTAAACAAGAGTATTTTCATTTTTGTATTGGTTTTAAATTTGATTAATGAATTATTTTTTTTTAGAATATATTATAAAATTACTCCCAGAGTAAAATCTTATTTCAAGTTTCAGCATGCTGTGAATTTTTATGAACAAATTACAAGCCCATGAATGTAAGGTTTTATATAATGAAAAGGCTGACAGTCCTTTAACTACACTAGTAAGAACAGACACTGCTATAATGTAGAAAGAACTCTTATCCAGCAGAAGGGTGAATCTATAAATTATTGTTATGAAAAGGACCTTTCTATTTAGTTATATTCAATCTGCAAATCATAAACTTTTTTTTTTTTTTGCTGGCAAAAAATAGGCTGGATTGGATTTTAATGCTTTCTTTTTCATCCTTCTCATCATTTTACATCTGTATTGACTCTTCCTTTCAATCATTTCCTTTGTGATTGCTCAGATTCATGTTTCCTATAATTTGTTAGGCTAAAATGCTAAAACATAATATGCTTGAAGTTTATACTGGGAGTCCCATGCAGCTTGTCAGCTCAGAACCTGACTTTCATCTTAAATGGGCAAAGCAAAAAGCCAGCAGAAAATGGAGGCAAAGAAGAAAAAAAAAAGTTGTTTATATTTCTGAATTGGCTAATGCTGTAAGAGTTATTCTGGAAGAGAATACCTTTCTCTTCAGATAAGTACTGGCAGCTGTGCCATCTGCAATATAGAATACCTGCTTTCGAAATAAACAGTGATTCCGTGATAGCTGACTTATATTTACTTAGATAACGCAAACTATACTTTCTCTTCCTGAATTCATTCTGCTTTCATTTATTTAGTTTGGCAACTTACCTTGTGTACAAGCTGTCAAAATTTGACTAATGGGCCTCTGGGAATCAGCTGATCAGTAAATCTTTCCCTTCTCAGTCTCCTTTGCCTTTGTTGAACTGCTTTGTCATTATAGTAACCAATTGAATTAGAATTGTTTTTTTATTTGATGGGTCATTCTCTGAAACACAGACAAAAATTGCAGCAACAGCATGATAACAAATTGAACAGAGAAGGGATGGAGGGAAGCTCAATTTATTTTTTATTTCTCCCATGAATAAGAGTCTTAGATTTCCCAATACTGCCTGAGAAAGATGAAAAAAGAAATCTACCTGTTTATGTGAGCAATAATTATATATTCTGTGTAAGGAGAAAACATTCTGCTGTGCACTGATGAAGACTGTTAGTCATTTCATCATGTTCTGCAGCATTGCTCCTCCTGACTGCGCACAATACTAATAAAACAAGTTAATGGAGTTTATTCTGTCACAAACACTACAGTTTCAAAGAGCTGATTGCAGTCTATGGGAAATCAGTGTCTAACAGCCTCTTAAAGATGCACAGTAGTTTTAACATATTATCCTACAGAAGATATACATTAAAGCACTCCAGTTAGATGTGTAAAGGAGCAACAGCATCCACATTGTTGCTAGTTCACAGACCGTTTTATAATAGCTGGATCAGTACACAAGGGTCCCTTCATTCCAGTTTCCAGTGTTTATGGATTCTCCAAATGATAGTTTGTCTGAAAGCCAAATTAGCTAGGATACAGAAACAAGAAATTCACATTTTATAAGATGCATTTAAACCAAATTGTACTGTTTAATAAGTAACTTGCAGCTTGGATTTCTGTTGATAAAGATGTACAAACCAAATGCTGTTTCACAGTCTCTGAAATTGCATGTTATTCATACTAAAATATGAGGCTGATTATAAGATGCAATGGTAATCAGACTGAATTAATAGGAGCCCTTCAACAAACCTTCATTTCCTCAACACTCATGACATTCCCTGTAAGTAGACATTGAGAAGACGTACTATTTCAGAAAATGGATTTCAATTGTTATGTGAGGATTGAGGTATATTGGTTTGGTTAATCAATAGAACTTCCTAATTTAAAATATTGTTTAATAGACATAGAGGTTTTCTACGGGATAATATGTTCTTCTACCCCTTCAGTCTAATTCCAATTAAATCCTAAGAAAAGATAAAAATTAAAAGAAGATGTTTCGATGTTCACTGGACTTTAAGATCAAAGAAATGCATTTCCATTATGAAACACTACTATTTTACTTCACCGTCTCCTTATAAGAAACTCATTTCTTTGGCTCATGGAATACTAATTAAAGCTAGGGGATCTTAGGAAAGCTAAGGCTTATTAAAATTTCTAAATTTAAAATT
Organism: Platyrinchus mystaceus; assembly: GCA_035041135.1. NCBI lineage: Eukaryota > Metazoa > Chordata > Aves > Passeriformes > Tyrannidae > Platyrinchus > Platyrinchus mystaceus. The sequence goes on along the minus strand of JAWWLV010000001.1, from coordinate 59,993,882 downwards.
TTCTAACACATGCAGACCCTAATGGGTCTATCTTTGTGTAAGATTTAAATGCAGAGAAACTAGCAGGAATGCAGTAATAGCATTGGAGACGAAGCAAAATAGAGTGAGTTTATAATCGGCCTGGTCACACCATAAGCAGAATGTCCTTTGTTCTTGTTTGCAATGCTTTTTGTGGCTTAGTGAGAAATACGGACAAAAGGGAGATGGCAGCAGCAGATGTGTATATAAAATGTGTACACTGTTAAACATATGGCCTTAGATGAGTACAAACAGAACTGAGATGGTGGGATTGCCTTTTCCATACTGGAGTTTCTGTCATACGTGATGTCTAGCCAGCAAATTTCCTTTGCAGCCAGTACACTGACAATCTCTAGGATACAGTGAATGTTGCCTATATAATTTTAAATGTCTTTAGTGCAGTCCTAATGTTTTCTCTTTTTTTGCTGTTTACTGTACTATTCTCAAGGTTAAAGACATTTTATAAAGAGATATAATCCCATGTATTCAAAGACATTATTGACCTCATTTCCATTGTTTCATTTTGCTGTGTAAAGTCTGTTTTTAGATAAAATATATGGATTTTCAGAGCATCCAATTAATGATGTATTAAACACTATATTTTTTCCAAAAGTTTTTAAAGTGCATAATATTTTAAGTCATTAATTTTTCAAAGTAATTTAGTACTTAAAGACTGTTAAGTATCCCTTGTCTTCAATAATAATTTCTAATACTTTCTGCTAGTATATTGTGTCTAAGTCAATCTGCAAATCATACAAATATAAATATAAAAAAATATAAATATAAACATAGGATCTCATTATCCCATATTTCTGATTAAGGGGATAACAGTAGGTCAGTTGGATATTGATAACGGGGCATATTCTTTATTCTTTTCTCAGACATATTGTTAAATCCTGAATAGGTCTGCTGATGTGCAGGGTTTATGGCTTCATTCTCCAATGTAAATGTGCAATGTTGCATGTGTGAATGTAAAAGCAAGATCAAGAAAGAGTATACAGAGATGCTTAGTATAAGACTGACTGGAAGTTGCCTTAGGGCATGAAAAGAAGATTAGTCAAATCTTCTTGTCAGAAGATGGCAGAAGATGTTAGTGCCCTGTTAGGATAGCAAGAGCTCTGTTCAAAGCCCCTGCCAATCTGATACCTCTATTGTTTGTCATTTTATCCCTGCTTCAGCTTTTGTTCTTATGAGTCATGAAACCAGCAAGCAACAACTTCTGTCTAATACTGTTGAGCAGTACTTGGGGCAGCAGTTGAGAATAGGTACAGCATTAATCTCTAAGTTCCATTGACTTCATTGAGATGTAAGTGTACGGTTATGAGGGCAACGTCTCTACTGATGAACTACAAAGAAACAATCATGAGCTACAGACTTAGAGTTTTCCCTTTCTTTGATACATTTCCTTCACCTTAAGCTTGTGCTCAAATAAACAGCTTCCACTATGTAACATGCAAGGACTTGAAAGATCTTTGTTTCTTTGTATTCAAATCTAAGAGAATAAACCCCAGAAGATAGCATTTTACAAGCACTGTATCATAGAATCACAGAATCAGATGGGTTGGAAAGGACCTTTGAGATCAAGTCCAACTCTTGATCCATTACCACCACAGTTACTAGACTATGGCACTAAGTGCCACATCCAGTCTCTTCTTAAATACCTCCAGGGA
>JAWWLV010000001.1:59973463-59992094 GCA_035041135.1 Platyrinchus mystaceus | reverse complement strand
CAACTTCCAATCATCTGGGACCTCCCCAGTGAGCCAGGACTGTTGGTAAATGATGGAGAGTGGCTTGGCGAGCTCTTTTGCCAGCTTTCTCATCACCCTTGGGTGGATCCCATCCAGTTCCATAGACTTGTGAGGATCCAAGTGGCTCAGCAGGTCGCTAACTGTTTCCTCCTTGATTACAAGGGGACTTTCAGCTTCTTATCTCTGTCTACTCTGTAGAAAACACATGTATGGATCCGGACTTCTGATAACAGCTTGCAGTTGTTTTGTCTGCATTTTTAGATAGTGTTATGCTCTATTCTCTCTCACATTGTTTGGAAGAAACAGAAGTGTGTCATAAAATGGGGTTATTCCATTAGTTTAGTTGGACTACAGCTTCAACCACATTTACCTTATCTACTGGTTTTTGAGTTGTGCTGGTTCTATCAAGCATTGAGAGCAGCTGTATTGAGAACATTTAACTAAAATTTGAGGAAAATAAAGATATTACTAATAACAACTTTTAATTACATATTGATGTTGAAAGGCAGTAACAAAATACTCAAAAATAAGGCCATTTTCTTAGCTTTGGATAAAACTGAGGTTAGTTCTCAGTTTCTATCTACCCATCATAAGTCTTCATAACCTATTTTATCTAAAGGAAATGTGAAAGTAATCAGCCTAACCAATGTATTTATGGGAGTGGCAAGGAAGAAGACCCTATTATCTAAAAAGGGGTTTTTAGCTCTTTGTTTTATAGTAGGTAAGATCTATAATTTTTTTTTACTTTCCTATGTTATGTAAGGATTTCCCTTGATACCTAGGTCCCTTAGATCCATCTTTTCCCAATATGTAGATAATTCCTTCTTTCCTTCCTAAGAAAGCTGTGAAAATGAGGCATCAGGGAAATGAAAGTCCCATTTGGGTTCCTCAGACACTGTATACAATCTAATGCAGCACCTTTTATTTCAACATATCTGTAGGAATTTGTCACACATTACTGAAATCCTCTCAGGGGAAGTACAGCAGCTGTTTAACAATACTTGGCATCAGGCTACAACATATTAAGGCAGGAAGTGATGAGCCAAAACATATCAAATTGAACTACAGGGGCAAAATAGGTACACAAAATGTAAATCCTCAATCAGAATTTGGCCAATCCGCCAGGACTAAAACTGCTACTCTTGCAAATAGTGCTGTGGAATTAAAACAAAATTGTGGTACGCTGGATAGAAGTTTTACTAATCCCTTTGTTCAGGACACTGCTAAGAAATATTGACTATGTAGATATCAGCCAATTTATTGAAGCTGTAGCCCTAGGGAGCTAGTGCAAGTTGTAATGCATTACGATGTTCTGCTCTGCGGCATTAGTGCAAAATATATACATATTGTAAGTCAGTTTTGAATGCATTTTTTCTAATGTGATTGATCATAGAGTGTAAGGTTTTGGAAATACTTCACACTTTTTAAAAGTTTTTTTCTTGAAAGTAAGGGTTGTTTATATCTCCAATGCTTTTAAAAATTATAGATGTTTCAGATGTAATATGAAGCTTTATTAAAGTTTAAATTAAAGACGTTAAATGTTGAGATAACTGATGCAATAGGGGTTTTTTTACACCAGTATCAGCTCAGGATTTGAACCAGAGTCTGAAGAGAGTTGAAGAATCAACTGTACTGAGAGATAAAGGAAGATATTTCAAATGAGTAGCAATGTGTGAAGGCAAACTAACTCTAGCTGTGCTGTAGCTGTGCTAAAAAGTAGAAAGACTGGTAGCAGATGATCTCTAAGGGAGAAAAGTACTGTTAGAGAAAGTACTGAAAATTATGATTTAAAATAAAATATAAAAAGCAGAACTAAACCAGAAGAGGTGGTATGATGGAAGTCTTTCCTCTCTGAAAAGCAGGAAGTAGAAGAATTCTGCAAATCCTGGAATATGGATATTGCTGGAACCTATATTTGCAGTAGTCATTTCTGACAAGTAAAGCCCAGATCAATCCAAGGATTTAAGTAAAGAGAAAATGGAAAGTTGAAAATCAAAGATGGCATTAGTTAAAAAGTAGTTCTCTCTGATTACTCCTGTTTGTCGGAAGGTCACAGAGAAAATTAATTACATGACCAAAAATGTGACGAAAATACATAGAAGTCATATTCAGTTTTCAATAGAAAATACTCTAGATTCCCATATAAATAATTTGGGGTTTTCTAATTGCAGGAAAGAAAACGATTCAACAGAATTAGGCAGTAGCTGGAAATAAAGTAGTCACTGAAAGTGAAAGAAATGGTAAGAAGGATTCAGACAAGTGAATGTCTATATGATATGAAGATAAAAGGGGCATATTATTCAAAATTTAGTTTTTGCAGAGAATGTGCATTCTAATGTAAAGCAAGAACTTCTTAGGAATATGGGTCAATTAATTTCCATTGAATGAAAACACATCTAAAGTAGGGTGTTCCCTTAGGCTCACCAAACTATCATTTGTAGGCAGAATTCATAAAAGACTTTGCCATTCTTGATTAAAATTGAAAGGAAAAGCATATTTCATATCTTCTAACTAACAAAAGCAGCCAGTTGCTTTTGCTTCTTCATGATTGTAGAAAAGGATGGAATAATGTAAGTTTTATACAAGTATAGTCATCATATATGATTCTTGATTTCAGAGTCTACTTTTTTCAAATGCTGTAAGATGCTTTTAGAAGTGTCATAGCTTCATGAAATGAAAGACAAAATATTTCAAACCTTTTGAAAGCTACAATAGGAATTGCTGTTACTGTGTAAAGAACCCATAAGAGTCGCTGGACATTTCTAGGATAGAAAGTGGTGTATATTATAATCCAAACATTAAAACCAAAATTAGAATTAAATAATTTGGGCTGTGAAAACAGGTGTTCAATTCTACTATCAAAGGGAATTATGTGACTTTATTTGAAGCTGTCATGGAATGCCTAGAAATTCCTTTAAAAGTAACTTATATGATTTCTTAGTGCCTCTTTCAGACCATCTGAAACTGATAATTGTTTGACCCTCAGAGGTAAGAAAGTACTTCACTGGCAAGAGTGGAAGAGCACATGCTAACATCAGTCTCTTTAGTCAGTGATAAATTGTGATGCTCATCAGGAGGCATTTGGAGAAGGAAAGGACCAGAAAAACTGAGATTGTTGGGCATCTTAAGATCAACTGTTCAGTAGCACAAGGTGCAAGGGAGAGGGGAGAGGGAAGAGCAACTGTGACCCTGAGGAACTGTGTGATAGTCTAGGTACTTTAGAGATGCTAAGGACAGAGCTAATGAGCTCTGATAATTTGAGAGTGTGTGCTTATGTGTGGGTCAAAGAAGAGAGAAGGAGTTGGAGAAATGCAGATAGCTCTGTGACAACACTTGGAATTTGTGTTTTAGAGCTTAGTGGAGTATGCAGTGGCTTCAATACTAGCTCCTGGTGAGTGCTGATTCTTTATGGGAAATACAGAAACAAGAACTTTCCGATCATTATCAGGCATATTTCACCTTGCAGATGAAGAATATTGGCTGAAGTACGCATTAAGTATTTGAGCTTTACAGTTCATTTAAGCTGTACAGACAAAAAAAACCCCATCAATAAAAAATTTTGAGAATGACCTTATGCTCCTTTCTTTACAAAAGAAAAAAGCATATGCCGTGTAGATGAATTAGATGATGGGATACCATGTACTGCAGTTTAACTAAAACCATTGATCTTTACAAATTATACTACTTTGACAATAGGAATCTATCAAAGTCCAATAGTACAATGCCAAAAAAAATATTTCTTTCTTGTAATACTTTCCTGCTTTTATCTTTCCTCACCCTGTTTCTTCTTATCTTCTCCATTTTATGTTGATGGCACTAAATGCTAATGAGGTCATTCCTGGTCCTATCCCAGTCAGCCCTTTTGGCATGATTATTTCTGGAGTTGAACACACCGTGTGGAATAAATGAGTGCAGTAGGAGACATTTTCAGAGTTCCAGGTAAGAGCTTCCACTGATAGTTCACCTTGATGGCACAGGTTTATCTGCATTGCTAATTTGTGTGCTTGAGCCTGCATGTGTGAGTTTGTGTGTGTGAGTATTCTTGTCAGCAGTTCAGTCCCACAGATACTACAGTACGAGGGGGTGGCTTTCCTATTTGTCAGAACTATGAGAAGGATCTGTCTTCTCCACCTTTCTTAGGTTATTTTTTTGCTGGACTGTAGACGTACAAGGAAGGTTGAGGAACGATAGCCTCAGGAAAACTGCAAAATGAAGAAGAATCTCTATTAACTAAACTGCAGATTCTGTAAAGTTGTATGAAGCAGCCACTGATGATAAAAATAGTTGTGAGCACACACAAGTAAATTTGGACTGGTCTTTTTATTTGTTTGGTTTTGCAGAGTTTTTGTTTTTCTGGTTTTTGTTAGTTTGTTTTGGTAGCAACGTGGATGTGTTATGCTAGTTTAACATTTAAACAAATTCTGATGTTTTTAAAATTTTTTTTTAATAATTTTTTTTTCTTTAACTTTTCATACCAGCTTAACTGGTTTTTACATGCAGGGTAAAGTTTAGATTCCCCCCTCCCCCCCCCATTTTTTTCCATGTCTCTGAACTAAGTTTGCAAATATCCATTTACTTGTTCAAACCCTTAGCTGAGCTATAGTAACTTTGATGACTTCATGGGAAATAGAACCGACCTAAAGCTTGCTTATCCTGCAACAGTTTATCTGCCAATATAATATCCAAAAGAAGGCTGTATGGCTGTATTATCTCACATCTGTTGGTTGATGACCTCCTTTTAGTTCTAACCACTGAACGAGATAGATCTTGACTCTAATCCAATGTGACAATTGTACTGTCCCTCTAACTTGAAAGGGATTTGGCTGGTGTAGAGATCCTATTGACGTTCTTATGCCATTTTCATGTCCAAGTCCAGAACAGGAATAAGGACAGAGGACTGTAACAACATAAAAATGTTTATCTTCAAAATATGCTGCTAGGTGCCACTGGTTTAGTGCAACAGAGACTCTTCACAGGCACATTTGCAACCTCCAGAGATTTGTGAAGTATTTAAGTCAAATATGCATATGTACATCTTTTTCATTACAGCTAAATGCAAAATAAAACAAAACAAGCAAATAAACAAACAAAACAATCCACCACACAAAGCTAACACCAGCTGTGTAAATGTACCGATTAGCTCTCTAAATGGGGAAACATAGAGATTTATTGTTGTGTTTTTAGCCATTAAACTAGGAAGTAGCTGCCTCATCTTCCCTAATTTGCAGCCAGTTCCTGACTCAGGTTTTCCTCCCTTGATGAGTTCAGAGTCAGCAGAAGTGTTGTATGAATAAGTATGAAATATAAGCTGAGTAAGGACTCCATTCTTGATCTACAGAGACAGAGGGAATGATTATAGGGTGGACAGTCTGTTATTCTTAATAGAAACAGTTTTTGAAAGAAAATACTTTTGGGAACTGGGGTCTTTTCTTTTAAGCTATGTTGACTTGAGAGAATATTTAGCAATTTACCTACTCCCTTCTCTAATTGGTTGAGGAAAAAAATTAATGTGGAGCTACATACTGTTGTCAGAGTTCCAATTTCTGGCTCCCTATAGGGTTGCTGCAGAGTAGATGACAGAGCACTTGCAGGTGAAAAAACAGCATGCATCAGTGCCACAACACAGCCAGTCTTAGAGAGAAAGGGCCCTTATCTTCTTTTCTTCTCTCAATCAGAAAAGAGAAGAACATGAGCTGAAACCCTCTTTCATTCTCACAGATGTCAATATCAAATTCTTACTAAACCTAAAGGGGGCTAAGTGTGGCTTGAGCTCCTTTTACTTATCTTTCCAAGCACAAACTACACCATTTCTGAAGACTCCATTTTAAGATGTTTTTCTGAGATGTCAAAATTGCCCTCTCCCCATTCCAGATATAGTTCCCACAACAAAGAGGCAAGGAGGGCAAGAAGATGGGCAGACTGTACTTAACTTCTGGAAGTTGATAGTACTTCTCTTCAAGATAATGGAATACCATGAGCTGTGCTCTTGCATATTACTTCCTTTCCTAATTAAATTGAATGTGATAGTGAGAGCAGGTTGACATTGTTAAAGTAAATGATCCAGGGCTTTGGTAATGAAGACACATCAGAGTGAAGTTTCTTGTTTTAATTCTAATCTTGAACAACCCAAACAGTATTGAGAAAGTTGTTTTAAAATATCCTGCAGTGCATTTTCACTGTGAACTATATTTCAGCATGTTGCGTACAAAATCATTTATAGTAAGTTGATTTATGGATTGGAATGGCTTATTTATATGCAGTGTGAATCAATACAGAGTGTTTACTGAATTTTCTCCATAATAGCTTATCATTAGCCAGAATTCCTGGAGTGGGAGAAATGGGGTTAGGCACTGGGCACCAAAAAAAAAAACACACCACCTTTAAAAAGAATTTATACTATGTCCCATCTGCTTGGATAGAATCTGTTTTAATTAAATATGAATTTTAAAATTATTAATTTGACTTTTCTTGTCTCCTATCCCGAAATTGGATCTGGAGGAAGGCACACAATAAATTAAAAATTTTTAATTTTTAGAAAATCTCAGTAATGCAAAATCTTATTTTATGTTGGAAAGAAACTAAAAAACCCCTGCAAAACAACAAAGAAGACTTCTACGAAGGCACTGGTTACCTTTTTTTTACACAGTATATTTTCCCTTTCTATGATTTTGGGATTTGAATCTCCTGTCAGTGCTCTTCACTGTTATGAGTGTACCAATTCACTCAAATTATATCAATCCAGCAGAACATAAAATCAAGCCTGATGCTCCTTCCAATATTAAGGAGCCATTTAATACCAGACAGTATGTCTGGTATACCACGTTTCTGCAGCAGAGCAGCTTTATTATGTACTGTTGCTTAACAACTGTTGCTTAACAACGGATGAGGGTAATCCTGAATCTTCCATCACAGAGCTTTCCAGACTATAAGTACTAACATCTACCTATCTGTATGGATAAGTTGGAGAGGAGGAAATTAAAATATGCAATGAAGGCACTGCAAATATTCCTACCCTCTGCCAATCCATTTGCATCTCACATACCTTGAGCATTCTCACCTTTAAATGTCTAATGCATGTGGGAGCTTCATGAAAGATAATAAATATGAATAACAGCCTGTAGCACTCCCACCTCATGGCTCATTTCTAGCTACCTCTATTCCTATTGCTTTTTCTTTCTTACTCATAGGATGGTTATCCTTATTTTTATTTATTATGCTCAGGAGAGTTTATCATGTTAGTTACAGATTACTGTGATTCTGCTACTCAGTAATGACATCAGTAATGAAAATTATGTAAAAAATTCACTCAAACAATAAATTTGACAGCATAGAATCAGATTTTATTATGTATATGTGTGGCAATTGGAGGGTGATTTCAAAATGACAAAGTACTCAGAGTTTCAATAATACTTCCTGCAGCTGTGCTCTCCTTTAAGCTTTATTCTCCATTTAAGAAAGAAAAAATCTAAATCTAAATCATACATTATAAACTCACAGTTTAGCCATTTCAATATCAAGGGAAAATTGAAAGCCAGTGCAGTCGTAAATAAGCACTGCGGAAAGCTTCAGACAACTACGATTTAAAAGTGATTGGAGGAAGAAGGGGAGAATGTTCTGAGGAAACAAAAAGATTTCAAAAACCTGGAAAACAACTTTAAATCAAGATTTACACATATAAAAAATATTAGCTAACTGACATTTCCTGTTTCAGAAAGGTGGTCTAATGTATTTATGTCAGTATCTGATAGGCAATTAAGGTGATCTTTAAAATTACTTATGTAAACAAAGAGAAGCTGGTTATCCTAAACTTCTACAGTCAGAAACAAAAGGTGTCCTTCACTACGGAAAAGCAAAACAAAGACCAGGTCATTATTTTTCTGTAAATTTTGCTTAAATAATGTCTCTTTATCAAGGGAGACATTTGAGGTCAGTGTCCTTACATCAGGGCTCAATTTTCTGTGTGTTTGGTGTTCTCAGTATGTACCTAGCAAGTCAGAAATGCAGACACTCCATTTTCAGAGTCTAATTGCAAGAGGTGCTCAAGCACATATTAGAATTGTTCTGTTCTGTGGACTTTCTTATTGTATAAATATAGAACAACCCCTCTGTCCTGGACCCCCTGGTTAAAAAAAGCACTAATGACCAATGCCGTATACCTACAGACATTCAGATTTTGATTCACTCTTTTGACTCTCCATTTTTGCTTCAAATACATTTTAGAAACCAAGTTGGTTTTCTGGTTTGGTTTGGGTTTGTTGTTGTTTTTTGTTTGGTTGTTTATTTTTTTTTTTACATTACAGCATATTTTTTACTATAGGATTTCTGTAGGAACAGTAGATCACCTCGGTTAAAAACTAAACATTTAAATTCACCTTCACTTATCTCCCTGTCCTGGAGTGGTTTACAAGTGGGTTACTGAGACCAAATTCCTTTGTGATAAGACTGTTCAGATTTCCTTCTTAACGTGAGAAAGAGAAGCAAAGATGTTGTTGCTATGTTGACAGATGTCTTTTCATGAGTTCACTTCTGTAATTATCATAATTTCTTAGTACAGTGCACTACCATGCAACTCACTGTGGAATATTCAGTATGTTGCAGTACACGTGTGCAGACACCTGCCATAGGAGCTGACTCTGACTCATGCTGAGATATCAGCCACCTTCTTGTACAGGAAGGCTGGAGCAGAAAACACACATGTGCAGTCACAATAAATATCACAAGCATTAATTTGCTCATTTAAATTCTAACATGCTTAACCCAATGGCAAAATAAAGCCTAACATTTCATGTATTATTTTTCAGTCACAGAAGCAAAATATGGTGAACATAAAGCCTAAAAGCTGTGCTCTTTCTCCTCCAGAAGCAGAAGGACAAGCTGCAAATGAGCAGTGGTGTTTATCCTCCTTGCCCAGGAATTCCTCTGCCAGTCTTTTCGATCTTCCCGTTACACACTTTGCATTTTCAACTTGTATGGAATATTCTACTTATGTTGTGTACCTACTCCTTCTCCTATTTTTTATGCTCTAAAACTGATTCTACCTGCTCACAATGCTGCATACTCTTTCAGTGAACGTTTGGCTGTTGTTTTATTCACTTGATGCCTCTGCTATCATCCTGAGTCTTTATTCCCAAAGTCTCTGCAATCAACCTTTGCTTGCTACGCTGGTCCTGCAAGCACTTGTGAACATATTTGGCTTTTCCAACATAGTTAAATATCATTTGTAGCTGTCAGCTGAATCATTGCTTGAAAGAGCACAATTCTGGGCATGCTGACTTCATTGCATATTAAATCAAAACATTTCATAATGGGACAGTCTCAGGTATAACCAGGTATGTTTTCAGTACTATGTGCACTCTGTGGTTACTATGGCACACTGCATGGGGCACAGCATATGCATAGAATTCCTGTCAGTAAAACCCATTGAATACCCACAAAGTGCTGTATTAACTCTAGTGAAATGAAAATATGAAGACAGGTATTATGCTGAGTTTCTGACTGTACTGCTCTAGAGGAACCAGTGCTGCTGGCCTGTAGAAATTCCAGAATTGACTCTGGGACATATAACTCAGAGTCACTGAATATTCTGAGTTGGAAGGGACCCACAGGGATCATCAAGTCCAATACTTAAGTGAATGATCATGACCTTGGCATTATTAGCACCACTCTCTACTCAATTGAGCTAATCTCATCAGATGCTACGTCCATGGATGGATCTAGTCTAACTAGTTTAGTGGTCTCTCTCAATATGCCCCAAAATTCTGGGGGGAAATATAGTTTAGTTTTTAGATCTGTTTGAGGATTCATTTCCTGTTTGCATTTGGGATGGAATGATCTCCTCCAACAACACATGTGGAGATCAACAAGCTAGAAAGCAGCTTTGTCAAGGAAATAGATTCATCCCCTCTATTCAGCAATTGTGAGACTACACGTGGGAACACTGTGCCCAGTTTTAGAGATCCCAACAGACGAAAAGCAGTCAGTATATTGAGTAATTCTGCCAGAGGAACTCCAAGGTCAGTTGGCTGAAGCACATGGGATATGAAGAGAGGCTGAGAGAGCTCAATCTGTTCAACCTTAAGAATAGAACACTTAGGGCAGTTCTTGTTCTCTCCATGGGTAACTAGACAAGGATGTAGAGAAACTGGAGTTTGACTCTTCTGTGAAGTGAATAGTGGAAAGATAAGAGGCAGTGGACACACACTGGAACACAAGAAATAAATATTTATGAAACTGAATATACAGGAATTTTTTTCACATGTGTATCAGCATATGACAGATTACCTAGAGAATCTGCAGAGTGTCTGTGCCTTGGTATACTGAAAATTCAGGCAGACATACCCTGGTCTATTTGGACCTACTTTGAGCAGGAGCTTAGGCTGAAACCTCTGTAAGAACCTTCCAGCCAACACAGTTCTGTGATTAGATGATTACCTAAATTTCTTGTTCCACAAAAGATGAAAGCAAAGTCTAAAGAGGACTGTCTCCTTAATTGTCATCCTTCTTACCATTTGTTCTAGAAAGAGCATAAACATTTTTCCTATTGTAAAAAGCTTACTTAAGCTTTTGTATGCTAGAGCTGCCTGTGGCTGTAAAGGGATTCTTGGTCAAGAGCATGAAAGTAAATATCTCACTGGAAATGTCTAAAATGCCATGAGATAGAAAGCACATGTCCACTCTACTGGAGTGAGTTATAAAATACTTGCACACAGAATATAGGGAATCATTAGAGTCATGAGTCCTCCTTTTGTTCAGAAGTTCATTTGCTAATCTTTTTATTGATTGCCTGACACGATTTCACTGTCAAATTTGACTGTGTATTCTAGTGGATAAAGTTGTCATTCAGAAAGCAGGAATCTGGTCCTGGAAGTACCACTCAGTATAGGACAGACTGACCTCACCATACAGAAGAGGAGAAGGCAGCAGTGGGAATCTAGGGTTATTGCATCTGATAACAGGAATGTTTCATTTGGAGTATATCAACAATACAAGTCTGGTGAAAAATGTTAAGAAACTAGATATGATTCTGCTGCTTCTTACAAGACTGAGGCAGTTCTCTTTTCACTCACTCTCTGTTTGATTCCATGACTAAGAAAACATCTATAAAGCAGGCACAGGAAAGACATCAAGCTGTTGGAGGAAGTCCAGAGAAGGGCCACAAAGATGATTAGAGGGTGAGGTGGGATGGCCCTGTCTGGATGCCAAGTACCTACCAAATGGGGCTACAGGAGAGCTGAAGAGGGATTTTTTACAAGGGCCTGTAGTGATGGAACAAGAGGGAATGACTTTAAAACACGGTATGTTTAGATTAGATATTAGGAAGGCATTCTTTATGGTCACAGAGGTCAGGCACTGGAACAGGTTGCCCAGAGAATCTCCCCAAGTTGAGGATGCCCCAGAGAAGCTGAGGATGCCCCATCTATGGAAGTGTTCAAGGCCAAGTTGGCTGGGGCTCTGAGCAACCTGGTTTAGTGAGAGGTTCCCTGCCCATGGCTGGGGGTGTGGAAGCAGAGGACCTTTAAGGTCCTTTGCAATCCAAACCATTCTATCATTTTATGATTCCATGAAACAAACCCAAGAATTACACTCCTGGTTACTGGCACTGCTGAACAGTCAGCTCCCTCCCTGGTTTTTCTGGTTTTCTCTCCAGAATAAACATTCAAGGAGGAGCATGAGCCTTGACCTGCTACAAGTCACTTGGCTTTGTGCATAGTGATTGATGTCTGCCCTCTTTTATTTACCTGTATGGACACAGTAACAGGAGCTCAGATTTAATGAGAGAGACCAGAACCATGCCTTAGCTAAGAACACCATGTTTCCCCACAACGTCAAAACATGAGTCGTGCAGTTTTGTGAAACTGAGCATGCTACAGTTCATCTTTTGTAGAACTGGAAAAAACCCAAGGGATTCTGTCCAAATTTACAATGAATCTGGCTTCATGCCATGCCATGGTTTTGCAAATAAAAAGTCCAATTGACAAAATATAGGAAAAATAAATGTACAACCTGGCTTTCTAAACCAGTCACTAGTATACCTATAATTAATTACTTTTGAGATTTTGGTCTCCTGTGGCAACAGCAAATCATTCATTATTTGCTTTCCTGATTTATGACTGATGGAGTTAGAGTGCTTTATACACATTTGTATTTATATTTATTTTATTACATTAATATTATTTTAATTTTGGAGAAGTTTTTCCAATGTTGTTTTGTTTGCATATGTTTCTATCTCTCTGGGATTAGAAATTTTAGATAAGCATTAGATCATACGTGTGTTTTCTTAACTCTAGTTTTATAGCATGTTACATATATAGCATATATAGTTCTGATGGGGGAGAAGGGAAAAATTCAGGTATCAAAAGCAGAGATTACTCCAGCTGTGTAAAATGCCAGCCTGTAACTGAATTTGATTGAAAAAAATAAAAACCTTGAAAGTAGAATCTGCAGTCACAATGGAAATGCAATGAAATGCAATGATCCATTTATCTCAGTATACAAGTGGGAGAAGAACCCAAATTACACTCCCATTGATGCTTTCATACCTCAGAACTACTAGCTCTGCTGTTGAACCTTAGTAAAACCTTAGTCCAATGTACAAAGTTAAACTCTCATCTTTACAAAGTGCAGTGTTCATTTAACAATATCAGGTAAAAAAACAAAAACAGGAGCTCCAGGTGTACTTGCTCTTGAAGGATAAACATCCTCTTGGTAGAAGTGATTGTGTACACACAAAGTAGAGATTTATAGAGTATGAATGTTTTTGTACAGAGACACTTTTCAGAATAGAATGAAACTCTGAAGTCTCATTGCAGAATGGTTCGTAGAGAGATAATATCTCTTATAAAAACAATTGATACAGCAGACAAAGCAGATAATCTTTCAGAGTTTTTTCCAAAGCACAAGAGGCTTCTCTATCAAAAGACAGATTTTCTCAGTTGTACCAGGTATTATCTCTTTCTGAAAACCTTGCTTCATTCATATGCCTCAATCTTTAGTTCTGTAACAACAACCATTAGATGAAAATATTCTTATTTATGAATGTCTTTGAAATGTGTGCTCATTAAATATGCACATGCATCAATTACAATCAATGACACTCAAACACTGCTAAATGTCAAGTACAGGTTTAAGTATTTTGCTCATCATTTTCCAAGGAATGGTTTGGGTCTTTGTACTTGTGTCTGGCTTTTTTATTGCCTTGCCATTCTTTGGCTCTATGGCATTCTATGATTCTATGAATGGATCATGGAAACATTCTATGATTCTATGCCAGAGTGGTGATCCAGATGCCTGGGGTTTCTCTTTCTCTGAAGCAGTGACTTCTATTTATAGTCAGAAAGAATTTACTATATGGTGAAACAACCATGCTCCAAGCAGCACCGCTTTTTTTTGTTTAGTTGGTTTTTTATCCCAGATGAAAATTTCTCTATGGAGGAGCAATACCTTGTCTTTTTACTTTCCTGTGGTTAGGCTGTCAAACTGGAGAGAACACTGTTTTAAACATTGCCAGTAGATTAAGGCAGTTTGAGTTAAGTTTCCCTGCAGTGCTCATTCCCTCGTCCAACAACACAGGGCTTTTATTGGTATTTTATGTGTTACACAGCACACTGGCTTTTCTCATTAACGTAAGAAAACAGAAGTTTACAGAGGTGCACTTGGTTTCTGGTGTACCTGAGAGATTGCAAAAACTACTTATTTGATATATCTACCTTGCAGTTATTTACATAACAAAAAGGAAAAGTCATTCTAAAACAGGAGAAAAGAAGCTTAGTGACTGCAATCTCATTGAGTGCAAGTAAGTGCCTGTAAACAAAACTGCAACTGAGTAGTCTATTTTCTTTGTTTGTGAGGAAAGCAAGGCAGAAAAACAACAAACAACTTAAATAGCATCCTTTTAACTCCAGTATCACAATACACTAGTAGTATATGCAGATATATATATATATACAAATATATACAATTTGATACACCATATATCAAATATATGTTTGTTTACTTTTTCAAATTTTTTTTTCTAATATCTGCTTCTTTCTAAAGTTCCTCAGATTACTGAACCTGGCTTTAAAACTGTGAACACAAATATGTTTATTTAGGAGGAAAAAACAGGTTTGCAGTATATGCTTTGTCATGCTCCAAGATAATTTTGACCTGAGTAACATCAAACTTCCGATGGCATAGACCACCACCACTGCCTGTGCTGAGTCTTTTGGGTTACAGGGAGCTAACAAAGTAGGGGTCTGCCATGTTCACATGTAATGCAACTGTCTGTCCCAACTGGTATATGGTCAGAGATCATGAAATACAGCTCTTCATATCAGCAAGCCACAGAGAAGCAAAGAGCCCTTTATAAATCTTCATTCTTTTTGTAACCTACCAATTAGTATATGTCTTCATAAAGAAATTTGTATGGAAAGGGTTACAGAGGTACATTGCCACAAAATGGGGCTAAGCCAAAAGTAAAAGATAAATTGATGTCTCACACTGTAAATTAGAAGGAAATATCAGTTGAAATTATATGTTACCATAAGCCTTGTGGTGGTCATCCTTTTCATTGTTACTACGCACTCGGCTATGCTTCTTTCATTGCTTATTGTAAGCCACTTCTATTTTAGATAACTGCTCTTTTTCTTTATTATTATTTTTTTTTTCCAGAGGTGGACAGTAATATTTGACCTTAAGAAATTTTATGGTATAAATGTCTAATGACTAATAGTACTATTTACTTAGAATTTGTTTCTGAACTGGGGTCAGAAGAGATGTCTGCAGTTCCATGCAACCTTGTTTTTTTGTAAGTATTATCTCCATGCACATGTACATTCATGATCAGAAAGCTGCATCCAGCATTGACTTTATGCCTTTCCTACATAGAAGATTAAAGTAACTATTCTTCCTGTTTCACTGGGTCTCAATTCTCACAGTATTAAGCAAAGGACATACAGTAATTTTTGGGGTTCTATATAAGTCAGGTTTTAAATTTAATGCTTTGGTAATACCCATTTAAAGAGGAAATAGCATAGAGAAAAATCTGTGCTCAAGGCCTTAGGCATATAGCTACTGGGACATGTGTCATATTGTTTGTTGCCAAATTTCTCTTTTTCACGTGTGTATATATATGCCTGCCTGTCTGAGTGAGATAATAAGATAAGAATGTTAGAAATAAAATAAAAATCCCTTACTCTTCAGTGAAATAATTTACTGTAGAAATCAGAGCTCTTTCCTCACCGAAGGATATCAACTGGTTTGGTTATTGGTAGGCTTTGATTCTGGTCTTCAAATACCATGGTAAGAACCAAAACCTTCCATGTAGATGGATTGATCTTCACAACTCAGAAGACATGGGAAAGACAATGGAATTTTTTGAATTCCATTTTTAAGTGATCTTAGGAAAAAATTAAAAATTAAAACCTGTAATAATAAATAAATAATAATATAATTAAAAACTCTTTCTTGGTATGACTTGCTGTGGTGTAAACTCTCGGTTTTTTGAGAATTAGCTGTATTATATTTGGTGCAAAATCCTATTATTTGGCCCAGATGGGATCTACAATAATTAGAAAGTGGTGTAACTGATAGTAAAAATCTTATGCAGTTGTGTGAAAGAAACAAGAAATAGGAATAAGTGTCTGCCTCAATTTCACGGTGTTGGCCTTCCAAACTTAGATATTTTATTGCTCTTGAATTGACTTCTATTTTTGCTGTGATGACACTTTAAAATGAACATCACATCCCTGATTTCCATAAGCACAGATGGAATTCATCAGGGAGTCATAATTCCAATTCTTTCCCTCCTCCTCTCATTTTGAATGACAAGTGCAATAATAATGAGATGAGAAAAAGACATAATCTTTAAAATTAGAGAAGGAATGGCTAAAGTGAATGGTTGTATTAGTGA
This sequence comes from Platyrinchus mystaceus, assembly GCA_035041135.1. Taxonomy (NCBI): domain Eukaryota; kingdom Metazoa; phylum Chordata; class Aves; order Passeriformes; family Tyrannidae; genus Platyrinchus; species Platyrinchus mystaceus. The sequence goes on along the minus strand of JAWWLV010000001.1, from coordinate 59,976,184 downwards.
ACTAAGAAATTACATTTTCATCAAGACAAAATTAGACACTTTCAGAAAATACTTGGACAAAGCTGAAAATCACATGAGCTTTTCAGAGGATTAGATGTAGCAAATGAGACAGGACATCGTCTATGCACTGCAAAAATGATGTGCCACAAGGCTGTGATATTTAAGACAAGGAGGAAAATGCAGCCTTTTCTATCTTGGAGGAAAATGGTAATATTTTGTCTCCACTTGTTATCATGGACACAGCAGTATTTCAGAAAAGTCTTATGATAAGTAGATGTTTGACATATTGCATCTACCTTTGGCAGACACCACGGCCTTTAGGTTTGTTTGCTCTATCATTACATTTCAGCACGAGTTGCAGAGCTTGTCACAGTTATAAGTACTTTTGAGCTACTTAGGAATCAACATCCGATTTTATACTCTTTGCTAAAGCCAGAGTTAAACAGTTTCTACTTCAGAAGCCAAGGGCTGTTCAGTTTGATGTTTCTCTAACAAATGTGGATGATGCTGGTTGCTTCCCTGAAGTTAGAAACACCTAAAAATAAGGCAAACAGAAAATAGGAAAATGCCTTCAAACACATCTCTCTTCACATATGGACCATGTCAGCATCTACTTTAGAAAGATAGCTTCATGTAATGGGAGATAATACACTAAAATGAAGCAGGATGGAGGCCATTTTGTACAGCTTCAATCTGCGCTCTCTTTGCCAATCTTTGTAAATCATAATCAGCACATGACATCTGCTACTTATTGTCAGCATGAGAAGAAAGTTGGAAAACAAAATTATGCTTTCCATGATGTGTTTTTATGTGTAGCTCTTTCCATGCCTCACTTTAGAATGCAAATAAAATTTGAACCTCTAAAATGTTCTGTTGAAGTCAATGTCAGCAGTTCCTATACCAGACATGATGAAATGTTTGCATTCTTGAGAACAGAAGGAATTTAAACCATTTACTTAAAATAAAATAGGATTTACATTATTTACCTAGCTATTAAAAAATTAAATTGAGCCTAAGGTCGTCTAAGTTTCCTCAGTTGTCAATGTAAAGACATCCACTGTATCCTGTGAGTGCACTTAAGATAAGTGAGGAAACTCCATCAGCTTGTCTGGTTTTGCCTATTTTGTTTTAACAAACTCCTTGCACGATCCATGTGTAATTCAGATTACGAGCTTCATATGCTGGTCTGATTTAGATCTCTGATACTGTGGTTTGCTTTCCATGACCATGATGCTACTCAGTTCCCTCTATCTGTCCATACTATGAAAAACACACTTCAAGAAAGTAGTTTTTGTGCTTATTCCATGTGGCAGGAAATAAAAATTTTAACTACAAAAGCAGTCTACCTATTATCTAATAATAGAAAAGTGACTCAAATATTAAAAATATAGAGAAAAATATTTCATTTGCATCATTGCAAGCTAAACGCAGCACCTCTATATAAGAGACAGCTGATAAATGTTGCTTTCAGTTTAGTGTTTCAGGACAATGGCTGGATGAATAGTGAAATACAGTATTTTATTTTTTCAACCTTAAGTATGCCTAGACAGCATCCAAAACTTCCAGCATGCCAGGTCTATTTGAATCTTAACGAAATCTGAGTTTTCATCTGGCTGATACTCATGGATCTTTTATTTTCCTTTTTTCTTTTCTTTCTTCCTTTTTTTAATTAATTTCTCTTTTTTATTATTATTTTCTTTTTCATTTTTTTTAATTATTTCTTCTTTTTTTTTTTTTTTTTTTTTATTTCCCTGGTAGTTATACAAGCAGTGAAAGGATCACTTTCAAGGTTGAATCATTATTATTTGCATGGCACAAATTTTAATTTAGTTAGAAATGCGAAGTTTTTATTACAATTCTCATGAAAAATCAATGGCTGAAATTGAGGAGGAACAGAAAGTCTCATGAAATTCCCAGTAGTTTTGTTAAGTCCAAAACTAAATTAAAATAAAGCAAAGAAAAGTTATAAAGGTTTCATAAAACTCAGATATCTCACCGTGGTATTGCCATCCTGTTACTTCACCTATGAGGAGAAGATTGCAAGACTGCACTCAGTGCTGTGTCTGTGCTTTTGACCTTGTTTTATCTCCTGTTTAATTTAAGTATTTAGGGTTAAAATGCTGTCAGGGAAGTGAATGCCTCAGGGGTCAGATACCACTCAAACAAACCTTTCATTCCTGGGTCTCCAGACCAAGTGTACTCCTAAAACTGTCCCTCCCAGACACTATCACCAGCTGAAGTGCACAGTGCTCCACACAAAAATGAAGCCTGTGAAAGGTGTTTCCAAACAGAACATGAAAAGTCAAGTCTGCAAGCAAAGGGCAATCTTCCTACAGATCACTAAGCAGACACTAAGCAGACACTAAGCAGACACTAAGTTCGTGAAGCACTAAAATGCAAGTCAATATCCATGTCTGGGTCTTTCTCCTGGTTTCAAGTGTTTTGATTCAGCTGGCACAGTGATAAAGCAGCATCAACCTCTGCACCAAAATTTATTGCTGATGATAAAATAAGGGAAACTTATGGGTTTGGGAAAGAGGGATTGGCAAAACAGGAGCACTGGACTTAGAAGAGATGAGAATATGATGTGGGAGCAGGAGGCATTTGAGAGTGAAAGCTGTCAGAGAGGTTGTTGGCACTGCAAGGCAGCTCCTCTCCACTGGATATTTGTTGTGGGCCAGGAAGAACTTCTACAACACAACTATGTGACTACACAAGCTA
>JAWWLV010000001.1:59925463-59953733 GCA_035041135.1 Platyrinchus mystaceus | reverse complement strand
CATATCCAAGAGACTTTCCATTATATATCACACAAATACACATCAGAGTATAACATAAATTTAAAGATATAAATTTATAAATATACAAATAAGGAATTTAGATGTAATTATATGTTATATTATTATGTTTATATATATGAAATGCAAACACAAGCACACATATACATGCACATACACACACAAGTACATTCCTTATTTTTTATGTAAATTAGGACATGTGCTTTTATTATGCATCCACATGCCACAGAGTATCCCTTTAGTGGAGGAAAGAACAAATAAAACAAAATATTAAGGGGTTTGTCCCATGAATCACATAATCTCTCCCTAGAAGCTATCAGTGACTCAATCTCTGTTGATTAAGATTTAAGCACCCACCAAGTACCACAGTTGAACTCCAGTTTTTACTTTCACTCTGTCTTATTTCAGTTTCTGCACCTGAGGGAAAGTGCAGATTTCATGCGGTTCTTACCAGTAAAACACCAGGAAATAAAATTACAAGATCAGTTTGTTCAGGTTTGATAAGTGTTAGATAATATATTGCAACCATCATTATTCTATATTTAAGAGGAAGACATCAATTATATTAAAAAGTTTCCCCTGGTGTGATAAAGGCATTTCATGACAGCAATTAAGTTAATCTCCTACAGCAGTGAGGTTCTGTGCAATAGTAAATCCCACATGAGAATGACCATAAGACTCCATCTCATGTAATTTCATGTCTTGAAGGTAGCCCATCTGGTTCCCTAGTGAAACACGGGGTTTGTTAGAATACTTAGTAAAAGCAGAAGTGGAAGCTGAACCAATTGCATCTGTGTTGAAGACATGAAGGAAACAACAAACAAAACTGACATAGAGATACCCACAGCTCACCAGAGGATTCAGTTTACAATTCCATATGCCAGTCATTACCCAGGTTCAGAAAAATGGCCCAGATTTATCCCTCTAACAATAAGTCCTTACCTTAGGTTAACAAATTGCACCTATTTGGCAATACACCAGGGTATCTAACCACTTGTTTTCTATGTTACGTCTTTCCCATACTTCCAATTGCTTATGCCTCATCCCTATATTTTATTTTTCTGGTGTGTAAGGGGTTAAATAGGTTCTTAAAATTGAGATGAAACTGAGATGCATGTTCATCTCACTAGAAGCAGGAGCTCAATTTAGGATTTCCAGTGGCAACACATAGGGGCCTCACTTGATGGTCAAGGTGAGTCCCTTTCTCTTGACAAATCATAATGGAAATTTAAGAAACCTACTTTCATCACATGCATCTCCAGTAAGAACCTACAGCTACAGCTGAATTCTTTCCTACTTTACAGCTTAATTTAGCTATCCGAACATGGGCATCTAGTGCCATTTGTGTGATTTCAAATTAGCCTGATTGTCCTCCAGTTGCCAGTTCAGAAAGGTGTGTGTCTCCTGAAGAACTTATAACCATTTCCATATGTGGAACTTCGGGATCTCATGTGCTGTCCAGACACAAAACACCACCCTAGCGAAATCTAAACCTCCCATTTTTCCCTTAGAGGAGAACATACTCTCATTAAAACGATAGAGGAAGCTAGATAATGTCAACTGTAGGCATTTTATGAAAAAGAAATGTGAAGAAAATAGAAAGAAACATAAAAGTAAAAAAGTCTAATGCATGCATCTGATGCAGTATTTCAGAACAACTCTTCTGTTACGCCCTTTGAAGCAAGTAGCCTGTTCTTTCTGGGAACAAGGCGAAGAAGAATGGCAATGTCCTTGGTCAGGATGAAGGCTGTGTCTCCACAGCCTCTCCAAAAGGCTTTCTGTTCCCTTAATATCCCTGTTTGGCAACAGCTGTGTTCAGGCATCCAGAGAACTGTCTTCTCAGCAGTAGGGGTAACAGTGGGATTCATGATGACAGTGATGACAGCTGGCCCTCTCCATCTGCATGTTCTAGACAGAGGGCTGAAGGAAGCCAGAGGGACCCCAATGTTTCATACTAAGGTTTTACAAATGTTACACTGCCAGGCCTTTAGCACTGTAGTTGGAGATCACCTGCATTGGGAGTATTCCATTGGAAGAAAATTATCTGGAATTTGCCATCTTATCATATCTTGAGGTAGCATTGAAGAATTCCTGCATGTCCCCACACTTCAACTGAAGAAATGTATCTGTATGCTTTATTATTTATACAGAGAAAGATATCCTTTGATTTAAAAATGAATCAACAATTCCTACAATCTGGTAGTGGGTGGTGCAAGTGTGACTGCCAGAGCATCTTCTGAATGGTCAGACTGGGAAGTTTCCTTAACATCTTCTTTGAGGTTTTCCTTTGTGCATTTACGAAAAGCCTGAAATGAAGGAATTCACATATTTCCTGCTAACTTAATGATATATAGGTTTGAAAAAAATCACTCTTATCCATGTTCTAAGACTCAAAGTAATTGAGGTCCTTCTCAGTGGACTTACAGACATATAGTCGTGAAGAAAGGAGTCTTTTACAACATCTAGTAATAGAAACAGAGAGAGACCTAAGTGAAACTAAGCAGCAAGGGTTTTTTTAAAGTTCCCAAGAATATAAAACTGTATTCTGAGTTATGCTTGGAACAACTATATCTTTTGATACCTTCAGATTTGGAATACATAGATGTAATGTGCTGTAAGCACAGCTAATGTGCTGTGAGCACAGCTAACAGAGGTGATCAACAGACACTGCAGTTTGCACAGAACAGTGCAACAGGGTGTCAGAGGGGGCCTCAAGCGAAATTCTTTTGCTATACTAGTCTCATACATGGTTGTAGCATGTCATAGGGCACTTTCCTCAGTAAGTATTGGAACACCTGTCCCTGAAGGGGCAGAGGCTTCAACACAAACTGACTCTCAGGCAGCAGAATCAGCCTTAGAAGTTCGAGCCTGGAGGGAGTGCCTGGGGCCTATTGACAAGGCCAGGAGAGATGCATCTCTGTCCTTATGGGGAGGTTTATCATCATGGAGGAGCAGTGCTGGCAAGTGGAGGAGTTAAGAGAAGAAATGAGCATCAGAGAAGAAGAAAGGGAAAAAGACAGGATCTTCACTGAGATTCAGCACTTGAAAAGCCACACCACATTTGCAGAATAGCAGCAACCAGTGTTTGCCCCCACCATCAGTGAAAATGAAAATCCTGGAAAGAGGGAAGGATGGAAACTAGTGACTTCTGGCATGAAGAGTAAGGGTCCTGCCCCACCCTAACTGTTTACTACCTATTACTGCAGAATAGGGTCACTATCCTCCAAATTGAAGAGGAGTTAGATGTGTTTACAAGCAAAGAACCTCATTCACCTAACCTCAAGCTAGGTAAGACTACTCCAGGAAGATATGGTGAGACATCAGAATGTGTGTTTCCCTGCTGAGGGGGATAAAGACATTCATCTGTCAACCCAGACAATCATCTGGACTGGATTGCTGCCTGCTGGGGAACACTTTAACAAGGGGAAATGCCAGGTCCTTCATCTGGAGAGGAACAACTCCATGTACCAGTACAGGCTGGGGTCACCAAGCTGGAAAGAAGCTTGGCAGATGGGGACCTAGGAATTCTTCTGAGCACCAACTTGAATATGAACCAAAACTGCATTGTTCACACTCAGAAGACTATTGGTATCCTGGGCTGCTTTAGGAGTGATGCCAACATCTCAAGGGATGTAATCCTTCCCCTATATGCAGCACCTGGGGAGACCACATCTGTAGTGCTGTGTCCAGCTTTGTGTTGCTCAATACAAGAGAGACATGGAGAGAGTTCAATGAAGGGCCATAGGGTGGTTAAGGGACTAGAGCACCTTTCATGAGGAAAGGGTGAGAAATCTGGAACTGTTCAGCCTGGAGAGGAGGTGGCTCATTAGATATCTTACTAACATATATACATAGCTGAAAGAAGGGTGGAAAAAGAATGGGTCCAGGCTCTTTCCCATGTTGCTCAGAGACAGGAACAGAGGCAATGGGTACAAACTGAAATACAGGAGATTCCATCTAAATATCAGGAAACACTTTTTTCAGTGTGAAGGTGACCGAGCAGTGGCACAGGTTGCCCAAGGATGTTGTGAAGTCTCTATCCCTGGAGATATTCAGAAGCTCTCTGGATATGGTCCTGTGTAACCAGGCCTAGGTGTTCCTGCTTGAGCATGGAGTTAGATGAGACAACATTCCGAGGTCCCTTCCAACTTCAAACATTCTGTGATTCTGTGGTATAGCTCAGAGATACCTTTTCCTGAAGATTGAGTCGGTATAGTCAAGTCCCTAACCTTGTGTCCTCTGCTTTTAAACATTTATGAGATTTTGCTTTATTTTACACTATAGATACAAAACAACATAGATTTATTGGTCCAATCCACAGTACAATTGACTATATTTCTAATTAGGAGTCCATATGAATTTCAGTGAAAAAAAAAAAAAAACGTTTTAAGGATTATGAGATGCTAGTTAGAATGTGGTGAGGGTAGCCATTCATTTCTGTTAATGAACATTTCTAGATGTAAGTACTGTAAACTAACTCTGAACTCTGTCCTTTGCAGATGCTGTTACTCAGGGAGCAAACTGAATATGAAGAAGGGAGCCATGAATAAGTGAATCCATGACCCACAAAAACAATTTTCATATGTTCTCTATCATAAATAAATGTAGCAAGGAAGAGCAGACATGCCAAGTAAGTACACTGAAGCTGTATTTTTTTACCAGGTCTCTTTCCAATCTCTTACTCAGATTCCATCTTTATCTCAAAATGATTCACAGATTTAAATAATGCATGGCAGTGATGGAAAATCTTATGAATTACCGAAGACACTGGGACAGCTAAAATAATCTGAGAAATTCAGACTGATGCTTTCGTCTGGTCTGTCCATGAAAGAATTAGAATCAAGAAATGGTCATCCGGCTGGTGGGGGTGCGCACTGGCTGTGTATCTCACTACGTACTTCTGCAACAAACCTTTGCATTTAGAGCAGAATTTTCATAGAATAATTATTTTCTTCTATTAACAATTCTTAAGAGTGACCAATAATGTAGATTTTCCAGAAACTTATCTTGCTTACTGTTTGCATGTGTCTGCTTCTTTGGCAATTGCAGTTTGTTCTGTGTAATGAAACCATATTTAAACATCCAAAGCATTTCCAATTACCTTCGTCTCCTGTACCTTCCACCTCCCTGACTACAGTCCCTGTTGGTTTGCCCTACTCACAGCAGCTTGAAATTTTACTGCAAATACCATTTTCCTGTCTCATTGCTTTGGACATCTTCCTGTTCAGCTTTGCCTTATTTTCTTAGTGCTCCTTCATGGCATCAAATTAGTGACTTGTTTCAGTTTTAGAAGCTTTCCTTCTCCTTTATGGCATCAAATTAAGTGACTTGTTTCAATTTTAGAAGCTTTCCATGACCTTTTCCATTTTCTACAATGTTACTCCCTTCTCTTATCTGAAGTTCACTCCCCAACTCATGGTATTGTTGAGTAAACACCATTTTTTCTGGTGCTGAGACAAGCCCCTCACAGAGAGCAGTTTTCTGTAATATCATTTATTTTCTTGTAATGTCTGCAAAAACCAAGGAAAATAGAAGGCTGTTGTTGTAATACAGTATCTATCATGCTGGCTAACTTTGTCTCATTGCCCCCCTGTACTCTGCCATCTGTCAGTTTGTATTTACTTGGTATCCTACGTCACTGGACCGTGGATTATTATTTTATTGTTTGTAGACCACTTTTTTCAGTGGGGCTCTGTTTCAAAACTAGAATTCCTACTCATTGTAGTAACCAAGAGTAACATGTAATGGGTCAGGAAAAAAAAAAGATGAATCATGCTCCAAGAGCTTTCAGTCTAAGCTTAAAACAAGGGACAGCAGATGGATACTGACAGACAGATGGTGTTTAGCAAAAAATAATACAAACAATTACCAATAATATAAATAATACAAACAAAAGGAATACTCATACAAATAATACTCACATATATGATATGTGTAAATAATAATAATGCTAAATAAGTAGACATAGCTAGAAGAAAAGCGTTCACAGATTGAAAACTAGGCCCAAAAAATATTATGATTTTTTAACTCTTCTCATCTAGTCTTAGATTTAAATTTTTAGATGTCTTGCCTAGGTTAGAATCTAGGTTTCCTCAGCAAATAATATGTTTTGAAGAATGTGCTCATATTGTCTAAATTTGAATCTTCAGCTTAGTTGCCTGTATTACAAAAATCAATCTTTCTAAATCTTTTCATTACAGAAAGGAAAAGAAGCACTTCCAGAGGACAATTCTTGTGATATTAGGATAGGATATGCCAGCCATTATGGGAATCTATACAGAAAATTCAGATAAAATCTTCTAACTTTAAAGTTAGATAAGGAAGATGTGCATGTATTAGACCAGAGATATGAAGCCTGTGATATGGCTGAAAATTGAACCCAGAATTCTCAAGTCCCAAGTAATCACTGTAGTTCTGAAACTTCCTTACCAGGAGGCAACAACCCAGTAGTAACAAAGCAGATTCCTTAGGTCTTACAGGGCAGGACCTCCAAGCGCCTGTTTTAGTTTTAAAGCAAACAGACTTTAAATATCTTTGAATTGCAGTCAAGGAATATTGGTCTGTCCAGGTCTTCCATCAAAAATTAATAAATAATGTTCCTTGAAAATTTAACATCTATTTACTTACAAACTTCTATGATTTTTGATAATTTATTTGGTACATAATTTTATTGATAATATGTTTACATATTTGGAGGTGTGCTGTATTGAGGTTTGCATTTTGCCTTCTCGTAGCTGAGCTCTAAATTATGAGTGTAGAGCTCCCCAATTGATAATACAACATATAATGTCCCTATTTCTGCAGTCAATATTTGGATTACTGGGTCAACATCTTGGCAAGCACACGTGTGCAACACTCCAAATGATTAGAGAATATGTTAAAATGTTACCATATAAAGTGATACCAGGAATCAAGTAGAATTAAAATGTAGCCAGTTGGGACTTCAAACCACATCAGTCATTTATTCAGATGTTTGAAAATGGAAACACAAGAAATTGTGAAAAACAGCAGAAAAGCTGCTGGAGAAAGTGGGAAAAAAAAAAAAAAAAAAAAAAAAAAAAAAAAAAAAAGAAAATATGTAGATAAAGATGTTATTAAAGTATTAACTTTCATTCTCCTGTCACCTTTCTACTTCTATGTTATGTACCCATTTTCATGACATCTGTGTTTTACACTATAGAATTTGACAGTTTACCTATAAAAGGGAGAGAAGCAACGTATTTTAAACATTGGTAAATCAGTAACTGGGTATGTTTTTCTGATTTCATATATGAAGTTTTCATTGTGGGCAAGCCATTTGGCAGTCCATTTCTTCTTTGCCCTCCTAAATATTTTTTATTCGTTTTGTTTAGTGATTGTTTTGTTTAGTGAGGGAGAAATATAAATACACAAGTTAGGATAACTCGATGTGTGGCTAAGTCAGCAAAGTGCTTTTGCACACACAGATGATTAAGTTTGGCAGAGCATACTGAAAAGCTGGGTGTCTGAACCCTGGTGCTTTTTTTTGCTGCATGAAGCATGACTGGAGTCTCTCGGGGGTCAGACTTCTGTCTGTCTGGAGTATTCCATGTTGATGTACCACATACTATCCACGGAGAGGCATGCTTGTCAGCTCCAGAGCCTATGCAATTTCAATTAATGGATTTACAGCTGTACTTTAAAGTGAGACTTTTTCTCTGATGGAAAGCAGAAGCTAAGCCTATTGATGTTAAAGTCTCTAAAGATACAGTAGTTATGTAGATATCTGACAAAGCTTGGCTTATGAGGAAAGATAGTATTCTACAGAAAGACAAACTCACACACAGCCAAGGCAAAGATATTATCAGTGTTATCTCCAAACCTCTATAATTTTGGATATGGACCATAGACTTTTGGTGGAACTGAGGAGAAAAATCAGCTATTAACCCAGAGGTTGAAATGCAGTGTATTCAAAAAGATTTGTGTGCTCAATGGCATTCTGAAGTGGTTTGAAAGGATTTAGATATCAAATCTCTACCAAATGACATAACATCTTAACTTATTGTGAATTTCTAGGGAGTTCTACATATGAACTTCTATAGACATGTGCTAAGATATTCAGGTATAGCAGTTATGTTGCTGAAAGCTATATGTGAACAGATATAATACTAACAAAAGAAAAAAGCCACAAGAGTAATACGTTTTTTAAAAAATTCCTACAATATTCAGATATGTTTAATTTATTTCATATTATTTGCAAGAAATTTTGCCTTCATTCAGTTTTTTTTTAATGAAAGCATAATGTTTCCCATTTTGTTTCAGGCTTCTATCTCTAACCTTGATATAGGCTTGTAGTTTAAATAATTCTATTTTAATGTTTAAGAAAAGACCTTAATTTCCCATATTGATATTTTTTCCTAGGACTAATTGGGAATCATTAATAAATTTTTAAGTTTTTCTATGCTCTAAGACATTGTAGTATCTTGGTAATATAAACTGAAAAAAAAAAATAGTGTAATGTCCTGGACTGATCTAAGATTAAAATCAACACCAAAGTTTTAATTTCCAGACAGCCTAGAGGCAAAATAGGCCTAAGACATTTTCTTTCCCAGCTGTTCTTCATAACTTCGCCTTTATCACTTTTGGTGTGCTAGTTGTGCTAGCAAAAGTGACTGTGAGGCTGACCTGAGAAATGCTCAGAAATTTGAATTAAAAATGGATATATAAAACCCAAATGCATGTTTCTTTAATGTGGGTTAGCTTTTTAAGCTTTCTCACAGCATGTCCATACAGTTATGTTAGTTATAGAGCTAAGGGATTGGTACTGGAGCAGAAATGTTAAGAGGAGGAGAATAAATAGTAATTCATTAAGTTCACATTAAATTCAAGAAAAAGAAAATGTAACTGTGCCCCAAGGTAGTAGACAAAGAGAAATATAGTAGATTTACATAATACAGAGGTTTTTTACACATCAGTTCACATCATCTTGTATTAGAACTGTAGACTTCCCTCAGCAAAGACCACCTCTGTAAAGTGTGTAGTTTTGAGTGCTGTGGAATATATATTTTTTTTCTTACTCTAACGTCTCAAGTTCTTTTTTCAGTTTTAGTTTAATACAATTTAACAAGAAATTTCACTATTTGCTCTCTGCATCTGTGAATACAAAGAAGAAGGAAAGGAGACATTTCTGGCATGTGGGAATAGACTACTCAGTTACTTAAAATTGTTATATTTTCATTTTTTACCTGAGAAGAAACTTTATCACTTAAAATAGTCTCATTTTTGTGTGATACAAAAGATATCCTGAATTCAATATTGACTATAAAATTCAGATATTTAAATTGAAGTTCCAATGAGGTCAACTGCACCATCTGTGTTGATAAAAAAGAAAAACATTCGAGAACTCTGATACACTTTTGTGGATGTGTTGATTTTCAGATACCTACATTTATCAGCCCAAAATATGAACTCAATGCCCAGACAAAATTATGTTAGTAATAAAACATTACTAAATGGCATGGTCTTTCTCATGCTCAGCTTTAAAAGGACATCAGGTTTATATTTAATGGACTTATGCAGTGCAATGGTTTATAGAACTACTGTGCAGATAATTCATACTTTTCATCAGCTTAAAAATATTGGAGAATGTCTGGGGGTTTTTTTGGTTTGTTTTTTTTTTTTTTAGATAGAGGTGTTTATGAATGAGATTTTTTTTTTTTTTTTCAGAACTTGAAACCCCAATATACTAAAGTGATGTTTTATTAAATGTACATTGTGAAATACATAGAATGGAACAACATTTAAGGTTAGGCACAAAAACACATAGCTCAGGCATTCAATTCAGTAACCCAGCTCTAGGATTGTTGACAGCCTGGTCTTCTATTGATTGCTTTCCTGCAATCAGTGGGAGACACCACTGCTGCCACTTTAGCCCAGGATTTAACTATGGTACCCCATCTTATAATTCATTGATGTTGAATGTACTAATCTGAGGAAAGAAGAGGTATAGCCTCAAATGGTTTTAGATGTGGATGACAGCAAAATTAGCTACCAGTTTTCTACATTAGATGTAGCATATTTTCTTAAGAGAAGAATAATCCTACATAAAGATTCTCACTCCCTAGGAAGACCTTGAAATCCAATGTATGATTCATTACCAGAACTTTTAAACAAAAATATCCTCCTCTTACAAAATCACTGAGCTGCAGCAGTAAAGAATGACACAATCCTAGATAGACAAATAAATAACACAGTCTAATACTGAATAGGGTTTGACCACTTGGGGGATAAAGTGATTCTCTTTTGTTTTGTGATTGTGTGTTAGACTCCGTGACTAATGAATATATTGCTATGTCTCATCATCTGCAGCAGAGCATCAGAAGTCCATCTTTATGGAATAAAGATTTCTGTGCTGGGACAAAGGGATTTTTATGGTAGCATGCCTGACTGTTAGTGACTCTCTTTAAAAAAGCAGTGTCAGGAAAAAGCGGGGTTCTTTTCTAAATTATCATCAGAACTGAACAGATGCAATTTTGTATTACAAATTCAATAGTAGAATTGCAGATGAAATGTTGATTGTAAAGGAGATAATGAATTCTTACACCACATTGAGTGCAGCTAGTCACTTGGGTAAATACTTTATCACCTTCTACTGCCACAGCATCAATACATCCCCTCCCCCCACATAAAGGATAAACCCTCAAAGCTCAGCTGACCCCAAACCTATGAAGTGCAAAGATCAATCTATGGCACTGGAATACTTGGAAATTTCATCTGCAGATTTTCCAGTGGCACACAGTGAGTCACACTTTTTGTACAAATGTGCTTCTACTCCTACAAGGACCGATTTTTTCTCATATAAAACAATTGTATTCCTTCAGGTAAGAAGTGAGTATAACATTACTGGTCTGGAACATGCCTGCTCTTGTTTGCCAGCCACAAGCTACTCTCACCTTATTCACCATGGCAACATTGACACAGCTGTCTATCCCTCTGTTTCCATGGTAAAGAACCAGTAGGTAGTACTCCACTGCTTTATGCCAGACCTTTGACTATATCACAGATTTCCAAATATTCTAATGGCTAAAATTTGTGTAGAAGCCTCTAAAATGTCACAGCTCCTGATCTGGGGGGGTAAAACAAAACCAAACACCAAATACTAAACCACACAGAAAGCAAGCCAAAACCAAACCAAATTGGAGACAAAATACTCAGTCATTCAGTCATTAAAAAAAAAAAAAAAAAAAAAAAAAAAAAAAAAAAAAAAAAAAAGAAACAACAGCCTGAGAAAGCAGAACCAACTAATGCACCTTTCCACCATAACAGATAATTTTAAAGCTTGTTCTCTAAATCACAGGACTCTTTTAAGGATTTTTTTTTTCTGTACCTGTGGCCTTTTTCAAAACCTTTTATCTTCTAAACACAGCCACTGTCAAAAATTTCACCAATCAGAAATCTTTGAAGTGAAGAGCTATTTCCCAAACAGTGAGCTCTTCAAAGTTCAGCACACACAGACACAGCTTTAGAGAGGAAAGACTACAAGTAGCACTGCAGTTGTCCTCACCAGGGTGAATTATGAGCTCTAGACAGATTTTCAAATATTATGTTGTAGCCAAAGTTACTCTGTTAGGCTTCTTGGTTTGGTCTGAGCACTTCTCTAAATGCTCTGGGTGATGCCCATCCATCACTTTAGGGACCTTAGAAACCCAATATGTATGAACTGCTTTTGAAGTGTCTCCTTCAGGCCCTGAAGTCACTTTGATGCTTTTGAAATGCTTCTCCTTCATCTGTTTGAATACAAGACTATCAGAAGAAGTTCAAAAAACTTAGAAGGTTATGTCCACGACTACATTTGTGTCCAAGGAGTATATTATGTGAGCAATGATCTGCTATAAAAATTATTTCTTTCCTTCTCATAGCAAGACAAATACACATCAGTTACTTGGCCCCATAGTTTTCTCTATTTGTATGACAATTCCATAACACTGACTTTAGTATATGCATTCCTAAGCACTTTATTGGTATTCAAACATAATGTGTTACTGACGTGATTTTTGGAGCTATGTACAACAGCACTGATTCTTTTTCTGAAAGCCAGGCTACATTTTGCAGTTTCTAAGTATAAAGTCAGTAACTAGTTATGGACATGCGATCTTTAAAAAGAATTTCAAATTTGCCTTTAAAAGCATAGGCATAAATATATGAAGTTATTTCCACTTTAGATACCCCAGCAATATCACTAAATTTCTGAATTGTGGATATTACCTTGCAAAATGTTTCAATAGAGGAGTCAGTGCTATTGTATCTTGCCAGCAAGTTCCTAGTATTCATGTAGATTTTCCTTACTAGGTCACTTCATTAAAAAAAGATTAAAGTCTACTCCAGCTAGAGGCATGAATTCCCACTTCTGTTTTCAGAGAAGTCTGATATCAGTGCAATTCTGAAATAATCTTGGTTATAAAAGCAATGTCAAACACATTCGTTAGGAGACCGTACAGCTCTTCTGGGACTTCAGTGGGTCACCTAATTCTAACCTTTGTAGCACTTCAGTGTAAGGGGGCTTTCCCAAAGCTTTACAGATGCAGGAGCTGAGGCAAGCCCAAAGGTGAACACAACGTAAAACCACAACAGTGACATCTGCTGCAGCATTTTCCTTACACCTTACTGCCAAATTCATAACTTCCCACACATGCCATTTCTACTTTGAAAAGGGATTCATAAAGATTAGCAATCTGAGATAGAAGTACCATGAAATACTTTTGAGAGAGAATGGTTTTCCTCAAGTAACCAGCATTCTGCTGTGAGGAAAACAACCTTGGGATGTTTGGGAGATGAACAGTATATCCTCCATGAAGCATGGCAGAAAAGAACTGCCCCTGCCCATTCTTCACATTAATCCAATAATTAGACCTAAATTAAAACCTCAAAGGGAATTTGGTGACATTTTAATCCCTCTCTAGTCAAACAATGGGGTTTGAAACAATGGTTCTGCTTTGTCAATGGGATGCCCCACACATAAAACCTCTCTAATTGAGAAGTTTTCACTCCTGATTAGCACATGTGTAGTGCACTGATCATGTTCAGAAAAGCATGAGGATAGATATGAGCAACACTAAAACGTGTCTTTGTGCTTGGTAGAAAACATCTATTTCATTAAGGTGGGTGGATTTTAGGTGCAAACTAGCCACTAAAAAATGATTTTGTATCAGAGCTTTATACCACAGGAATAATTCATATGCCATGGGGACCTCACCAGCAGAAACACTGGAACGGACAGGCTTCAACAGCAACTAGGCAAAGGTAATTGTGAATATTCCTGATTGCCTAAAGATTGAACTTTGGCAACTAAAAAAGTCTTTCAGGTGACAAATTCCACATGCTAAATCCTTTTTGGCTTCTGACTGTTCAGCTGGACTGTGCTGACTTTCATATTTTCACTCAAAAGATTAAGTGTAGTCATTTGGCCGTGCATGTTGCAAGAACACTATAAGACTGCTAAAGTACACGCTCACCATGGGTTTGATCAAAGCCCTCTGAGATCAATAGGAATATTTCCTTTGACTTCAATGGGCTTTTGATAAGATTCCAAATTACCCAGTGGAAAGTTAGCTTCCAAAGGATGGCAGCATACCCGTGGGCACTGCACTCAAAAGGATCTGGCTCTGCACCTGGGTGATACAGTGCATCTCACGCTAGAGCAGATGCAAGTGTGGCATTTCATTCTGCTATTTCATAAAATACCACAGTGCTGATAAAGGAAGCATATTTTGATTGACAGCTTCAATCCTAGCTGGTACTTGAAACAGCTTGCAGCCACGTCAAGATCTGGCAGGAAGCCAGACCCCATTCACAGTAATAGGACATCATACAAATATCAATAGGGCTGTATCCAAACCAGCTGTTATTATTAATTTCATGTCTTTTAAGAGGAAGAGAGGATTTCAGCCATTTGAAACGATTTTTTAAATGAATAATTATACTCTTTGGTGATGTTTAATTTCTGTTTACCTCTGAATACTACTAAAGTTGTAGCTAGTGATCCCATATGAATTCGATTTAGAGATACAATTGCTGTTTAATTTAGCTGATTCACTTGAAATGTCTTCTGCATTTGTGTCACAAGAGGTGATTTTTTTGAAGAAAATTGAAAGCAACTGAATGTTGACAACAGTAAAAACCATGAGGTTGGAGTTTAGACAACTATGCTTTGATATAAGAGTGTGCAGACAGTTTAGAAAATAGGAAAAAAAAAATTTGCTGTTGTTGTGGGAAAAATTCAACAATTGGAGATTAGAAGTGAACAAACAATTCACAATCATCTTAGCTCCACAGAAGTTTCCAGGGTCTTTATTCCATTTTGCTTTAAGAACTAGCTTGAGAGTAGATGTGCTATGCTTTTCTGTTACACTTTCTTTCTTTCTTTTTATGAGAGAGGATTTGCAACAAATAGAGACTTTAAGTTCAGCTGTATCTTTTATTCTCTAGCAGCTGAAAGTTTTCTAGATGTTTTATGGAAAAGATTTAGCCTCTATACTAGAAAGCTTTTTTAGGGTGAATAGAAACTTAAATGATAGTGGAAGAATAAAAAAAAACCATAAATTCTAAGATTATGTGGACCAATCAGGAAAAAGGGATAGATGTATGGTCAAATTCACAACCAACATAGTTTCACATCTCTTTAAAGTGATTTAGACATGATATTTTCATGTGGAACAAGTTGTTCACTCTTCCTTTGATATTGTTGTATTCTTCTATTGATATAATCATGTGTCCATATATATATAATATGTATACATAGAAATGTATTTATACACAAAACTTAAAAACTGCACATACTAATGCTAGAGGAACACTCTAAAATGTGTTTTCTTAAGCCTGATGAGGAGTTACTTTGAATGACATATTTAAGAACAAAACTACAAATATATAAGTGGGTAGATGCATGCAGGGCATTTTTTAAATGTGGAACAAGTGCAAAAGGGTTTGGTTGTGATATGAAAGTTGTAGGGGAAGGAGAAGGGAGAGTATCAAAGGAGACTTCTGGTTCTGGATGACAGAGTGGTAAGATGAAAACTTTAAATGAAAGCTTTAGACAGTTCAGAAAAGGAACATTATGAGCCTGGTTTAGTCATCCAAGTTTTGAGAAATCAGTGAGCCACCTAAGACGAGGTGTATGAATTTGAAAGAATAAAGGTCTTTTTGAAGGGTTTGTTTAGGATACACTAACAAAAATCCTGCAAAAATATAGTAGCACTCAGAAAGTAAAGGAAGAAAAAGAGGAGAGGAAAGGAGAGGGAGAGAGCCCCTGGAGACTCCAGATCCCAAAGAGAGGTAGTGGATGAAACTTATATCTTGCAAGAAACCCCAGTGTTTGTCACAATAGGAAAATATGTCTCACAAATACAGTGAGTTTTAGTTTAGTTGAAGTCATCACTGTGACTGATACTTGCACTGCTCTAGAAGTGTATTTCTCACATTATAAAGTAATTTACTGGACAAATAATTTGTGGATTTTTTGTCCTTGGCAGATTTGAGTACTAATTTTAAGTCCTAACTTTGTTATCTCAGTCTCTATCTTTCTGATTTTACTTGCTGTTATATCTTCAGATTTCAAATAACAAAGTCAGTGCTTAAGCTTCTAAAAAAAAAAAATATACTAAAAAATGAGCTCTGCAGACATACATTTGAAAATGTATGTAGCTCCAAATCAAAGTTGCTACCTTCAAATTAAGTTCTACCTTAGGAAATTTCCGACCTGCATGTGAAATACATTTGTGCTTTCTGTGCTTTTAAAATTGTTACTAGCCTGACTGAATGTGCAGCTGGTAGTGATCTACAGTTTTTGTTTATCCTACTGAGTGAAAATGAGGGAGGACGTATTTGCAGATTCATTCAGCTAAAATTCTGAAATGCTGTCTCATATATTTTATTCTCCTGAAATGCTGTCTTGTTCAGTCAAATTTCTCAAAGGTTCATTTTGCTAACAATAATGTTTAATAAATCCAGCACCCAAACTTTCCTGTCTTAAAACAGCTGTCTATTGGAGATTAGTTACTGTTCATTCTTAGCTGTAAGGACTTAGGACAGGATTAGGAATATACAGGTTCAAGGGCAAGTAATTTTAGGTGGTGGCAAATAATTGCTATTGATGCTCAGTTATGATGAATACTTAGGAGTTTAAATATTTGTATAGAATTGCTTTTACTTTCACGCTTCCATTAGTAAACCAGAATACCACTTAAAAATCATATCCAACAACTACCCCTCAAGTTATTACCTTCTAAAAATCTCACTGATTATTCTCAATAACTTTTGGATGTTGAACATTTACAAATTGTATTAAAACATTTAAAGATCACATTTATAATATATGTATTATTTATATATATCACATTGCTTTTATTTAAAATATATGGAATGCAGTAAAAATTGTTGCTATACATCACTCCTTCTGTATGATATCAATGCTTATACATATTTTGTACATACCACTAATAGTCAGTACTATAGATATATCCCAGTGCTTCCTTTTTGGTAGCTTCTTGTTGCTTTGTTTTTGTTTTGTTTTGTTCTGCTTTGGGTTTTTTTTGTGATTGTATTACAGTAGCTCTTTTCTGTCTGTGATTTACCAAGATATAATATTCTATGTTTTTGTGATACAGGAGATGCCATTTTATCTGTGTGCAGTACTGTCTTTTTGCTCAACATCTCCTTGAAAAAGACAATTATTTTCCTGAACCAACACTTTAACAACTGTAATGAGTGGTTGGAGGGTTTTGTGTGTGTTCATTGGGTTTTTTGTGCTTTTTTTTTGGTTGGTTGGTTGTTTTTTTTTTTTTTTTGGTTGTTTTTTTTTTTTTTGGTTGGTTTTTTTGTTGTTGTTGTTGCTTCTGTGTTTTTATCTATTCTTGAAGTCACAGATAAGTGTTTAAGTGTTTCTCATCTAGTGGACCTTTTACACCATATGGCTAAAATCTGATGTTGTGTGCCTTGGTGTGTGATTCTCTTCCTCTTCGCTTTAACAGCTACTGATGCTCTTGAGTCTATTTTTCTGTTTATGTGATTTATCTTAGAATGTGTTAACTCTTACAAAAAAAAAAAAAAGTAAAAAAGGAGGGGAGGAAGGAAGAAAATGTACCTATTTGTTTGCATGAAGTAGAAAAAATTGTTTTATTTCTGCTGCCTTATTCACCAGCTTTCTCTTGGACTACATATATATTTTTTACTTCTGGGCTTTGATGGCTCTGCCATTTATATTTATTAAAATAGTCTTGTGGCTTAAAGTATTTAGTAATAATGACACTTTGTCTGTCACTTCATAAAAGTGCTATGCCTTTCCCACATAAGCCATTGTTTTCTCAAATGCTGGGTATCTATACTGTGAGGCAGTCCATTTCCATAGCAATAGCAGAATTTGGTTTTTTTCCTTGAATCTTTTTCTCCTATATACTTGTCATTCAGAGCACACTTGTAAATCACTCAGGTAATAGTCTATTTCTTTGGACTGAATTTGTTACTATTCAAGTAGTCTAGTTATTACCAGTAATTCTTCAGTTCACCTCAGATCTTAAGGATTTTCTGTTCAGTAGACTAAATGTGCAAGAAATTATAGATAGTTTTTTATTTCAGAGACTGCATTGCTAAAGTTACATGTTCTTTCCAATTCTCTTGTTCTTATGACAGTTGCCTTCATTTTCTTCCATGTTTTATTTCTGTTTCCCATTTAAATTTTTCATGTATCATATTCATTCTGAAACCAATGCATTCATTGAATGACTATTTCTGTTTGTCATATGACTGTATCATTTAATAAAACACTTGTATAGAGATATCTCAGCTGGAGTCTTCCTAAATAGAATGAGAAATGTTTTGATGTTGCTGTTGGCTTATCCATACTGATTGTAGACAATTCAGTTGGAAATCAGTCTGCTTCATTCATCCATCCATCCATCCATCCAAAAAATAACTTACTGGGAGCCATTCTTTAAGGAAGGGATTGGATCTTTGTCATGTCCATGATTATGCTATCTGCATTAAAAAGTATGGAGATTTTAATCTGTAATTTACTATTTTTGTACTTCCAACTTTCCCAAACAAGTATTAAGATTTTGTGTGCTTATGATTTTATAAGAACTGGTTGAAAGAACTTTGATGTAAGTTTTTAGATGAGAATTTGTCTTTCATAAAATTGAAATGTTCAGGAAGATTGCACTGTTTTGGGGAAAAAATTGTTCTAGAAAAAGTCCTACATAACTGAAGGACCAAAAAAAGTAGTTTTTTGTCACTTAATAATTTCAAATTTCTTTTTGCATTTTGGGTTACTTGTCATCCTGCCCCATCCCCCATCCTCCCATACCTTCTTTTATCTTTCTTATTTCCTTAGATTTCATTTTATTTTCCTTATTTCTACAGGAAAAAGAGATGATGTAGCCGAATGTCAGATGTCCCTTTATCTTCTCCCATTATATAAGAATGAACTGTTTCAGAACAGTTCTCTTTCATGTGGACCAGCATGACTGATGGCTCTCTGAAAGTGTTCAGGGTCAGCCTTTTGGGTAAAGTTGCATAACCGAAAGCTATACTTCACAGAGATTGCTAGGTATTAAGTCAATGTTTTCCATAACTTCTAGGTATTCCTGGGAAATACTTTCCCTAAATCAACCTTTACAAGGTCCTATCTCAGGACTGCATAAATACACTTAAGAGATCTCCTTGTGAAGCTCCTCATATTGGGGTAACTTACATGGGCAGAAAAAGGTAAGGACTGATGAATTTGTCTTGTGACCCTGCAAAGAGAATGAGGAAGTGCCAGATGGCCAAGAAAAAGATATAAAGAGTCTGCTTTGCTTAAGACTAACAAGTGATCCAGAGGGTAATGTTTCCTTAAGGCATAATCAAGCATTCAGGAGACAGATGGTGGAAAGAGTAGGGAGTCAAGACAGTCCTAATTAGTCCAACACCATATGGAGTTGCTTCTTTTCTAGAAGCTCAACATTCTAGATAGGCCTGTGGATTTACCTACTGGACATCCTAGAGATCTTTGAAAGTGTTTAGTGACTAACAATCAACACACTTGCTCAGATTTTTATTTTGCTGAAATAAGTCAATGATTGTAAATATGGAAAACCCAATGCTTAAATCTCCAATATGAAACTAAGATGTAGTTGGACTGTACCAAGAAATGGGAAAAATTACCAAGTCTGATATAATTGGAGTCTATCAGAGGTCACTGAAATATTATTCCATTTTGTTTTCATTCATAAAAACTCATCAGTCTGTACAGGATGAAGATGTCTTGCAGTTTCAGTATATTTGCCCATTATTTAGAATTTGATCTGGCTACTCTAACATCTTTATTGATAACTTTTTAATGGAATTGACTGGAGGGCAATCTCAACAGTATTAGTTATTTTAAGTAAGTGTGTACCTAACCTAGGTGTCTAGGCTCTGTGTATAGCTGGCAGGGAGAGTCACCTCCAAGGTACAACTGATGCCATTCACATCTCACTCAACACAGTAATTCAGCTTCTGTATCTGATTGGTCTTTTCTATTGTGATGTCTCTTCTTCTCATTTAAAAATGCATTTGACTGGTTAAAAATACTGTGGTCCTCAATACAGATGTTAAATAACCACGTCACAGAAATAAGTATTTTTTCCTTTTTATTTCTTTTGCCCTCATGCACAACACTTCTGGATCACCCTGCCACGAATTCTAGCTTCTTTCTCTATGGATTTAGTTATTCATGATCCTCATTATATAATCCCCATTATGTAGCTGTCTCTTCAATATGTCATCTTTGGCAGAAGTGTTCTGGGACACAACAATTATAGCCTGGTAAGGTGGAGAAGAAAACAAACTCAGAAAATTTGTGACTGGAGCTAGTTGAAAGTTTCTCTCTAAAGATGGGCAAGAAGGGTTTGAATATATGAAGCCTGAGGAAAAGAAACTGAGGAATGATGCAAAGAGCAAGTAGAGAGGCTATGTGCATATGTCCATGTTGTAGGAGAATGAAGTCTTCACAACACCTAAAATCAACCCCAACACCTCAGACATATAATTGCTTTAATCCATTAATGCTTGAGATGCATTTTATTTTCTCCTATTATTCTTTTCTTTTGAGACAAGTCACTGCAAATTTTATTGGTATTTCCCTTTTTCCCAAATTCTGCATTATGAATACTTTACTGTATTTTTGTGAGGTAAAAGGGTTATAGACTAAAATAAATAATCCTTTTTTTCATCCTAATTACTAAGTATAATGATGGTATATAGCTCTGAATGTTAAATCAGGAAAACATTTTACTTCACGTACCTAATATTTCACATATTTAAAATTACTACTTAGGCCAGGTTTTATACAGAGACTTATTTTTTTTTAATAGCAGACTTCCCAGATTGTTCGTCTGCCTTTCCTTTTGGATTCCAACTCTAAGAATAATTGTAACACAAAGAACATAAGTTTTGAAAAGGAAATGCAAGAAAAAAAGAATTTTTTTTTTAGAAATACATTTATTTATCACAAGGAAAAGTTTGTCTCAACCTACTCACTACATTATTAACTGAAATTATCTTTCTTAATTTGGTAATCTCAATTGCTTTTATGTTAAAATCCTTCTTCTGAAATTCAGATTATGTCTCAGTTTGAGACAATTTGGAGAGATGGAGACCTTGGACAGAAGTCTCCTTCTTCCAACTCAATACCCCTGGTTCCTCTAATACAGAGAGAGAGAGACCAAATACACCCAGATGTAAGTGAAAAAATAACTTTACCAAGAAGAATGTTAATAACAATACTAATAAAACTGGGTTAAACCAACCGATGGGGAGAAACTTCCCAAGTCCCACCTACCAGACCAAATTGAGATGGTGTCCATCTTTCCCCACACAGAAAAAACACACAAGGCCACCCTTCCACATGGTTCTCCTCACTTATGCCCCCAAAACCTGGCAGAAATGGTTAGAGAGTCAATGCTGGCAGGAAATGGCAGATAGCTGGGATTCAATACTGGCAGACGCTTATGTGGAGCTCGAGTGAGACTGCGGTGCTGGTACAGGCAGTCGGAGCAGGGCTGTGGACCCCCAGGTGACTGGAAGGAATTGCCAGACAACCCTTGAATCCAGTGAGTCTTGGCTGTTGCAATTTCGATGTTCATTTATCAAAGTGGTGATCACAGTCCAGTGATGGTGAAAGTCCCAGGTGGGAGAAAGAAGCCCCAAAACTCAGTTATATACACTCAGGTTCAGGTGGGAACACCCCTGGTACCTCCCCTGGGGTGGGGAGTTTTGCACTGGATGATGTAATACTGTGAATCACAGGATACTTTGGGAGTCTTTGACACCTTCTAAGATGTTGCAACTGTCTCTTATGTCAGTGCAGCTGAGTCCATTATGGCACATTATGGCTCCTCAATAAGAGGTGAAAACCTTTCGGCTGGCTGTTCCTGGGAAATGTCAGGTGTGCACACCTTCAACCTTTGGCCTGGGTGGCCACTTTGCACATTGTTAGCAAAGCACACTGCTGACTGAGCCATCAGCACCAATAATGCAGTCTCAGAGCAGTCACTGCAGGTGGTCGAATGTTTTGAGTCATTAGTCACTAGCAGTTCAGTCTCTTTAAAGAAGGCAAAACACCAAAAAGCCAAAAAGGCATATTTGAAGAAAAGAGAAAAGGTGGATACTAGAATTTTTGTATAACTCGGGACAGTTTCTTACTCATTATGCCTTGCATATGAGCATCTTTCTATTCAAATGAAAACAGAAATGCATAGGATTGTGGAAAATGGCTTGCTTTTTAACTGGAAAGCTGAGGAGGATTAAGCAGTGAAATTATTTTGACATCAATTTTTAGCTGCACTAGCTCTGCTTTCTCAGGAAGAGGGGACACTAATCTGCTGAATCTCCGTTTCCTTGGATGATGACCCAAGAGAACCATTGCAGGGGCAATACAAATTCTGATTTCCTGGAGTGGACTGAGGCTCCTTTGTGGAGGTTTTGTTAAACCTGCTGGGAATCCCTACTTCTTCTGTAAGCAATCATTTTTTGAAACATTTATCTGTGCGTATGTGCTTACACTTATTTACGAAATAAACCTGACTGCCAGCCTTGGAAAAATTAAATATTTGATCCATGACAATGTGGTTTGTGTAGAGTTTTTTCCTGAGTGAATGAAGAGAAAAATGTTGATAAATTGTAGTGAGTTCAGTGGAGCGTCACCACAGTGGGACAGTCTGGAGTACTTATTCTGTGAGGAGAGGGCAAGGGACAGGGGCTCATGCAGTCCAGAGAAGAGGTGGCAGGGGAGGCACTCCATAGCAGTCCTCCAACTGAAGGAAAAGGAAACTTTTCAAAAACATCAGTGAATAAACCATCGTCTACAATACTTCATGCACTGTCTAATATCTGGGGTTTTTTCTGAGTTTTATTAAAGACTTTAACCAGCCCAAAATTAGAGAGTTCAATGCTAAAAATAAATTATTATATTAATATTGAGAGAAAAGTTCAAGTTTGGCATTGGAAGATAAAAACAGAAAGGTTTAAAAAATGAAACAGAAAATAAATTCTGTTGTTGAAAACATATTGAATAGTAAAACACTCAGTTTTGTCAGTGCGATGTGAAGTTAATTGTTCCAGGAATGTTTTTGCTAGCTGTCCCTATATATCATTAATGCAAACTTACTTTGAGAGTACAATTTATTTTTAAATAATAAGTTAATCATATGAGTTTTCCCGCAGTGATGTTTTCCATCTGCATTTACTGAATTGTCTGCTAACAGTGTTGTCCACTTTTCCACTGCAGTTTCAAGTTTCTCGATGAGAACACGAGAAAAACTCATTTCAGGGGTATTAAAAGTACACAGTTAGAAAGTAGGTCTGGGTAAATGGTTTGGAAAAAATCCAAATCTTATCATGCATGAAAAACACAGAGCACAAAAATAATGCAAGAAAATAATTTCTCATGCTATTTTAGCCATACTGTGTGTCCAGATTTATCTGAATACCAAACCCAGATATCTTGGGTGATTGATTAATGCTTCATGAAGCTTTTAGTCTGGATTTAGCTTGCCTTCCTGTGACCATGCAATGACACAAAATGTCATATATGATGGATACAGCTTTGAGAAAAACAGAAAAGAACACAGAAAAAGCATTATGAAGCTTTTTCTCCTTATGTTTTGATTCATCTGTCATCCATTCTGAACTTTGATGAAAATAACAGAAAATCCATGAAGGTCTCTGATTTTTGGAGGCAGGTTTTGTGAAAAAGCATCTTTACCAGGAATCATAGAATCATAGTATCATTTAGGTAGAAAAGATCTCTAAGATCATGGAGTCATCTTCCTTTATCTTTCTACTCCTCATTTTCTTGAACACATATCTCAGCTGTAAGTGAATTTGAGATCTGATGGCCTTCTTGAATGAGATATGCCAAGGTATAACTTTCAAAACTCCTAGGACTGAAATCTTGTGCCCTCTTTAAAACCCAAGGGAAGCAATATTACGTGGGAATATGTGAGATTGGATCCTCTGTTCAGTTCAGAAGTTCTGTGTGACACAGACACTGAGTGATATTCATATGGCTGCTTTCTATTTAGCATCACTGCAAGTTGTCTTGCAGTGCTGCAAGAGTAGTTTTGTCACCACTATGCTCTGCTGGCAAGGAGATCCTTTCCATACTTGTGAAGTTCTGCCTTTGAGGTCCATGGCTAATTCAGGAAGACTGTGGTTTATACTGTGTCCCAACATTTGTCTGTGTGAATTCTCTTAGACAACAGTCACAAAAAGTTCTGTCCCTTTCAAGGAAAATTGTTCCTACACTCAGTGGGCCTGCAGATTTCTGACTTGGTGATTGTGCTAAAGAATTGCCTCTAAAAAATGCTTTAAAATTCTTTTCAGGTGGCTTCGCAAGACATCTTTCCATTGTTATTTCCAACCTATACTCATGGAATTTTTTGTGAAAATTAGATGAAAGGCCATTCCAGGACCCTTAACTGAATTTCAGTACTAAACTGCACTCCTCACAGGAAGATCATGGGTGCACAGTACAAAGAAAATTGTTAATACTTAATGAGCTGAGTAGGAGAAGGTTACTCAGTCACTAATAAGTCACTTACAGAAATTGTAGCACTAGATTTAAGCCACACCTTAATACTTAGAGTATGGAATCCCACACTTTAATACACACTGAGTTGTAATTTAAGACAAATAGCTATCTTTTTTCAAACTTATTAAATTATTAGATGCATATTACATTACACATACAGTTCATACCTTTTTTTTTTAAGTTGGAAAATGCTTAGAAACTCTGGTGATAAGTAATTTGCTAAGTCAAAAGATCATTACTCCGTTATTAGTAGAGCTAGTGAGAAAACAGGAATTGCTATCTGTTGAGAAATTCCTACATTTTGAACAATTGTAATTTCCCATGAGAACAAAAGTCAGTGTTTCAAAGTGTTTTATGGATTCTAAGAGTTTAAATGTGGGTTTTTTTGAAATACTGAGGTAACCATTCAAAACATTAGATCACTGTAATATACTTTTAAATTTTAAGTCTAATTGATATATATAACATATTAGGTACAAGGATTGAAATTGAATATCTTATTTTGACTTTCAATCACATAGAATATCTTCCCTTCAGTATGTCAAAGAAACTGAAATGTTCATCTCAAGTACTTTTTTATCATCAGAGCATTTTTTAATCAACTTGATCTCTTTTTTTTTAATTGCTTTTTTTCCTATTAATTACTGAAACTAGTATTACGTGTACTGATCCTCACACAAATATTTTTAGTATTCATAATAGGTGTGGGAGGGGTTTTGAGCAGGTATGGAAAATGAAAACTGGAAAAATACTATTCAACATCACTTGAATTACCTCCCCAAAAAATAAGTACAAGCATTGCAACTATAAGGCACTGGTTGTATCTGTCTGGAATACTACACAAGGTTCTGGTTGTATTCAAAAAATATTAGTTTTGGTTGATTACTAATATGAGAAACAGTTTGGAAAACATTTTACGATGGAGAAGACTTCAGATGAGTAAAATGAAAGTGGAATAAAGATCTATTTTAATTAAAAAATAAACTTCAACAAAATAAGAGAATAAACATTGTCAAAAAATAACTTTGGTTCATAAATTACAAGAAGGTTCTTAATATCTGATTATTTCACTATTTCAGCTGTGAGTTATTAGAACACAGATGAGTGAAAACATATTTTCAAGTTGTAGTTTCCTAAATCTGGAATGAAATTGTATGATATAGTTGCTTACAATAGAAGGGATTAAAACTGTATTTTTCATGGACTGTTGGGAGGTGTTTCAGTAAGTATCCTGAGGTCTTTTTAAAGCAAGTTCTGCCCCTTGTCTGGCCTGCAAGTTTTCTTTACATGAAAGATAGGACAAAAGAGGTATTTCTGAAAGTGATAGAAGGAGATAAAAACTGCAACCATTAACTTAAAAGCACTCCCAGATCCAGTAATGCAGGGATAGCCATAAAATGCTTTTCTAGTTCTATGTGCTACAATCTCATGCTGCTAAAGGATGGTATTTCCAAGCATGCCAACCAAGGACTATTTTAAAAGAACTCTTTAAACATCAATGTAGTGAGAGGGCAGTCTCCTGTGTTAACACCTCTGTTGTTAAAGATAAGGTCGTATTTCTCATTGTGACTTTAATGACCACTTCTTACTCTGTGTTTCTGCTCCCTGTGTGGTCTGCACTTATATCTGGTACTTAAACAACTACAGCAAATTTTTACCATGACCATTAGCACAGTAGAAAAAATGCAACATGGAAACACTACTAAATTATTTCTTGATTTATGTACTACCAGCAAATTTACTACTTGTTTTCTTCTTATTGAGTCCAAATCCTTCATCCAGAAAGTGTAATTTCTAGTTCCTGTCCTGCATTTGTTTCATCTCAGAGATCCTACTGAGTTGGTCAACATGCCATTAATAACATATGGGCAATAAAGCAGGAAGTATAGGGTCACCTCTAAAAGTCATAGAGTTTGACTTATTTTTTTACTCTCTCTAAGAAATTAAAAAAAAAAAAGATGTTAATTTCCATATTCCCCATTCTCAACTTAACTCTTAATCAAAAAAAAAAAAATCATTCCTTAGTGGGTTTTTTTCTGTTTTTTTTTTTTTTTCATTGGAGTAGTTATTGCTTCTTAGATTATTTATTTGCATTGAGATACTCTTTGCCTTTCAATGTGCTCATACTGAATTCAGATTCATATACTGTTCAGATGGAAAGAACCATTATGGTTATCTATTCCAAAACCTGTGTAACAGGCCATAAAATCTGGACCAATAATTCACGCATCAAGTTCACATCTTCTGCTTGAGGGATAATAGATCTCTTAGAAAGACACCCAGTTTTGATTTAAGGTCTTGATTCTCTCTAACTAATATTGGCACCTTTGGAAGACATGCAGCAGGCATGGAAACATAGTATAAGTAAATGGTATCTTGAGGTTTCCCCTCCATTGACTTTCATGTTAGAATTGTTCATTTAAATTTGACTTTCGCAGTATTTCTTCAAGTACTCAAAAAAAAAAAAATCTCTTGCAGGTACTTCACATTAGCAAAAACAGTTAAGGAACAAGTGATGATGTCTGCACATAACAGAATATATACAATATCTGAAAAAATCAGTTCTCATTGGATTACTTTACAGTTCTATTTACTACAGACACAAAGCTTGGCTGATAAATTATAAGGGATAGTTGGTCAGAAAGACCACCTTGATCCTTCTTCCTTTGATTGCTAAATTGCATGAAGTAGATAAACACTTCTATCAGTTATGCTAAACCTTCCCATAAGATTTTACTTAGATAGGGGTTTTTGTGACTAATCAAAGGAAACATCTGAAAATTTTGTGAAAGTGAACTTTTTTTGGTGTTCACTAAAAGGCATGGCAGAGACTTATGAGTAGATTTCTGTTGTTCAGAGATAAAATAATTTACATTAAATAAAAACAAACATACAAACAAAAACTAAAAAAAAACTAAGTTAACTTGAGAAAAAGTAAATTTGCCTCATGATGAACCTTATTTTGGAAAGCATGTTTTTCTTCACATGAAAGGAAGAAAAATGTTTGCTTTCAATCAGGATAAAATATAAGCTTTTACATTCATGAGTCTTGTTAAATCTGTTGTGAAGAAAGGATCATTTTTTGTGTTCAATTACACATCTAATGAGATATTATATATCCATTTTCTTTACCTATCTAGGAAAAGGTGACATTAAGGAAGTGGTTAGTCCTAGAAAATGTTGCTATAAGAAACTTTGAGAGATAATCCAGCCCATTCCTCAGTACAAAGCAGGATTAGCTACCAGTATGTCATTCCTGATTGACACCCTCTCTGATCTTAAAGACAGGGTGCTTATGAGATCCTTAGGAAATCTGTCCTAAACATTTACTGTCCTTATTGTTACAAACTGTCTTCTATTTATCTCAACTACAGCTCAGATGCTGCAATTTTCTCTCCAGTTGTGCTGCCTCCAACTTGCTGGGCACATTGCTAGCCACAGCATTTCAACTAAGGCTTGAGCAGTGCTGAATAAGCACAAGGATTACTGGCTGTGTTTTGCAGAGGATGTTTTGCTTGTACATGGCAGTCTGATATTTACTTTCTGTGTAACAACATGACACAATTGACTCATGCTCAAAGAGCAATCTGCTATAATTCCAAGATCATCCCCATTTGGCCAGTTGTTTTCCATCTTATATTTGTGCAGCTGATGGTTCATACATAAGTGGAGTACTTTTCACTTGCCCTTTAATCTTGTTATACTGGATCAAACTCAAATCATCAGCTGTTGTATCCAGAGTTCCTTAGTGACAGCTACTTGAAAAAATATTGCTGAACATAGATTAATTTTCTGTGGGAAATTATTTTCTGACAACAGATCTGCATAGTATCATACTGGTATCACCTTATTCCTTTTCTTCCACCGAGTCTAGCTTCTTAAGCAACATATACCGTAGATTTGCTATATGATGAATGGTATATATTGTTTTAATTCATGTTATTAGGCCATGGAAATGTCAAGGATGGTGGTTTTTTTTATATATATATATATGCAACATACTTTGCTGGTTAACAGAAAACGAAACAGACCTGGAGGATCTGACAATCGTGCTACTGTTCATAGGCTCTTTTAAATCATAAGATGGGATACAATTACTGGACTAGAATCCTCGTCAGGACTTGTTAGGAGGTATGTCATATTATTTTTACTCATAGTATATTTCCTTCTGCCCCAAAACTATTGATACTC
>JAWWLV010000001.1:59894984-59920307 GCA_035041135.1 Platyrinchus mystaceus | reverse complement strand
GGGAATACTGGGTAAATCTGGGCACTTCCTTGGCTACAAACTGGTCACCAAGGAAGGCCCAGACCAAACTACCACAAGCCTTCAAAAGAAAGAAAGCAAAAGAATCTCTTAAACCCCACAGATCTCCTTAACAATCCGACTATAGCAGCACTGAGAATAATTGCAGGTGCAACCTGATGGTTTCAATGCAATGACCTTTTAGAATATCCACTAGAAGATGTAGGAAGTTTTTTTATTAAAGGGCCTAATATCTTCATCACTGATGTCATCATCATAATCAGATACATTTGTACAAACATTTGCAGGACAATGACTCTTTGCCCACTTAAAAAAGGTTAGGAGTTTGGGTTATGTATCACATTGTATGTGGAGTGGGGCATATAATATACAATAGTAAACAACAATGGGATCATTAAAGTCAATAAACTCTTTTAATGATGCAAGAAATTGAACCTCAAAACCCCAAACATCTAAAATATGAGTTGTTTATTTGCTTAGGTTTTGGAGGGGTTAGCAAGAGGAATATCAACCTTCCTGCTAGTTTTGCTGCAACTGCCATGAAAATGAATTCATGTGTTTGTTTAAATGTTTGCCAAGGGCATTAAGAATGACAAACTAGATTCTCTTAGTTATGTTAACATTACAAATAACAATACTTGTTAATATAAAGCTCCAAATTAATTGCACTGAAGCCTGAAAATCAAAACTTATTGCAAGTGCAAGTGAAGACTGTATTTTATGTTAATGTGTTATATATGTATGTTAACCATAGATTTGTTTTCATTTTATCTCAGTTCATGTT
This sequence comes from Platyrinchus mystaceus, assembly GCA_035041135.1. Lineage (NCBI taxonomy): Eukaryota > Metazoa > Chordata > Aves > Passeriformes > Tyrannidae > Platyrinchus > Platyrinchus mystaceus. The sequence continues at coordinate 59,919,505 of JAWWLV010000001.1, read as the reverse complement.
TCTGTGTTTGCTTTACATTAGTCATTCTGCAGTAGCAAAAGTACAAGAAGGTGGTAGATAGACTTGTGTAGAAGAGATTTTCCCTGATACAGGATCTTATGATAACCTGTTGATCTGAAACTCCATAGCAATAATTCTGATGAATGTCACAGAAATTGCTTTCAAAGTTATAATGCCTCTAGGCACTTTGCTCAAGACCTGTGCTCCTATTCTGGCTCTCAAAGGGGCCTTCAGCTTTTAAGAGCTACATCTGACCCCTCTCTCCATGATATGTATACATACAAATCATACCAAGGCACCTAGGAACGTGCTACAGCTGAACCATGTAGTTCATAATTCTTGTCAAATATTTCCACAGTTTTTAGGTGCACACTATGCAATGTTTTCACCTTTCTTTTTTTTTTGGACTGCACTTCTTAGGGTTAGCTATGGTATTCCAAAGTTTCAACAGCTTCAAGAGTCTGAGATAATTTATGGTATTTTAAACACATTACCCAAAACACTTTGTTTTTTTCTTTAAAGGTAGAATACCTTTTCTTACTGACTCAACATAATTTGTCTAAACTGGAGATGAATGACAAATTTAAGGTTTTATATTTTCCATGAAGGCTTTAAAATGGAGTTTCATACCACTGGGATATTGGCATTCCCACTTTTCAGATAGTATTCAGTGTTTTTTTCTTTTGATAATAGTTTTGAAATTTTGTGCCAGACAAATCTTTTAAAATTATGTAATATTGAAAAACTCCTATACTTAAATCTCATATACTTGTCTTGAGATAAATGAATGTAGAGTTTTACAGAGGAGAGTAAGTAACGAATGCTACTTACAGCAAACCTCCCTAATTCCCTAAGATATTTTTCATAATGGTTTTCAGTGAGATTGTGGAGAGGACATGGTGATGTAATTATGGTTATGTTAGCAAAGATTACCCAGAAGACTATAATTCTTTAATGGCTTCACTGTCAGATAATAATGTGGCATGCTGATAAAATATTTTTGCCACAACATCCCAGATTGTATTTCATATATATGAATGTTTGAAGCTTACAGGAAAATATGAATTAATCAGTTACGAACTCTACCTGGGACAATTCTGGAAAAAGTAGTCTTTTATATCTGCAGAAAAGATACAGAACAAGCATCTGTAGTCTTCTTGCCAATGCTCCTTAGTCTTGACCTCAGGTGGCTACTTTTTGAAATGAGAACGAGTCTCTGAGCTTTCAGCATTCATTTTCCTTTGCCGAGTTTGCTGTTGAAGTGCCAGCTACTTTCTAAAATTTGAAGTGTCTTCAAAAAATTATAATTTTTAAGTATATCTGAAACTCTTAGTCCAAAACTGTCCAATGTAAAAGGTCAGTGAGGGAAAAGAAGCAAAGGAATCACACCAGGTGTGAAAAGTTCATTACCTGTTTAGTAGCTTTTAGCTCTTTTACCTTGGTCAAAACATGAATGCAGATTGTACAATTTAAGCTTTCCATGATAGCATCTTTAGAGTCAAATTCACTTGGAAGGGATAATAAATCAAATATTATGGAATAATACACCTATACACAGACATCCTACAACCATCCAGTAAAGTTTTGTCATGCAAGTCCAAACAAGTTAAATAAGATTTATCTCACATCCAGGCAGATGACGGTGGATTTGTTTTTCAAACAAAGAAAACAAAAAAAAATTCCTTGGCTTCCTGAATCCTATTTATTTTCTCAAGTTCATTCAGTTTTATTTACATATTGCATATTACAAATTTACTTATTAACTTAGGCTTGTGCAATTTGATGAGTTAAACTTCTTTTATGCATAAAAAGCATATCAGTTTAAGTGTTTCTGTTCAGTGGAACTAGTATTTATTTAGGATCTGTTCAGTAGAATAAAGAATAATTCTATGCTCTTACTTAACTCTGTCTGCCATGTAAGTTAGAGCAGCTTTAAGACTGCTCTATTTTTATCAAGCAGAACTTAGTTGATGTTGGGAACTCAGGGTTTTTTACATCACAAGCATTACAGTTGTTCACTGCTGTAGTGGTTTTGTCTGGGATACAGCTAAATTTCTTCATAGTAGCTTGCACAGTGCTGTGTTCTGGGTTTGTGGTGAAAATAAGTGTTGATAGCACACTGATGTTTCAGATATTGCTGAGCCATGCTTGTACAGCAACAAGGCTTTTTTGGTTTCTCATTCTGCCCTGACAGTAAGGAGGCCAGGGGTGCAACAGAAGTTGGGAGGGGACAAAATTAGGATAGCTAACCCCAAGTGGCGAAAGGGATATCACAGCTCATGTGATGTGCTTAGCAAAAAAAAACAAAAACAAAACCAAAAAAAACCTGGAGGAAAAGGATATGACATATATTTGGTGTCATGATATTTGTCTTTCCAAGTAAGCATTACACATGCTGGAACTCTCCTTCCCTAGAAATGGAAAACACCTACCTGACAAAGGAAAGTGATTAATGAATTCCTTGTTTTGCTTTGCTTGCATATACAGCTTTGCCTTTACCTATTAAACTGTCTTTATATGAAACCACTTTTGCCCTTTCAATTCCCTCCCTGTCCCACTGGAAGTAGTGAGCAAGCTGTATGGGACTGAGCTCCTTATCATAGTTAACCTACAGCATCTGCAAGTTTTCAGGCCCATTTTAAACTTAGGAAAGTTTTAAACCTAGTAAGATAGAAATAGGTACTCCAGATATAGCTATCATGGTAAATACAAATCTCTGCCCTAAAAAGGGTAGAGTTCTCAGGCCTCTGTACAAATTTTTGCACCTTGATAGCAACAACTAAGACTAGTTCAAATTAAACATATAAAGTGAAAGATCACCGTGAATAAAAAAGCAAATGCAATGTGCAGTAGAGACCTTATAGAAAGCAGATCTTCAGTAGCCCACAGGCAATGTTCTCTGGTGCACGGGCTCATGGAAGCTTGTGCAAAGAACAGATTAAAAATGACTGCTCATTTTCTGATATCAGATTGACCTTTACCCATCTTATAGAGGTGAAATGTAATAATACAATATCCTTAATGGAAAATTGAGTATTATAGGACAGAATCATGGAACAGAACAGGTTGGAAAGGCCCTCAAAAGACCATCTGGTCTAATCTTTTATGGAGAAGGGTGGCTGGATGACATTATCTAGCATCCTCTTCAATTGCACCTTAAAAACTTGCAGTGATGTGGACTGTACCATTTGCCTGAGAAGGTTTTTCCAATGAATGATTGCTTTCATTGTAAAAGATTTAGTTCTCATGTTGAGATGAAACCTTTCCCAGTGCAACTTCTACTCATTACTCCTTGTCTTCTCCATATGTCCCTTTATGAAGAGAGAGCCTCTTTGTAAACATCTTTTAAGTATTGAAATACTGTGATAAAGTCCCTCTCAAGCCTTCTCTTCCACAGGGGAATAGTTCCTTCTGTCTTTTCTCACAAGGCAGGTTCTCCAGCTCTTTGATCATTTTTGTGGCTCCCCTTTGGATCCTCTCTAGTCTCCACACCTGTCTTGAACTAGACACAGTATCCAGGTGGGGCCTCACATATGCTGGGTGGAGTGAAATGACCACTTGTCTATCTCTGCCCCTGTGGATGCACTACAGGATCTGATTTGCCTTTGTTGCTGCAGCAATGCACTGCTGACTTGTGTTCAGCTTATTTGCCATCTGGACCCCTGGGTCCCTTTCAGAATGTCTGCTCCTTAGCCACACAGATCCAAGCCCATATGTGGCTCTTTGATTATTTGGTTATTCCATCCCAAGTGCAGGACTTTGCACTCATCTTTGTTAAATTTCATACTGTTCTTCCTAGGCCGCTATTCCAGCCTGTGTAGGTCTCTCTAACGTATCTCTCCTTTCTGAGGTGTTCATCTTATCACTTTGGTGTCATTAGCAAACTTAGTGAGGGTGCTTTCAATCCCATCATCCAGATCATTTATAAAGATGTTTCAGAGCATACTGATCCTGGGGGCCCCACATGTAAAAATCATTGATCACCACTCTGAGTGCAACCTGTTAGCCAATTTCCCACTCATCTCACAGATCATACATCAAATCTGTATCTTGCCACTTCATTCAGAAGAAGGCTGTGGGAAGCAGTATCAAACATTTTGCTGGACTCCAGTTAACAACATCCACAGCTCTTCCCATGTGGACAGAAAGTGTTACTTTGTTGTAGAAGGTGAGCAGGTTAGTCTGGTGTGATTTGCCTTTAGTGAATCTGTGCTGGCTTCCAGGAGGCTATTCTTCAATAACTCACAGCACTCACGAGCTCTTTTTCCCTTCATGGATACTTCCCACAGAATCCCCAAGCTCCAGACACGTTGAACTTGACATTTCCAAAATCCAGGGTGTTTGTACTGTAACTGGTCTTCAGTGTGACCAACAGGATTTTAAACTCCACAATGTTGTGACCACTATATCCAAGGCTACCACTGGTTTTTATGATGCCAGGTAAGTCTGCCTAGTGTATTTTCATTTCAGTGGCATGTTAAGGTTTGTAACAACTATGATTATCATTTTTTTTTCTCCTGTATCCTAGCCAAAGGGAACCATACTGTTTTGCAGATATGTGGACTGAAGAATTAGTTGACATTGTGTTTTCCAGAATACTTTATGCCAATATATATACAACTACTAAAACTGACCTGATAAAATTTGTTGTTTGTTTTGTTACTGTTTGGTTGTTTTTTTTCTTTTTTTAAAATTTTTCTTTAGCTTCCATCTCTTACTGCATTTATTAAAGATTTTGTTTCCAATTTGGCAACCATTATTGGCTGATAATTTATAATCTTTCTTTTACCCTTCATGTTTTTATGATTCCATTTGTGATGGTTTGGACCTGGCTCCTTGCCAAATGCTTGAACTCACAGTAACAACCCCTTCCCCCTCCCTTCTTCCCTTAGGGCAAAGGAAAAAAAAAAAAGCCTATAAAAATTGAGGAACCCGAAACCAATCAAATTATACCAAAATATATATTTTTGCATATATCACAGTGATATACAATTAAAATACTATGGACACAGCAAAAGGACCCCAAACATCCCCCGACATAATAAAAAAACTAGCAAAACAAAATCCCACCACATCCCTCAGAAAAAAACAAGATCGGCAGACACAACCAGCACTCTCCAACCTCCCGTGTGACAGACCAGCAGTCACTGCAGGCCTCAGCCTCTGGACAAGAGAGACCAACGCAGGGACACACTGCTCCTGAACCTCACTGGAAGAGAAGAGAGCGAGGTCTCTAATCTCTGTCTTATTTATATGTCTTGTTATGTAAAGGAATCAGATGGAATAGTTCCTTAGTTTTTGACCTCGGTTGCTAAGGAAGGCCTACAAGTCAACCTATTACACCGTTTTAGAATCTTCTTCATGCATCTGTTAGCTTTGTCTTAATTTCATAACTTCTGATATATTTAAATAGCTGTGCCTCCAGATACTGACCATTATGTGTACTTTTTCTATTAAGTAGGAGTTTAAAAACATGTATGTTCATATGATTTCATTATCTTGAAAATAACTCAGTTTCATAACTTTCACATGTACATTACACATATCTACCTAGGCAAAATAGTTTGTTCTGAAGTTAAAACCAAACTCAATTATTATTAATGAAGTCCTCAATAGTTATACCTGGATGGGATAATTCAGCTTACAGTTTTATCTATCTTATTCTATGTATCGAAATTTCCAATATTTGCTTTTGACTACTTAATATTCTTGCATCCAAACCCAGGTGCCTAAAATTAGATACCTAAAACTACTCTAAATATTAAGCTTTAGGCAATCAAATATGAAAATGAGACCTCTTTGTTAATGTATTTTAGCTACATATTAGCTTTTCTATCATATTTTTCTTTGTCAAAATTCTGTATGTGGGAAGCCTTTCTTGGATAAAACTTCTACTGTTTTGATTGCTTTCCCATATGTGCTCATCTTTTGGTCAATCCTGGTCTCATTAGCTTGGTGGAAGTAGAGCTAATGATGACATCATGGGACCTGGATTTTGCATCTTCATTTATACAGTGGCCGATCAGCTTTGTTAGAAAGAAATATGTTCTGAATCAATGAGAGGCCTGGCCAGTTCTGTCTGGGCAGAACTGAGGCTTGTAAACCCTGTCAGAAAGAGGGTGCTTCCCAGCAATGTACGAGTCTGTTACAAATTCTCACAAAACTTTTCCATCTGGAGCATACATTAAGGCTCAATCATGCAGTATCTTGAATGCTGAAACCCACTAATTTTGCTGAAATCAAGAGGACCATTGATGGGAGCATTTGTTAGTCTCACTGGGATGGAAGTCCCTGCTGTTACAGCTTGTGCAGCCAAGGTAAGCCTTGTTTTTCCATCTGAGGAGTTGATTGATGTCAAGTTTAATTCAGAACATCCTGCTTGGATCTGACACAGTCTGATAGAACAAGATTCTAAATTCTAGTCATGTGGAAGTCAGTGGCAATAATCCTACTGACATGATTTAACACAGACAGGGTCTTGTATACATTATGTCATCATAATGACACATAATTTTAATATTGTTCTCTGAATGTTACTGTTCAGTGAACAGCACAGAATTATCCAGAATTGGTATCAGAACTAAGAAAGGATACTTTTCTAATCTGATGAGTATTTAGAAAAGATTTCATCATGAACATCTGTGTATAATTCAGAGATGTCATAGCTTCATTCTTTGCAGACAATTTAACAGAGAGAAACGCAGTCCAATATGGTGTTACTAAGCTGATATTTCAGGTTTGCTTTGGTTTTGTGCAAATAAACTGTTGCCAAGGAAGAATGGATGCCATTAATTTAACTCACTTTTAAGCATCAATAAGTCATACAAATCTAAACTGGTAATCAGAGAACACTTATATATAGTCAGTGTAGGGATACTGACATCTCTGAGGGGGACTTTAGGTACTCACATTAGAATAGAAAGGAATGCTGACACCTATATCTCTTCTGAAAAAGGGAAATGAGATGACTGGCATTGACACAGATAATTACTTTTAGCTGTCTGAAGATATGAAAGATGAATCCTATTCTGTGAAGTTAATTAAAACACCTTAGAAAATATGAGGCTGTCAAATTATTATTTTCATATACATTTTCTCATCATTCTGTCTTCTAAGGGCTTGTCTTCACCCACAAGAAGAAGACAAGCAAACAAAGAAGAAGTTGTGTTTATTAAAGCCTCAAGGAAACTAGCATAAGTAAGATGAGAATACCCTTAACACTAGGCATTCTACTTTCACTCTGAAGTAAACTTGTCCAAATCAGTTTCAGGTACAGTAAAAGGCTGACCTTAATGTGTTTACACATCTCTAAACTTCCCATCGTTTCTTCATAAAAGAGGGCTGACAGCTTTTTTATGCTTCTGAGACTCTGTATTATTACCCCTTTCATCACTACCCCCTGCAGTAGGACAATTTCCTTTCGATTATACCTTTCAGAATGTCTGAATATGGGATTCAGAGAGATTTCCTAGGCATTTCATCCATATCCCTCCTGTGAATATTTACTAGATTTCAGGGAATGTCTTTACTGGGAGTGATTGAATTATGGCAGTACAGGGCGCTATCGCAATGGTATATTAATCCTGTGACTACATAGCATAGGATGAGAATCCAAACTGAAGCTCAGTGCTTTTCCTTGGGTAGCCCCCTCCCATTTTCCTTCTCAAAAGCCATTTGACTTCACAGTGCCCAGAGATTATTTTCTGTGATTTCATAATACAGCAGAAAGTAATGAAGTTCTGCCATGCATATTTCAAAAAATTCACAATTTAGTAATATATGTTCTGCTGAGGTACATAAAAAGCTTATCCCCTGGTATACTATTAGGAACATTTATTTCCATATATCACATACACTAAAATAACAATATTCCTCTGAGTCAGCACCTGAATTTTTTAAGTTCTAATATGTAATTTTATTTATGACAACCAAAACAATGAGACTCCATCTCCTTAAATAAACATCTCTGCTACCTAAATTACTGACTAATAATCCTTGAATGGACCTAGGATCAATTATGTTTTTATTTACTGAATATCTTATATTAAATGAGAATATGTTAAAAAATGCAGTTTATGAGGAGAATTTATATTCTTTCAACAAGAGGTGCTGCCTTCTTATTGCAGCTTAGCCAAAAGTATGAGAAATGACATGATTTTTACACCAAATCTTGTCCAGCTATAAAAATTCTGAGTAATTGTCTTATTTTAGGGGAAGTACTCTATGTTTATTCTGGCAAATCATGGAAAACAGTGACTAACTCTGTATTTAAGTTCCTATTTTATGAATCTCCTTAATGAAGGCAATACTGGGTTTATGTACTTGTCCACCTACTTTATGATACTCCCTAATTAATGTTACAGAAATTTTAAAAGTATTCATAGTTGTTCTTTCTATTTTTTTTTTTTTTTCACTAAAATTAGGCTTGAAGTTAAGGAAAGGAGAAACAAAGTATCGCAAATTCCTTCAAAAAAATTAAATACAGAAAGTCTAAAATATTAAAATGCAATTTGCTACCAGCACTAATTAGAGCTATGAGAACAGTTATATCACAACTATAAAAAACCCCACCAATTTTTTAAAAAAACACTGGATTTATTCTTTCTAGTGTCATAATAATAATTCTGCCACCTTCTGGAACCATTATGAGAAAAGTATTTGAGTTACTCTATCAGAGTAGAAACAAAGACAGTTTCACTGTGTCCCATAACTTGTTATGGGACTCATGTGATTATGGACTTCTTTATCAAATCTGGATTGGAAGATCATTCAGGTCTACCTGTTATTTTAAATTAAAACTTTTAACTTTAGGATTCAGCTGACAGTAGTATTGTTGTTATTCTTTCAATCAAGGAGATAAATCAGTAAAAAGAACATTTTTACAAAATGTCTCCAAGTGTTGGTGCCTTTTGTATGGCAAGAAATTAAATCACTTTTATTTTATAAAAAAAACAACAACAAAAAATCAAACCAAACCAACAGATTATGAATTAGTCTATATGTACCACATAAAGCAGTAGCCAAATTAAAAAAAAAAAAATTCTACTGTTCCAACACTTTTATAAAATGGAAATGGTTTATTTTTATTTTCTTTATTTTTATTAAATATTAATATATGCATTTCCAAGGCCTCCCTGGGACCAGTGTCATGCCCTCCTTTAACTACAGAACACCTATGTAGTATTGAGAGAAAATACTGTGGTTTGTTTTGTTTATGACTCATTCTTTTCCTGATGTATTTTGTCTGGGTTCAGAAGTAGGTAAATGAAGTTACTGCAACAAAACAATGTAGGCAGTGTTGAAAAAATAGTGTTGCAGTAAATTATTAAAAAATGAAAACTTGTCTTTCAAAAACAAGAAGAAAAGAGAGAAAATCAAACAATAAGTAGATTAAATGGGGGAGCTTAATATTGTACAACAACAGATGGAGGCTTTGCCTACAACGTGAAGGAAATAAGGTAGTAAATCAATAATACCTTTAATATGTATCTGCATTTACTTATCATGCTACATGAAGCCAGCTTTATTGCTGATGGCCTGAGGATAAACATCTCTGTTCTCAGAGCCAATATTACCTTTAGCATTTATATAAGGGTTGAATTATGTGTAAAACTAGAGAGATTAGGGATTTCTGGGCATCTGCTTGTTTGGCCTTGAGTGTTTTGGTGTTTGGTTTTTTGGGGTTTTTGTTCGTTTGTTTGTGTTTTGGGAGTTTTTGCTTTGGTTTGTTTTTTTATTAAAAACCTATAATTTTTAACATTATTTTTAACTTTAATTAGCTTTTTGACAGTGTAAGAGAGTTGTTTTAATTCTCCTTTTGTCTCTAGCAAAAACAAACACAGTAGGACAGAGAATAGAGCTAATAACAGTAGCTTTGCAGCCTGTTTTCAGTATTTATGAAGCTGTATCTGAATATTTCTGAGATAAGGGCTGAAGAATAATATTTATACATGTGCATATGTGTGTGTGCTTGTGTTGGAGAGAGAGAGGAAATTACAAGACAGATCATTACATGACACATACTATCAGAGGTAGTCTGGTTTATATGTATTTGTCCAGGTAGCTGGATTATTGTCATTGTTTTGAACATATAAAAATAACAGCAGAAAAACCTTTCTGGCTTTCTCAGTATTGTTTCCATTCAAACATTTTCAAATGCAAAATTGAGGTCAACACAGTTTACTTATATGTAACTTGAAACCCAACATTCCCTAGAACATGAAATCATTTGTAGATGAAGACTTCAAATCATACTTCATTTACTGTACCTGTAAAGCTGACAGGTCACACAGAGAAGTACAATAAGGAAAGAAAAAAACATCAGGAACAAAACCCTTTAGTGATCTCTGCAATCACTCAGTATTCAGAAATATGGTCTTCAGATCATCAAAAAAAAAGAAGTTGGTGACTTAAAAATATGATATTTAAGAAATGCTGAATGCTGACAACTTTGATTTACCTTTGTCTTCCTACTTGTGAGTAGGATTTTTTTTTTCTCCTGAAAACTCAGCAACTCTAATCTTGATAGAGGAGACCAAAACTATTTGCAGGGAGAGAGGAGCATCACAGCTGCTAAGGGGGAAAAAAAGAGTGTGATAGGAATTCCAATGAGAACAAGAAACCTAACTAGACATGTGGAAAAGAAATATTTTATTAAGAGAGGGAGAGGAGCTGCTGTAAAGATGTTTTGGAAATGTTTTTGGAAATGACAATTAATGAAGAGAAAAACAAAACACTTACCCATTAGATTTATTCCAAAGCTTCTTTCTCTATGCTCACCTTTCCATAACACCAATATTGCTAACACTGAGCAAACTCTTGCAAACTACTTTATTTCAGGGGTGAAGGAAATTTTTAGAACAATTTTTGAGAATGACTGTTCTTACTCAGTGGGTAAGCAAAGCTACTGCTGAAAAAAACTAGAAGATTAATTTGCCGCTTTTCTTATTGTTATAGTAGATCGGCAAGGGGGAAAAGACATGGAAAGAGTCTTAAAATTTTTTCCTTGTTTACTTCCTGTCCTGGAAAATGTGAAGAACCATATAAAGAGCAGAAATGGAGGTACATTGAGTCAGATTTATTAAAAAACATCACTATGCAGACATGAAGGTTTAATGACAGAAAGGATGGGAATTCTGAAAACAATAGATCTGGAGACTGCAACAGAACAAAGCGATAGAAAGAATATGGGCTAAAGGAAAACATAAACATTTTTTTTCTTCTAAAGGGCTAAAATTCTGTTTCCTAATATCAGTTTGGAAGGTGGACAAGTCCATTTATCTCATGAACATACATGTGCCCAGACGATTTAAATTAAAATGAGATATTAGAGAGATAGAATATCTCTATAGGAGTTATTTAGGCAATGAAGCTCACCATCTATCATGTATTTTGTGATTCATACTACTGTTTTCTCTTCTTTCTTCCCTACTCCTCAACAAAATCACCAATACAAATTGATCTTCATCCTTCAAACCTGTTGAGACTTCCAAGAAAAACGTTGTAAGGGAATTCTAGTTTCAGTAATATTCTTTCCACCAGGACTAAGTCTCCCCAGTGTTTTCAAATCTGACATTTAGAGCTACGTGCAAATTATTTGTGACTGAGCAAATTAGCTAATTAAATAATTGGCTTAGGGCTTCATAAAATTTGGCTGCAATGGAAATGAGGCTGTCTGCTAACTTACAAGCTTCATCTAAGCATTAAAAGTACTTCATGTCAGCTGAAATTGTGGTTGTAGCAGATTTCTTTTTAAAATGGTTGTTTATAGAGTTGTTCTTGCATAGTTTCCAAATCAATATGTAGTGGGATTACTAGTTCTTCTAGAGAAGCACTGTACCCAGATAAGACTGCAGTCTACCCTCCTCAGCGTGAACTTCCAAACCACTAGAGCAGAGAATTTCCCTTCAAACTGGCCGAATTTTCTCCCACATTCTATGCCATTCATGACTATCCATCTTTGGGGCAGATGTCTGAATGACCTTCCTAGAAATCTCTTTTTTGACTCTAAACGTGGCGTGGACCACATTGAAGAGACCTAGCAGGCTTAGCAACAAAACCATGCTTTCCTTAACACTCAGAGGGAATTCAAAATTCTCAAAAGCTGTTGTAACAGGCCTGAAGGAGGAAAAGAGGTGACAGCCTATGGAAAATCATCCTCTCCCCTTCCCCTCTGGGTGGACCACAGGCTGGTGTTAAAGAATTCCCAGAGGTAGCACTCAAGGCCAGGGCAGGAGAGCAACACTGAATACACATCCCAAATGACCCTGACAGCCCTTGATGTTATCATGCCATAAACTGGTATCACCTAGTACAACAACCTCTCCCTGCTCTGAAGAAGATCCCCGCCAGAAGCACATAACAGGAATATATAGAGGGTTGGGTACCACACTCACATGAACACACCAAGAAACATTGTAACCAGTGGCTTCCTAACTAATACAGTCAATGGTTAGATCAAATTTGTTTTCAAGCTGCTCAGCGCAGATCAGTTGTTATCTCAACTCTTCCTGCCCCATACCGAGGGTCAACTTGGGTTGTCATGGTTGAGGAATGGTATTCTGCAATTTAGTGCTCCCACCAGAACTGTGCCAGCACTCGCTTCCCCTCCTCCTCCAGTTGGAAGCACAAAAGGCAAAGACCGAAACAATTTACTGGAATCAGCAATGAGATAAGAAAATTAATAGTAACAGCAACAATACTATACACAAAAGTGTACAAAGAGAGGGTGATTTATATGCAAAATGCTCACCAAGCCCAGGACAATGAAAACAATGGTGGACAGACCATCCCTTGGCCATGCTTTTTCCCTGACTGTGATGGAACACCCTTTCTTCTCAGAAGTGAGTGAGAGTGCTTTTTCCCACCCCGACAATGATATAAGGTGGTATCAAATAACAAAATGCCTTGGCTACATGTTGTGTCTGTTCCCCCCAAATTTGGACCGGAACCAGGGCAGTGACAAAAGAAAGACTAGGTGGGGGAATAGGTTACACAGGACAAAGGCTGAAATACTGAATGCTTTCTTTGCCCCTGCCTTTATTAGCCAGACTGGCTTTCAGGAATCTCAGGTCCAAGAGACTGAGGGAAAGACTGGAACCAGGAAGATGTACCCTTTTTTGGAAGAGAAATAGGTCCAGATGAGGAAATACATAAACCAACTGGAAATCCATAAATCCTTGGGCCCTGATAGTACAAAACCACAAGTGTTAAGGGATCTGACAGATGTCATTGTGATGCCACTTTTGACAATCTTTGATGGATCATGTCAATTGAGAGAAGTTCCCAATGACTGAATGAAGGCAAACACCACTCATGTCTTCTAGAAGGACAAGAGGGATATGACCTAAGGAATTGAGGGCTGGTCACCTTGATCCCTGATAAGGTGATGGAGCAGCTGATTCTGGAAACCATTTCCAGGCACATGAACAACAAGAAAATTATCAGGATTAGTCAGCATGGCTTCACCAAAGGAAAGCCATGCTTGACCAACTTGATAAACTTATATGATGACATGAATGTCCTGGTAGACAAGGAAACAGAAGTGGATATTACCTACCTAGACTTCAAGAAGGCCTTTCACACTGTATTCCCTAAGATTCTCATAGAGACACTGCTGATGTACGGGATGGATGAAAAAAAGATGATGTAGATGGAAATGTAGCTGAATGGGTGGGCCCAGACTGTGGTGACCAGCAGTCTAAAATCTAGCTGGAGACCAGTAACTAGCAGTATGCCCCAGAGGTCAGTAATGGGACCTGTCTCGTTAAACACCTTCATTAATGATCTGGGTGATGGTACAGAATGCACCTCCGGCAAGGTACAATCTCAAACATTCTGTGATTCTCTGATCTCTATATTCTCTGTAATTTTAATAAAATTTTGTCTGTTCTGAATTTTTTTGTATCTGTCATCCTGGAATACAGATTCTGCACAAATAAATGATTATATATTTTTTACTTCACAAAACACATTGTTTCATTTATATTTTGGGTTTTGCTAGTAAAGTAACTGCAATATCTAGGGCTTGACCAATTTTTTTTTTTCTAATAATTAGCCATGAATCTATGAATGCCATATTGTAGAAGTTGTCATATTGCTAATTTTTTTATTTCCTCACATATTTTGATTGAAGATTCAAATCTTTCTCTGCTTCTTCCACTGCTGAACTTAACAATGGGAATGGAGGAGTATGCATAGATTGAATGAGATGGAGTCCTATTCAGTACTCCATGAATTACAGAGGCAGCTGAATCTTTGATTTTTATGAACAGGTGGCGAAATAAAAGATTTACATACAGAGGTAAAATATAGAAACTTTGATGAGTAAATAAATTTTCTTGACTGCATAAGAACAATTGCTAGAGAAAGGATAGCAGTTTCTCTTCTTTTTGTGAATATACCTGTAGTCCAATGAATAGGACTTGTGCAGTTACTAGTAAAAGGCCACAGGAGCTGTACTGATCTGACACTGCAGGGTCTCAGCAGTTACCTGAGCTTGTCTTGGCCTAAGCTGGTTTTAACTGTTATAAAAATTGTCTAATGGTCAAGTGGCAACTGGACAACTGGCTAACATTTTTTAGCTTAACTCCATAAATGCATAGATATCATAGAGATCTAAAAAACCCAGGCAGCCAGTTTACACCAAGAAATGACCCTTTATTTTAGTCCCTTATCATTAACTGAGGCCATTAATTGACTGAGGTGGAAAACCAACTATATTTCTCTCTCTCCATATATGTATATATAAATATATTTCAAATTCTGGAGGCTATTTAATTATTTTATTTTATTACATGTTAAAGTACACATATTCTTTTTGAGTACAGCACTAGTATTTATCTTAATAACTTATTATGAAATTTTGAAACATCATCTTTGAGGCAATGAAAAAGATACCAGCAATAAGAAAATATATAAAAATAACAATAAGCAGACCTCAAGACTGAGAAAAAAAGTTCCCAGCTATAAGTGTTAATGTATTTTAATGTATTCTAGACACTGTGTTGATGACCTCTCATAATGCTACTTTACATTTTATAGGCAAAACCTAACACTCTTGACCCAGAGAAACACTGGGAAAGGTTCCAGAGAAGGCAGGCAAATAGCAGGAATTTCATGTATAGCACTTTGGTGTGACCATTTTTGAAAAAGTGACTAGATAATTTGGTCTAGAATTAGTAGCATCCATTGCAATTGTACAATTCATTACCATTTGTATTTTGGTTGCAAGGTTAATACCTCATTTATACTAACAGTAAATTCTTGAGTACACAGACATGGTGCTTTGCCTTTTACCCATAACAAGGATTTGAGGAAGAATATCTGATTTTCCTGTTTAGTTTTAATTTTATGATAAATAAAACTTTTTTTTTTACTTTCAAGTAAATGCTAATGCTTTCCTAGTGGCCTTTCAAATACTAGTTACTCGTTTGTTCAAGTATAAAACATTTTGGTCTAGCTACATGCACACAGACTAGTTTTTCATTATTACAATTTATTTTTTATTTAGAGAAGACTAGTTTCTTCATTGCTTCAAACATTTTCAAGCTGTAATTTAATATATGAAAAATAGCTGTTTCCCATCTAAATTGTTTACTTGAAAACTTTACCTATCTTCTTCAGGGTATAGCAAGATAATAGAATTCCCTCCCTATGGGGAATAAGCAGTCTGATACTGTTATAAGTTGCAAAATGAGTTTAGAACAACTATTTCTCACTAAGCACATTTATATTTATTGATTTATCATGCACATATTTTAATGTGACAAGTGAGTCAGGATTTGTTGGATTGCATTGCAGTGCTGGCTGAAATATAATCTTTTGATTTCAGGAATCTCTTCACTGATACTTGAGTCTTATGAGAAGGAGAGAATACAATTCAGTAGGACTAAAATAACTGTTTGTATTCCCAGTATGTTCAGTATCCATAGAAATCTTGGAGGACCTGTAGAGGGAGATCCAGTTTACCTCAGTTATTTGCCTCCCTGTTTATGCTGATTATCTTAAGATCTTCTTTGCTTCTAACTGGTAGATTAGCTAACATATGCTAGTGACAAATACTTTATCATTTCTGAGACGTAGATATTTCATTTCTCTCTTACTGATATTTTTTGGGTCTTCTACATTGCAGTGTAGGGACCCAGGACACTATCTGTTCATTATGTTTAAATTTTCATTTTAGCCAATGTACACAAAGCTCTATTTCTACCCAGCAATTTTGATAATATTTATGTATTATAGATATATGTAATATGTACACAAGTTTATGTAATTTACTTATTTTGTATTGTATATTTATTGATTTATTTATTTAGTGAGTGCTGTATTTTGTTGGGGGGTTTTGTGTTTGGTTGTTGTTTTTTTTTTATTCTAGAGTTAGCCTCTATTCATTACAGAGGAAGGCCATTTATGCTAACTACTGATCAGAGAAAGGAGATAAACCACAATTCCAGTTTTAAAGGATTTTTAAGACTTGATGACTGAATGAACATATGCTTTGTTCTTCTCACTTTTATCTGCCCAAGCAAGTAGCAATATTTTTAATATTCATTAAAATCTATAAATGGATTTAGCAGTCCAAAATCTTGAAAAAAAGTGTGTCATCCTATTCTGAAAGTGAATGGAAGACTCAGGTGTGCAGACGTTTGTGGTCAAAAAGGAACAACAAAAGTCAGAGGGTTTGCAAAAGTTTACTGAGTTTTCATTTGGCATGGAAATTTGTATAAGTTAGTCCTTTATCTTCTAGTATAAACACACATTGGTGGATTTTTAATTTAGTCTAGAGAGAAAAGAAAAGAGAGGGAAATTGGAGAGAGGGAGAGAGAAAAAGAGGAATAAAGGAAGAAATATCATCCATCCTGGCTTCAGCATTGATCCAGCTGATGGGGTGTCCAAGGTCCTGGAGCATGTGCCTGGGCTTCATGAGGGTTCCTTTTTATAGATAAGTTTTCCTTGCCCTGGAGGTAAGTTACTTGTTTTCTATGCAAATTAGTTATCATGCACAATTCATTTTTCTAGATCTGCCTGAAAAGCGGTCGGAGGGCTTCAGCGGTCTCTGGTGGTCTTGATCTCCCTGTACCGGGTCGGGCTTTGGTTAATAGTCCATGCTCGCTTCTTGACTGTTCTGTGTTGTGCTTATCTCCAGGAGGCAGAACAAGGACATTTTTCCCAGGGAAGTGATGTCTTAGTTCTGTATGACCCCCTTTTCCAGCCACATCCTATTCTTTCTCACAGTGTGCTATTACCAACAATTCTTGGTTGGCTCCATAGCTATCAGGTTCTAGGGGTTTGATGATAAAAAAATTTTTTTTCATCACCAAATTTAAGTTCTAAAATCTTCATTTAGAATTTGTCAAGCCTCCTGGCACATGGTATTGGGAATTCCAGTAAAAGCTATCTTATTCTGAAGTGCAATTAAGAAGCAGGAGATTTTATTTCTGGACATAATGACCATTTCTTAATGTGTCATCCACAGAAGGGAATCTACAGGGAATCCACAAGATTTCTCTCTTATTTTCCAGAAAGAATTGCAGATTTGGAAAGGTCTGATCCTCCCATTTCTCTCATGAGTTCAGTGCTTGTGTGTTCTTTGTACAAAATATCAAATATGGAGACATATCTGAAAAAACAGACCTGGAAGTAAGCTTTGACTTTTCTAGGTTTTCCTTGGAAGCCAGCATAAATCATTAGGGTCCTTGGAAATGGCTGATTCCAAGAATAATAATCATTATCAGTTAGATTATAAAATTGAATTAGGTCCCTCAGCTGGCTGTGTGAAGAAAAAACAAAATTCTGCGCTTGCTTAGTTCAGTTTATTTAGCACAAATAACTGGCCATTTGTTGAACCAAAGCTAACTGTTGATCCTGGATAGAGCTCTGTGTCATTCTTCAAGTCATTTTGTCAATGTCTGTGGTACTGAAAATGCTAAGTAAATCAACTCTTTTCATGAAGGCTTTCCCATTTAAGGTTTCTTCTATTCCAAACATCTGGTGGGGGCTAGTACGAGTTTTCGCTGGGTGTTGGTGTCAACATGGTATCGGCTGGGGTTATGCAGGGATGGTATCTCTGAGAAGAGGTTGTGGTGGACATGGCTGGTTCCAGCTGGCTCCAAAGAACCCGTAAGGGGCTACAGCCCCTGGTTCTGTCATCCAAGATAATGATGTATTTAATAAAGGCAGAAAATACTCTGGACATGGGGTGGTGAGGGGGGAGAGCAAGGAGCAGCAGAAGAAACAATAGTGTTAGAGAAGGAGGAGCAGATGGAGGTGCTCCATAGAGGAAGAGATAATCCCTGCAGCCCATGGAAAACCTATGCTGTAGCAGATTTTCCTGACGCATGCTGAAAGAGAGGAAAACTATTCGGGAAGGAAGAGGTAGAGGAATCAGGACTGAAGGACTAAGGAGCCTGACAAAATGGGAAGAGTGGTGATATTTTGGTGTTTGCCTTATTGTTTGCTAATACCTCAAAATATTTATTCTATTTGGCAGTAAATTAGCTTAATTTTGTCCAAGTCAAGGAGGTTTTTTCCCAAGAAAGCAGTTGGTAAACAATCTCCCTTCCTTCATCTTGACCCATGAGCTTTCTCATTCCTGTTCGTATGTTCTCACCTTGTCCTGCATGGGAGGTGAGACAGTGAGTGAGTGTCTGGGTGTAATTTTGGCTTCCAAGGGCAACCCGACACAAAAATATTAGGATATTTGTTATCAGAGGAACCTATTAGGTTCTCCTTACATATAGGATGACTAAGAAGACAAAGAAAGTTGGAGACATTCATGTAAAAATTCATATGCCTTTTGTGAATAATATATAAAAAGAGTCAGTCAAAGATATAACAGAGAACAAGGTTTACTTTTCCTGCTATGAGAACAAGAGTAACAGTTTTGCGTTAAATATGTCATGCAGGAACACTGAATTACCCAGTTTGGATGAAGGCTGTGCATGTGATGTACAAAATCTTAATTGTGATTTGTTTCATTTTTACCCTAACCTTCAGTATTATTCCATATGTGAATAAATTTTAGGAGACCAGGGAGAAATGGAAACACCATTAAGTGTCTTCACAGAAAATAGGACTGATGATTGTTTTAACTGGTTTGCTAACATCACAGGAGCCATTACCTCATAATAAAAAGTGTTGAATTGTCACCTTTTCCCAACCTTTCTTACCACTTATCATCAAAAAGCAAAGCATAATGGGCAACAGCTGTTTCTGCTATTGCATGGATTTAGCTACACTCCCTAAGTGAACAGTTTAGTTTACCAACATTCATTTCTCCATAAGTCCATAATTACAAATCCAAAGTTAATCTGCCAAACACTGGTATCTATTTTTAAGACAGATGAAGGAAGGCTTTTAGTTTTCATTATGATAATTTGCTTTTCTTCTTTGGCCTTTCTTTTTCTTTCTTTTGTTTCATTTTGAGATTCCACTCCCACGTCTTTGCTCTTTTTAATTCTCAGCCTTATTATAATTCTTTCAGCTATTTCTTTTTCAAGTCTTTAAAGTTAGAAAGCTACATTTTTGTGTTTGCTGGCTTTGCATTTTTATGTATACTTTCAGTTTGTTTGATTTCTCCTTTTTTATGTTTTTTGTTTGTTTGTTTGTTTTGTTTCTTTCTCTTGATTTCTGAGACAGTGTCAGTACTCGGGTGAAATTAACAAAGCCTAGAGAACATGTATAAAGGAAACTTTTACAGTAGAAAACTTTGCAGAAGGAAAGATGATTATATAAGCAATAAGAAATGAATATAATAATTGAAATGTTTTCAGTATAAAGAGACAGAATGTACTATTGAGTTTGAGTTTTATTTGGGGAAATATTTTTTGCTCAAGAATTATTTGGTTTTTGATTCAGAATGAATTTTACAGGAAGCTTTTTCTTATTTAAACTATGGCTGAAATTAGCCTTCTGAAGTTCACTGTAACTATTCATTTTTCTATTATGTATAGGTACCTAAACAAAATAATCTCAATTATCCATCTTCATCTAGCAGCCTGTTTTTCAAATCTCCCTGGGACCGACTGGCCATTTGGGTTATGTTCTCTCTCTTACTGAAAAAAAGATGTTGGCTTTTGACCATTTTTTGGCATAAGTCATATGTCAAAATTATGAATCAGATGCACTAAAAGTCTTTATCTTTTAAAGATGACTTAATATTCCCGTTGCACCGGAGGAGTTAACTCCTGACTGTACTATATAGAGATACTGCATTGTGTATCCTGCAGTAATGGTTCAGAGAATTGTGCAGTGGCCCTCTCTCTTTCAGCCCACATGGTTTCCTTTTCCCGGAAACAGAAGCAAAGAATGCGATCTTGCTGCATCTTAAAGTCATGTCAAGAGCCTGGCCACATACCCAAACTAGATAGTCATCTATTTTACAGAAAAGTTTTTGGCCACATACCCAAACTAGATAGTCATCTATTTTACAGAACAGTTTTTGGCTTCGGATTGAGTTCCTAAAATAGAGACAGCTCAAATCAGTTCTCAATCCTGATTGTTATGTTTCAACCAGCTCAAAGGAATTGCTCAAAGGAAAGACCATGGATACTTTGTTCTATTTCTTGAATATAATTAAGGTTATTTTCGTTTATTTTTTCCATACTCTGGTCTCTTTTCAAAGACATAAACACTGTTATCACAAAAATAATAGCAAATTTTGAGGGAAAAGTGTTTTTAAAATCCAGACTTATTTGAGATGTTTTCTTTAATTTCTCCATAAAACAGACAGGTTTCTAGCAAAAAAACCCCATATGAAATGTACTTATTTCTGGTCCTCCAAGGCATTACTGGAAAAGTAGTAATAATGAAGATTTTTAGAACTTTTGGAAACTGTTGTTCGAATTAGCTGTTTTTCAGAGATCACTGTGACTATCAGAGTTTTTGGTTTGTATTTACAGGGTTTTTCATTGTATTCAACACTGAGTTCTATGTAAACTAAAACACAGCTCCATGACTAAAGTCTTTTTTAGTCCCATTTGAATGACAAAGTTGTATCATTTGTAGGCAGCCTAAAAAAGGCTTACACTATTAATTAAAGTGATGCACAAATTAGATGCTTTTTATTCTTATGTCAGTTATGAGCTCCTTCACTAATATTTATGTTGTCTCTCTGACTGCTAGCTAGAGCTTGCATCCTGGCCTGTCACATACAGTGGAATGAAGGCCTGTTAAAACACAAACCTACAGTCAGGATGTCAAGGACTGCTTTTCACAGTTGCTAGACACAAGATCAGTTATTTTTGAGTCACAACAACCTTGTGGGGAGTGTGTGTGTTTGTGTGGAGGGGGAAGGGATGGGTCAAACTTCACAGAGGTGGGGTGGCACTGTAACCCTTATGGCAGGTCCCTGGAATCCACATAAGGAAGCCTCTGAGTAGCTGTCAGCTTGGGAAAACTATAACGCACCACACCTCCTGGAGCCCTTAACCAAGCCCACATTGGCAGGAACAGTGAGGACACTGCCCCTCACCCTGGCCTGGAACCCCAGAGTGGCTGGTGGGTCAGACCCCGCCTGGAGGGATTGGCCATAGGGACAGAGCAGATAAAACCAAGGGCATGTGTTTGCCTCGTGTCGCGGTCCTTCCATCTGGATATGTGAGAGCTGGTCTTCTACAAGGTTTTGGTGGTAGCTACATAGTCTGTCTCTCCATCTTTCTCCTTCTCTCTTCTTGCTCACTTTGCTTCTCTTTCTCTGCTCCTTTCTTGATGTTTAGGCTGTTGCCTAAAAGACTGTAGAGAAAAAGGCTCCAGGTCAACTTAGTGTAGGAGATAAGAGAGAAGCTTTAACGAGCCTCCAGGCCCCAGGAATACAAACCGCTGCCAGCCTTCAAACACAAGTTCTGTGATTTTATAATGATGTCCATCCAATCCTCATTCGTCCACCCCCACATTTCTGCCCCATTCCTCCCCTTGGCACACCCCTTCAGGAATTGAGTCTGGGGGAGTTTGGGACCCCCTCTTCCTTGTCTTCATCTTCTTCACCACACGTGCAGTTTTTGGAGTTCCTCCAAGTTCCAGGCTTGAAGGCTGTTGGGCTTATGTTTACATCTTCTGGTGCAGGTCTTAAGGTGTTTTTCTGCCACTCTACCTTGATAAGAATTCCGCTAATGGAATTTTGAGGGATTGATATGGGTTGGGGTTTGGTATGTGTAACCATTAAGCTACTGACATTACCTTTACTGGAAAATACTGGCAAAAGATATAATACTGTGAGAAATATAATACAGCTTCATTTAAAATCTACATTCACTACATAACTGGTTCTAAAGTCTATAAAAATTAAAAAATCAAAAACTCTAAGGCATCAAGGGTGTCTTGGAGGGATTGTATCTTGATTTAAGTGTTGTGGAATCGGTTGGATTTTTCGCTGTTGTTGTTGTATTGGAACTTAAGTGTTGGTTTACTGAATTTTGACTTAAAAGTTGTTGATTAATAATACATGCTGAGTCAGTATTGTGGTGGAACATTTTTGTTTAGCTTGTGTGGTGTGCTTTTGAACTTTAGCCAATGCTCCTTATTTGCTCCCCTAAATAAATTAAGAACAAGCTCATGGCTTATTGTCCTGATGCTACCTTGAGTTATTAAAGAACCCTATAGCTATATATTAAAGTAAAATTTCTAGCCAAATCCATGAACTGGCACCTCCTGGGGCTGGAGTTTTACAACAGTGCTACAGGGTAACCTCTTCTATACGTTTAGGGCTTAAAAGAGTAGATGTAAAATCCAAAGAAACATTTCCCTTCCAAAGAGAAGAGTCAGGCAAGCAGTCATTCTAGAGCACTCATACTAACTGGTGATAGGAATGCCACAAGTCATAATGAGATAAGAATTTTTTTTGTTTAGCTCTACAGTTGAACTTGATATAGGAGTATGACAGTGAGTTTCTGATTGTTGATCCTGTGAACTTGCATCTTTCTGGAGCATATACGTGAACTGCAAAAGGATTTCGTTCTATCCCCATGAAGTCAGTAGGAATCTTAGTAACTTCAGTGACATACCGGAAAAGGCCACACTCAATTTAGTTTTAAAGAACAGGGGATGAGTACTTCTATTTGGTTACTTGATATTGCTCATTGGTTGTTTGGTTTGGAGTTTTTTTTAATAGTTATTTTTGCAACTATTTTGTTCCCTGACACTGAATAACTGATAGTTTCTTTGGTATTTCTGGAATAAAATGTAGAAACATCTTCATAGTTAAATGCTTCTATTGATTTTTTATTTTTTAAATATATTGCATCACAGTGTTTATTTTCTTCATGAAACATGCTTAGACCTTTAAGGAAAACCATCATCAACCAGACTGTCCCTTCTAGTCTGCTGGGATAATCCATTCTTTGTGTGGCTACTTGGATTTTTCAGCTGAAAAATGTTCTAACTTTCATCATGGTTAATCTACCACTAATGCTTAGAAACCTTTTACAGTGAATTTTCAAGGAGAGACAAAGAAATATGTATTACTTGTTATATATTTCTATCCATATATTAATTTTGTTTTTCATTTTACAGCTAAGTTCTCTAAAGGTGGGATAATAAAATGGTACTTAATTAGGGCAAAGAATTACAAGGTAAAGAAAGGTAACTGTCTTATTTTCTTACTGCAGAATAGAAAAGATTAAACTGCTCACACTACAGTTGAAATTTAAAAGATCCTACTTTTTAGAATTCTTACATCAGTTTGGAGCAGAAAAATTGAGATCTGAAAACAGGTAATTTTGAAAACTATTCTGTGTTTACTGCATAAAATAAAAAAAAAAAAATCTTTTGGTAATGAAAGTTTGTGATTTTCTATGTAACTGTAATTTTTTTTTTTAAGTTCACATCCTTTAACCTCTTTTACTGAAGGGAAAATATGCTGTTTGTCTCCACAAACACAACTCTTATAACCTTGACTTGTTCAAAAAGAAAAAGAAGATGCTTCTTTTCAGTTTGATGTTTTAAGTTGGCTTTCTTTTCTTTTTTGGTTCTTTTTTTTCAAAGAGGTTTCTGAACTATAAAGCAGAGTTGAGCAATGAGAATTCAAATTAATCCATACAATGCATATATCAGTTGTATGAATAAAAGAGTGACATTGTTTTTTCAGTTCAAGAACACACAGCCATTTTCCTGAAATATTTTTTTAGTTTTCTCATTCCTGCTGGTGTGGGGCTTTTTCTGGTTATACTTCAGCATATAGGAACTGGAACACATTCTGACATAGAGGATGTGCGTGTTCCAGTCAGATTTGCTTAAAAATTTCTAGTCTGAAGCTTAGGGTGTGGGAAGAAAATGGAAGACACTGAAAAAAAATAAATTCTTCACTTATAATAGAAACAAAAGAAAAAGAAACAATTAAAAGAATGTGAAAAGGAATTGGTAAGAAATTTTTTGTCTCTAGAAGCATTTATAAATTTATTTCTCAGCAATCACAGAAGATAATTTTTGGAAAGGGCTGCTTTGGCTGTGTACCCCCCCACGGTTTGGGGGCGCCAGCTTCTGGATCCTTATTCCATGTTTTGGAGCCATTTCTGACGGCTGAAGGG